>OU898283.1:83812438-84237438 GCA_918026665.1 Diabrotica balteata
ACCTGGTAACAATATTATAGACGTAAGAAGCCTGAGAGGAATAGACGGAGACACAGATCATTATCATTACTTAATCAGAGCAAAAGTCAAATCCAGAATATCTAGCCACAAATACAATAAAACAACAATAAACCCACAATGGAACATGGACGAAATACACAATGCAGAGAAACAACAAAACTATAGAGAACAACTTGAACAAACCTTGAACTTGAAAGAGAATACAATGATATAGAACAGCTATGGAAAGCGACTGCCGAAATAATAACCCAGACAGCGGACAAGATATTTGGAAGGAGTAGGCAGAAGAGGGCAAAACATGATATGACGAGGAATGTCGGAAACAGCTGGAAAAAGACAAACAGTAAGGAAGACTTAGATACAACTGCAAACAGACCAAAGTAAAAAGGAATATGACGACTGCCGAAAAGAACCAAGAAAAAATAATATGCACAAAGAAAAGAAACTATGAACAACAAAAATATGAAGCTATGGAGAGAGACCAGCCCAAACCAGGCTCCAGAGAATTCTATAAAACAATTTCCATGAGAAAAGAAGACATAGAACCAAGGCCGTATGATAATCGACGGTAAAGAAGTAACAGAAGAATGGAAAAAGTATTTTAGGGACCTTCTAAACATCATACAGGAAGAACAGCATAACTAAGAGATCTATATCACAGCGGACATGCCCGTCAAAAAACCCAAAAGGCCTTAAATAAGCTGAAAAATCACAAAGCGCGGGTACGGACTAGATACCAGCAGAACTTCTGAAATATCTAAAGTACGCGTACGTGTAAATAATAAACTGTCTGGCAGCTTTGAAATCAACAGTGAACTTAAACAGGGTAATGTGTTATCTCCACTACTTTTTAACCTTGTATTAGAGAAAGCCATGAGGTCGGCCGAAATAAAAAGAGAATTGCTATCGGTTCAAGGTCCCAAGCTGTTCCTCGCATATGCAGATGACATAGATCTCGTTGGAGACTCCATCCTATCCACGAAAGACATTTTCAACAAGGTGGAAGGAGCAACAAGTGAAGTAGGGCTGAAGATTAATGAAGATAAGACGAAATATATAATATATGTGTATAAATAGAACGACATGAAGAGACAGAATAGGACAAAATGTGACGGTCAACAAATTTAATTTCGAAAGAGTACAACGTTTTAAGTATCTGGGGGCCGTAATCACAGCTGACAACGATGTTACTGAAGAAATAAAAGACAGAATCCAATCTGCAAACTGCTGTCTATTTGCACTGGATAAGCTCATAAAATCAAAAAATCTCACAAGAAAATCAAAGATCAAAATCTATAAATCTATCGTCAGACCTGTATTAACATACGAATGCGAAACGTGGACCATGACCAAAGCAAACGAAGAAAAGCTCAGACGCTTTGAACGAAAAATACTTAGAAACATTTTTGAACTTCACCATGACATCACCACAAACCAGTATAAGATCAGAACTAATATCGAATTAAAAGCTCTCTACAGCGACGCCAATATAGTCAAGAAATTAAATCATAGCGACTAAGATTGGCAGGGCACGTGCACAGATTGCATAACGAAAGACTTGTAAAATTGGTGTGGGAGGAGATTCCACAGCAAAAGACTACTCGGACGTCCAGAATGCGATGGAGAGATAACATCCAAGCAGATCTCCGCAAAATGAACATTCTATTTGACCCTATGTTGATGGAAGACCGAACAAATTGGAAAAAAGTTGTACAGTCAGTCAAAATGCCGCTGAAGTTTTAAGTCTTCTTTGGTCTTAAAATAGGTCTAAAGTTTATATTATGCTCTTTATTCCTCCAGTGGCGGTATTATTAACTGTGGTTATTGATCCAATATATTTAAAGTCTTCTATACTTTTGAAATTGTAGTTGTTGACTTTTTATCTAGTTGTTTTATCTAGGTTTATTTAATTGGTCTCTTCTGTGTATTTGCTTGTATTTGGTTTTCACTTCGTCTATGTTTTAGTTTCTTATCAAATCTATATCATCAGCATTATGCTAGGAGCTGCTTTGTACCTTGGACGTTAACGGATTACATGTTAAATGGACGTTATATCTGTTTGGGTAGGCTGTTGGTTAATTTTTTAACTATTGGAATCAAGAATCTGTATTTTATTAGATATCTGGTTAATTTATTTTATATCTCTGGAGTTTTGTTTCCTGTATCGTTATTACAAGGATTTTGTTGGATACCAACATAGGGAACTGGTGGTACTTACATGATGTTTTGATTACCAACATTGGAAAATTTGTCTTGCTGTAAAATCATGATGATTTTACTAGAAAATATATGTTGGTTAATAATAATAAAGTTGTCTCACTTTGCCTTCTCCATCGAGGCTGCAGTGAGACTGCTAGCGTTATACTTCTGGTATTTAATATTTTGCCGGTAAAGCAACAATTACTATAGTCATTACCTTGGTTCTGATATATCTGCTCCCGATTTCAGCAAGCAGGCATCAAACCATGAAAACTGCTACATGCATGCTTCTATTATCCAACGATTAGCCAGTCAGGACTATACGCATTATTATGGTACTGATATTGCTGCTGGCTCTCATAAGTAAATAGAACATGCAAGGGCGGTTTTGGCAATTTAATAGGATTTTTGTGAGTTAGAATATAATTTCTCGAGAAAGTAAAGATATCTATCCACTATCCAGATTTAATATATACATTAAATATTAGTATACTATACAATAATGCTATTAGCAGCAAAAAAAACTGTATAATAGTCAGTAACGAGAAAACCAACTAAATATTCATTAACAGACAAAAGACACGATATAACGTAACAAGAGTAACGTAACGTAACAGGAGTAAGTATAATTTTGAAGATAGGAGTGTTTTAGATATCGCGATATCGTTGTCAAATAAGAGATAAAAGGAAAAATTCAGGTAGCAAACTAATATAACTCATATATAACTCTCATAACACTTTAAATCCAGAAGTCTAATATGAACTACTAAAATCAGAATGTATAAAACAATGCAAGTAAAACTCAGGTATTAATTAGATCAGGATTGCTAGAAAATCCCAGAAGTGTTTTACGACGGGAACTAATGCCAAGGTCAAAGATAAGATTGCAACGTCGTACAAGAAACTAAATCTCAACGCCAAAGTTAATGTTTGTAATCTTATTCATAACAGATTCATATATTTCTCTAAGAATTCTTCTTTCTGCGACGTCAATCGGCTCTTATTTTGTTTTTCATTGCCCGTGTTTCACTTACATACGTAGATTCTTATTTTTGGTATTGCGGGATGTATTTTGGATTTAATTTTTTTGCTTAAAACGTAGGAACTGCCAGCTTGTGTTCTGTTGTTATCTATTCTGTAGTGTTTTTGTTCAAAGTGCTCTTAAATATTAAATATTTAGACCGATGAACATTTCAAAGTTGTACTGGTCTAATGAAATATTATGTCTGTTCTGTTTTGTAGTTCTCTTATGATGTCATATATTTTTTATCATCGTTGATTTGGAAGACCTTTTTGCGCTTTTTTCTATTGAATGTATTAATGTTTTTTGTTAATAATGATTATACTCCTACTATATTAAACTCATCGTCGAAAGTCGTATAATGTGAGGACTTGATATTAAACTGTGAGATTTTCGGTATTAGAGTTTCGGGCGATGCTCTCCAAAACAATGGTAAACACGATTGGAGACATGGCATCTTCTTGTTTGAGGCTACTGTACATTTAAAAGTAAGTTGGCAGTTAATTTCCTTAGGTATGCTAGTTCTTCCATAACATTTTATTCACAATCTTATAATTATATCATATTTAAATGTTTGTTTAAAATTTATAATAAATAGCTTGATGTTTTTTTTTATTCCAACATTTTCATTAAGTATATAAGAGTGAATATTGATCAACGGTTAATTGAGTTTTCCTAATTTAACATTAATCTTTGTAATTTCACATGTGGTTGCTGTATGTCAAAGAAGATACCAATTTCCATAGCGGATGCTATGATTCAATGGGGTAAAGTACAACTACATATTTGTTGTTAAAATTAATTTGTGCTGTATCGGGTACGTGTACTGATATATCAATTTTGTTACGAATTTATCTTGTGTGTTGAACTTACTAAGTCTTTTACCGCGAATTGAAAAGCATGTTTTAACCTTTATTTGAAACATTTATCGTTAACGTTCAGTGGAACATTTTACGTTTATCTAAATAAGTATTTACTATATTGTATAATAGTTGTATTTTATTTTTACTATTTGTATCTATATAGGTATAATTTATAATATATTATTAGTCTTATATACAAAATCATCTATTTGCATTACATTGCTATTTATGTAGCAATTAGCTGTAAAGTCATTGTCTTTTCTTGTCGTAACATTATTTCTGCTATATGTTCAGTATATCCAAGGGGTTTTAGTTGTGTGTAAAATATAATATCACCAAGTTCGTCCTCATAGGTGTTTACGATTTTTAAACACGGCTGTATTCCGCCTAAATTGCGTTCGCCTATTTTTAAAAGCACATTGTTCCAGTTATCGTCCGTTCACCCTTGTTTAAATTAACTTCATTTCATTAGGTACAGCCGTGTTCTGCCATGGAATGTCAATTGTAGTTCTTATTAAATATATTACTATCATGTAGTTTGTTTAAAAACTATAAATTTAAACTGGTGTTTTGTTGCCACCTTAAGGCTATTAATTGTGGAATGAATAACACACCTTTACTACAATTTATAGTTTATTTATCAGTGCCACGGAAAAATGCCACAAAAGATTCAAAGAGAATATATTAGTAATGCGTGGTCGTGGTGATTGTGAATGAGGTTAGATACGAGTCTTTTTCATCTTCTTATACATTCTGCGAGTCGTGGTGAATAAACAAAAACATAGCCGGAAGCTGCAATGTATGTTGTCGACGCAACCCCCGATACTGTCCTAACACACCGCCCACCCACTATACCAGCTCTCGACGCATCGATACATCCCACCTTGCAATGATGCTCACTCTCCCACACACCATCCACAACAACTATGTCTACCACTTGAATCACACTGCCCCAACTCCTTCGATATTGCTGTGACACTATGCAATACTGTCCACCCTGATACAGACACACTAAAAGAGTCATTCACATTGCTCCGCATGATCTTCATACTATGTAGCACTCTAGTTACATCCATCACAATATACCCCTACCAATTAATGCGTTCCTTACAACCTGTATTTACCAACTTACCATCAGTCCATCATTCACCGCAGCCCTAACTCCAGCCACACATTACCTCAACCATCCCATACACAATATCCACTCACCAAACGAGATCCGCTGTATCACCCCACCTGTGCATTCCCCACCTCAAATGTTGCTACATATGCTCTCTATGAGACCCAATCGCTCTATAGAGTCCATCTGCTAAAACATTGTAGATAATGGCTTTGACTGACAACTCTACGTCTATGCTGTCTGTTGAGTAGTGTAACTATTCAAACTCCCCTCACCCATCAAACTCCTGTAGTATTATGTGTATAGTATATAGACTGTATTCACCTGCATCAATGAATAGTATAACCCCTCATGTCGAAGAATCATGAAATCTGTGACACGTGCCCACTAGACTCCTTACTTCTGACGCCTCTGAGTCGACTCTAGTGAGCATGGAAGATTATCGACAGCCATGAAGGCTCTGCAACATCTCACTAAGTCAAACCGTAGTCCTAATACAGTCCACATGGGTGTTGTGCTTCCTCAATTTACTCTTATCGCGCCATGACATACATAGAGAGTATCATACGCGTCACACACCTACCCTGTGATCATGACAAAGTTCGTCAGCACGCTGCGCAACCGGAGCGTCCCCCCTCTGACTACTTCCAACATGCCGATCATATCCGCTCGGATTGGTAGGTAGTACTTGCAGTGCGTGCGACTACTATCTATATGAAAGCCTCTCGTCTAGTGACCGCTTGTCATCATGGTGCCGCCGCTGAAACCTGTCCTATCCTCGCTGTTCTTACGACTATGACTTAGATTGTCAGATGCCGCCCTCGATGTCGCGTCCCCGGTAGACTCTCGCTCACACTGACCCTGATAGCAGAGATGAAGAATAATCTCCACGAGTCGCTAGTCATATAAATGTAGCAGCTCAAACAGTGTGCGCTCATTAAGCTTAGCGATGGAGAATACTCCCCTCAACTCTCTCTGCTCCTCCCTCCCGACCTCCAGTTGCCACGCGCCTTTTCCTCTGACTATTTCGTTGTAGGTCTGATACCATGCATCTACTGCCGAGATTGATCTTCAGACAAGTGATCAGTTGCATTAGTACCTCTCGCATCTGCCTCGTTTGCACTCTTCATGGAGCTCTCTGAATAAAGGTACTACGTGGTACTCTGCGGAAAATAACAGTAGTGTTGTAGCTCGTATAGACGTTATACTTACGTCGCGCTGCCACTGTAGAATGCGGATCGAGTGCGCGCTCTGTCATACGAGAGCTCTCATCATGTCTAGAAGAGGATTCAGTCATGAGATGATAGCTCGTACTCGCAGGATCTCGACTCGCATTCCTATAGACCACTCCTCTCTTGTACGCTTTGGTTGACTAGACAAACCAAATAGCATATGTAGATTTTTTTGGACCGTTTAATAAATGCGTATGCCCCATCCCTCCGCACAAACGCTATGTGGCTTGTCAACTATCGCAACCCCCGCTCAAAGCCTCGTCGCACCGTGTACCCCCAGCTACTACATAGCCCTGCATAATCAGTACCGCATATCGAAAAGGGTCGAGAAGGTCGCGTTCGATCAATTGGTAGATCTGACATCAGGTACTTAACAGTTTTAGCATTAAAACGAAAGCATCGAATACAATTATGAACGATTTGTTTTACTAAATTTCGACCATTTATAGGCCAGAATTCTTCACGAATTGCTGATAATGTGAGTTGAGGTCCAGCATGAAGAAGAGCAATATGTTTAGATTCGGCATAGAGTTTAGTGAGATGATGGTTTTTAGGAAGAATAGCTGGATGTTTTTTATCATAGTTAAAATGGGATTTACCCAAGCGTCCTCCAACTCTTAGGATACCTGAATCATCTATAAAGGGGTTTAAAGAAAACAAGCCATTAGAAGGATTCAATTTGTTCACCTTTAATGATTTAATTTCTAGGAGGAATGATTCATGTTGACAAATGCGAGTTAATTGTTTTAAGGAATTTCCCAATTCTTCGCATGTCAAGGGACCTAAGTCTCTATCGGAAGAACTGGTACGACAAAAACGAATAAAACGTAGTACATAAGCAAACACTCTTTGAAGTTTTCTAAGTGTGGAGTAATCATTTAGTTTAGCAATTTCTAGAAATTCTGTCACAGGAGATAAGGTGGTCATTAAAACCTTGGGTTTTGTTTCTGGGAGATTCTCATACGATGAAGGTACAAAGGTTTCATTAGATTCATAATCGAAGCTGCTCAGACATTTGGGGCCATTCCACCAAATATCGGAATTTATCAGCTCAAGTGTGGAAATTCCACGGGTTAGTAAATCAGCAGGATTTTCTTTTGTATTTATATATCTCCAATTGGTAGTTTTAGTTAAAGATTGAATCTGTGCCACTCTGTTTGCTACAAACACCTTTAATAGGTGAGGAGAAGTATTAATCCAAGATAGTGTTATAGTAGAATCAGAAAAATAAAAGATTTTGTCTACATGTAAGTGTAGAGAAGATTTTACCTTGTCCATTAATTCAGCCAAAAGTAAGGCTGAACACAGTTCTAATCTTGGAATGGTAACCATTTTTAAAGGAGCTACACGAGTTTTTGCACACAGCAAGTGACACTGAGAATTACCAGAGGAATCTGTGGAGCGAAGATAAACACAGCAGCCATAGGCTGATTCGGAAGCATCTGCAAATCCTATCAATTCTACGGCCTTTCTATCATTGATCAAAACAAGTCTAGGTATTCTAAGTTCAGTTATTAGCTTTAAGTCTCTTTGAAATGTGGACCATTTCGTGTGAATTGATGCTGGCACAGATTCGTCCCATGATACATGTAATTGCCAAAGTTGTTGGATAAGGATCTTTGCGTTTATAGTTAATGGAGATAATAAACCTAGTGGGTCAAAAAGCTGAGAGATAGAACTGAGAATAGATCTTTTACTAACGGTGACTAACGAGGGTTGAATAACTGAATATCAATAATCATGAAAGCATCAAATTATTAGAGTTCCATTTTCGAATATCCATACCATAAGATTTGAATAATTGTATCAAAGAATTTTTGATATCTAAGACTTCTTCTAGGCTGTCTGTACATTTTATCATCCCTTTTGTGTATGGGTGTGCTTTTTAGCAAGTTGGTACTTGTTCTTACTTCTAAATTGACAGATTAGCTGTTTAACCGGCTCTGTACTGAACTTCCTTCTCCATTTTGCAAATATATATAAAAATTTAAAAAAATCACTCTGAAATACCGTTGATTGAAATATTGGATACTCTATAATATCCAATCAAGGGTTTTGTCATAATTGACACTGGAATTACTAACAGGAGATTGCTCTCACTTCCATGTGTTGAAATTGATATATAGTACCAACAGATGCTAATCATGTACTATCAGTACTAATAAAATGAAAACTATAAAATAATGTCAATTTGGTTAGTATTAAGGTATTTTATTCCAGTTTAATATGAAAGCATTAGATTTAAGATATAAAATTTCATCATAGGTCCAAATTTGAGATAAAAACCAAATGATATGAGCATATAGTGAAATCTAAATATCTTAGAATAGCTATATCGAGAGAGGATGAGATTATTGATGAGAAAAAAAGACCAATCGCTGAGGAAGTAAGAAAGCAATTGGCAAAAGCAAAGAGTAATTACATTAAATAAAATAACAACCTATCATGGTACACATATATTCCTACTGCAGAAACAAGACAATTAATAAAGAACATTAAAATAGCTGCAAGAAAGAGAAAATAATAGATTTAAAAAAATAAAAGCATAAACATGTCTTTTCATGTTGAAAATATGTAAATGGAACCTTGAATTAAAATGTAACCTTTGATATCTGTGATAAACCCATCACTTAAACAATGGCACCGGTGTATGTAGTTGGAATTTTTTACACTTATTTTAGCTGTTTATTTTCTTATTATCTATACTTACTTATTATCTATCTGTACATGTATGAGTTGCAACCGATATCACAAACTTATTTATTTTGTCAAATTTGTTCTTTTTACTACCAACTATTCTAATAACATATGCCTATATATGTTAAGGGTATATCTAGAGATAAAGAAACTTTACTTGACTTAAACTTATCAGACATATGCGCTAAACATGAATCTGGCGTATTTCTAGTGCAGGAAACACATATAGGGCCTAACCTAGGATATTTGGTGTTAAGCTGATCGCTGAAAACCTTATTATAGATATAGATCTGCTATCTCTGTCGTAAAAGAAGCAAAGAAAAACTTAAAATAAGAAAGGACAAAAACAGTCAGCATGATTGGATCCACCATCTACATATTAAATGAAAAATAATACAACTACCGGCATTGAGGATCTGAACACACAGTTAATTACGAAATCTGGACCAAAACACTACAATGGCTTATCCGGATGATGAGCAACTGTATTCAAATTATGCAGATACGCAAAGTCTAGAGACGAGCCAAAGTTGTTACCTTGCTTAAACCTGGCAAAAACTCCAACGACCACAAAAACTATTGGCCAATATCTTTGTTTTGTCAGCTATTTAAAATACTTTTGCACAAGAGACGATGATATGATTTCACCGATATTAGAAAAAAAACTCAAATTATAAGACGAAAGTGGCTATAGATAGGGAAGATCGCGTACTTTACAAATACTAAATCTTACTCAAGACAGCAAAGACGGGTACGAAAAATATCGGGTATCAGGGGTGGTATTTTTCAATATAAATTCCGCTTACGACACCTTAAATTACAGGATATTTCTCCAAAAACTATATGATATCCCCGTAGATAACAAACGATAAAATTATCTGTGTATGCCTACACAATAGAATATTTTTCGTATCACTCGATGGTAAGAATAGCAGATGAAGAACGGTCTCGCTTGGGATAGCATAAAGACACTTACATTGTATAAACAAACGATTAACCCATACCTATAGATACTAGGACTTCTAATATACAGACGATACACCTATTATTGCCCAATAAAAATAAACTATGAATCAATTTTCAGCCAAAACGCCTGAAAAACTCATATGTGCTCCTTCAATTTCCCTAACACAAACGCTTTCACAAAACTAAACCTCCAATAATGTCATGAAATCGTTGAACTGTAGACTATCTATAAATTCCTTGAAAGTAGCTTGTATTGCACGTGATTATTCACAGATCATTGTTTAAAACTAAAAGGTAAATTGAGGTCAGAAATAATATTTGTCAGCTAAAAATGAGGCGAACGTCCTTTCGCCCTACAAATTAACCATTATTTCTTTTTGTGCACACTACTACACATTTTAACACAAAAATATCTATTATATATATCTATATCACTTAACCATATTTATTTTGAGATAACCTTCTATCAAGATATCATATTATGTAGTACAAATAAGACCAAAACTAAAATAATAAAAAAACTTTATACAAGATATCGCAGAACATTGGATGAAATAAAAACAGTTTTTATTATTGGGATGCTTCTATAAAACGTACAAAGACAAAGTCACGTAAAAAAAATATAAATAGTACGAAACTTCTACAATTAAAAAAAACGTAGACTTCAACATTGAACTAATAAAACTATATTAAGTAAAAAAATAACATTTTTAAAAATGCAGAGAAAATAAAATTTTCTATGCAAGTGACCATTCCATTAAATAATAAGCCCAAGTCCTTTTGTATCTATATACCTGTTTTTTAAATAACCTGTACCTTGTACCTATTAGCACGTAGTAATACCCGGTAATAAGATATCCTTGATTACACAGTGTAATGCGTATGGCATTACACGGCCTACAAAAAGTAGATAAAAATAAGGAGCTCATATAAACCGTTCAGGGTAAACTTTGAAAATATACGCTATAATCGCACGGTTGCCAAACTCTCAGAGCTTACTTAAACCGATAAACTAATTGTTCAAATATACAGTGAAAAAGACCTGAACGACCCCTATAATATATACACGTGAACTACACGATATACATTTATGATACAGGGGTATTTATGGGCTCCAAAATTTTTTTAAAAATTATGAACCTCTGTATGTTAACGAATCGACAGAACCAATATTAGGGAATGGTCAAGTGAGCTCCGTATATCGGTGTCCACTTGACCACGGAGCTCACTTAAACCTGAATTTTAACATGGGCGGACTCCACTTTATGCCGTAAATATATATATATATATATATATGTATATATATATAATATATATATATATATATATATATATATATAGCTAAATTCTAAGAAGCCATACTAGATATTAACTCACGGATTAGAATGACACATAAATTCACTTTTTTAATATATATTTTATGATAGGTTGAACTAAAACATTACACAGTCATTAAAACATTTTGTAATAATGGTGTAACCAACATAAACCTTAAAAAAACACCCCAAATTTGTTGAGTATATAATAAGATATCGCATAACGGTTTTAGTGATATTTCACACAATAGTTAGTATTAAAAGGGAATTTACTCAAAGGATTGATATCTGCATTACGACTTATTTCTTATATATGATAAGGAATCTAGCTAACGTATTAGTGTGTGATATACACTGGTCATATTAAGTCCAAGCCCTGCTTTCTTTCCCAACAATTCTGAATTAATAAATTCTTAAGTAACTGGATGATAAGTAGTAAAGGCTAGTGAGAATGACACTTAGTAAATAGAGGTTTAAACCAAGGATATCCGCTATCAACGAATTTATTCAACCTAGTATTAGAACAAACCGTAAGATCAAATATGAGCATAAAAAGGACTATTTTCAACAGCAGGAAACAGTGCATAGCATACGCGGATGATGTGGTGACACTAGCGAGAACAAAAAAAAATTAGAAAAAGTTTTCCAGATATTTAAAGAAGAAGCTAAACGATAGAGATTAATAATAAAACAAACAAAAACGCAATATATGGAAATAAGAGGAGACATAACAAATAATAACAAACATAACAAAACGAAAGGAGAAAACATTGTTTATAGTTTTGAAAAAGTTTTAGAATTTGAATACTTAGGAGTAAACCATAACGAACACGGGAAAAGAAGAAAAAGAGACAGATAAAAGATTAATGAAGGAAGGCAGAGCGAAGCAGTGATCAGACCCACAGTGATGTATGTCAGTAAAACGTGGATTATAAACTAGCAGAAAGTAAAATAAGTAGAGATCTGGAAAAGAGATGTGCTCAGAAAAATCTTTGGAGGAATGAAGACTGCAGAGAATATTTTGAAAAGACAAATAGATAAAGAAATGCAATTACGGCAAAAATATGAGCCTAAACAGATGTCTTAAACAAGACAACACATATACGGAAACGAAATTTAAAATAAACGAGAACTTAAGGAAAGTCAAAGAAGATAATGCGGAAACTCTAACTATTGACCAAAAATGGCAAAACATTCGACATGCCTTTGTATCAGTTGGAAAAGAAACCCTCAAACCACTTGGAGACAAAACAAAACCTTGGATGGCAGTAGAACTTCTTGTACTTATGGAAGAACGAAGAAAGCATAAAGCAAAAGACCTGAATAAATACAAAGAAATTCAGACACACATAAGAAAGAAAACAAAGAGAGAGGCAAAAGAGAGGTGGCTCTTCGACAAATGCTAGGAAACAGAAGATCTGGATAAAGAGAATGATAGCTTTAATTCACACTAAAACATCAAAGAAATTACAGGTTTTAGAAAACGTACAAAAACGAATATCATTTAAAATGATAAAGGGGATATTATTATTGATATAAAGAAGCGATTATGTCAGTGGACCAATTACATCCAACAACTATTTAATGATGAAAGAGAAGAACTGTCATTAGAAATCACCGAGGATACCGGACCACCAATATTAAGAGAAGAAGTCATCTATGCCCCCAAAAATACAAAAGAGGCTAAAGCTACTGGACCAGATGATGTGCCCATCGAATTATTAAAACTCATCGATGAAGGTATTATTGATGTAATTGTTGAACTCTTTAATCTAATATATCAGACTGCCACAATCTCCAGACAATGGCTGCAATCGATCTTTGTAGCAATGCTCAAAAAGCCAAGTGCAACAACTTGCTCAGATCACAGAACAATAGCTTTAATGAGTCACACACTTAAAACATTTTTGAAAATAATTCACAGCAGAATTGTTAAAACTCTTGAATATGAAATTAGTGACACACAATTTGGCTTAAGAAATGGTATGAGTACAAGAGTTCGGCTTAAATGTGCTGGCTCAGAGATGCATGGACATGAATCAAGACATGTACTTACGTTTTGTAGACTTTGAAAATGCATTTGATAAGGTTCAACACAAAAAGCTTGTAGATATATTAAAAAGCAAAAATATTGACAGTCGTGATATGAAAATTATATCTAATTTATATTGAAATCAAACTGCCAAGGTAAGAGTTGACAGCTAATACACCCAAAATATGAAAATACAGAGAGGAGTCAGCCAGGGTTGCGTGCTGTCCCCACTACTTTTCAATGTCTACAGTGAAGCGGTATTTCAAGAAGTGCTTTTAGACTCAATAGAAGGTATATCTATCAACGGAGAAGCTTTAAATAACTTACATTTTGCAGACGATACAGTAATAATGACAGATGACCACAATGATTTACAACACGTAATGCAACGCCTTAATGACTTGACCACCTTTGAATTTTGGTGTTACAGAAGAGTCCTACGAATATCATGGATTCAAAGAATGTCAAACGTGGAAGTAACTGGAAGGATGAGAAATGAGGCAGAAATATTAATAACTATCAAAAGATGAAAACTTGTGTACTTAGGACATGTGATGAGAGGGCAAAAATACGCAATATTACAACTTAATATGCAGGGCAAAATCCGAGGACAGCGAAATGTGGGAACACGAAGAATATCCTGGCTTAAGAACTTATGGGAATGGTTTGTTTGAATGTAGTAGTGCAGAACTTTTGATGATTTTCAACCTTAGATAGAAAATGGAACTTAAAGAAGAAGAAAGAGATGCCAGAGAATAGAATATTTAAACAATATTAAAGAAGGAATAAATGGAAAATATATATATATATATATATATATATATATATATATATATATATATATATATATATTACTGATTAACAAACAATTTTTAACTTTTTTAGAACCTAACGCTTGTGAACGTCAACCTCCGGAGTACACTTGCAATGATAATCATCTTCTTGTTGGTCCAACCAGTCGAGTTTTTTGGATACATATATATATATATATATATATAATATATATATATATATATATAATATATATATATATATATAATATATATATATATATATATAGTTAGTTACACTATGTATTATAAATATATGTACGTGATTTGTTTATTCCTATATTTTTGTTTTTGGAGTAAATACTGTACGGGTTGATATAATACGATCGTTGTAATGTAATGTAAACCTACTTGTAATTTATCACATCTACATTCACAACCATTAGAATTTATGCGATTTTTTCACAAATTTTATTACAAATCCAATAGCAGCCAAACCCAAAAACATTGTGTAAAGCTAACAATTGTTTGTACGAAAACTTCTAAAATGGGGTCACCAGAGCATTGCTTCCCGTAAACAAAGCTCCAGTGCACAAAACTCGAGGAAAGACATTAAGCGGCGTCCTTCGAGTGATGTTTCAACTCTCCGGGGACTGTTAATCCTTCCGCTGGCTTTGTTTTAAAATAAAGATTATGATTAATAGGAATTTTTAAAAGGGAAAACAATAAATGTGCTTGTAGTTATTAATGCAATAAAGAAGTTCAACTTAACATTAAAGAGGAAGAGAATTTTTGGGTAATATGGAGTAATCAAATGTTTAAAGAAACGCTTAAAATAAGAAACAGTTTATCCAAGTAAAACAGTATTAAAAGGTCTTTTAACTGTATCGTTAAAGTGGTTTATTTAATACCGTCTGCTCTTACAAAAAAGGTAAGTAAGCATTGGTTGTGTTTTGCAGCTAGAATTGGTATTTGATCATCGTACAATAAGTTGTGAAGAGCTGCTTTAATCTATTCATTTTCTCTAGAATGATATAAAGAGCAAATTTTTAACCACTTCAACCTCTCGTGCTTGCAAGAGGTTCATTTGAATTTTCGAGAAATATTTAAGAAGGTAGACAGACATACCAACCCCAGATACCCAACACCAAGATCGCTTTAGATCGCCTCAGACTATTGCCTCTACGGGACTACTTCACGACTTCAAGATCAATTGCAGACCAGTGTGGAGAATATGAAGAGCCTAATATAACGCAATCTATTTACCGCCTGATCAGAAGTTTTGAACTTACTTCATAAAAACCACAGTTTGTACCGACCTACCTCTAACTCCTAGGGACCAAATGCATCGACTGACTTAGAGCAGACAACAGCAGAACTGGGACCTTGAGTGGATAAACATTAACTTTAGTGATAAATCCAGATTCAGTTTGGGCATATATGATGGTCGTATAAGGGTGATGACGTGACGAGGTGACGTGTGAAAGATGAGATTCTTTGAAGGTTTTCTATAAAGAGGCAAGTGCACCACACCTTTAAAATTATGATATGAGGGGATGATGCTACTGCTTATGAAAGCAGGTCGCTTTTAATCTGTACCGACTTACCGTCATCTATGCACTCCATCAGAGATTTAAATTATATCCACTCAATAGTTCAAGAAATCCAGGTACTATATATTGTTTTCAAACGAATAAAATTACAGTAACAATATTGTGCGTCCCATCATACGTTGGCATTCTAGGTAATGAAAATGCCGATCTACCAGCAGGATGTAAGAGATAGTGATGCGCAACGTATAGCCTCTCCTATCCAAATCTCAACCTCACCTGCTTGCGTGAGGTCGTCACCTCAAGCAAGCTTGCCTGGTCGTCCTGTGCATCCTGCTAGATAGCAAATGAGACTCTGACGTCCGAGTGATTGCCGATATAGGTAATACCCCACTTACTGACCAACTGCTTAGGGCGGATGAGTTGGTGAATGGTAGGGCATTCTTTTGTCCTGAGGTTGAGAAATCGGCCCCGAAGGCGGATGAATTAACAAATAATAGTCAACGGCATAATACTGCAGAATGCTGAAGGCAAAGTGGAAACACTGCATTAACAGCTCATAGAGCACCCCTAGGAAACTCGCCATGGAAATTACACTGCAATTTCAAACCGTTACTAATCATGGAAAGCGAAGGCCAAGATTCGACAGGAGAGGAGAAACATAGTTATACAACGAGGCCTCTTAGGTCGTAAACATGCGAAAACCTTATGAAGAAATCTATTTGCGGCTGGGAAACTTGACAACGCAATTCAAGAAATGAAAAGAATGAAAATAGATCTAGAGGGAATCAGCGAAATGATATGGACAGAGTCAGAATCATGCAAAAAGCAGGGAAGTGTATTATATTATTCCGGTAACAACACAAAACACCCGCATCACAAAAATTGTGTAGGTATATTAGTAACATCAGAACTGAGTAAATATGTGACCAATTTCTTACCAGTCTCGGATAGAATAATATTACTCCAAATAAATACTCAACGATTTAAAACTAACATACTTCAAATCTATGCCTCGACTGCATGTAGAAAATATGGCGACGAAGTCGAGAAGTTGTATGATCAGATACTTAATAAACACGCAATTTTATATATTATAGGCTACTTCAATGCAAAAATTGGGGAAGGTCGACGAGAGATTGTCTGAATTTTGTAAAAAAAACGATATGGTCATTGCAAACACCTGGTATAAACTACCCAAGCGACGACTATACACTTGTAAAGTCCCAATTGATGATGGCAATAACCCTGAGTCTTCAAGAAATCAAATAGACTATATACTTGTAAATGAGCGTTTCCGAAATGCCGTCAAAAAAGTCACTACATATCCTGGGCAGTTAATGCCAAAAACCAATTAACCTAACTTTGACGATATAAACATAACATTAAAAAAAATCAACAATAGAATAAACAACATCGGAGAACAACTATAAGATCCAGAAGAACTATCAAGTGAATTTAAAAACCAAGTTAACGAAATCTCCACAATGATTATAGAAAAAACTTAATCAAGAAAAATAAATGGATGACAGACGACATCCTGAAATTAATGAAAAAACGCCGACTGATAAAATCTAATGTAACAGAATATAGACACCTACAGAGAAGAATAAAAAAGGAGATCAAATTAAAAAAAGAAAAATGGATGAGAGAAAGATGCGACGAAATGGAAGATGTAATATCTAAACACGACTTATTTAATGTACAAAAAAAAATAAAAGAAATAAGTAACATATTTAAAAACGAGTTATTTCTGTACTCGTTGACAATAATAACAAAATTATTGTAAATGAACACGAAATAAGAAAAAAATGCGAAGAAGATCTTGAAAATACTTAACTTGGTTTTAGAAATGCTATAGGAACCAGGGGTTGGGGTGAATAGGACAGAGATGAACCCTGATATACCGTTAGACCAAGCAGACAACAGAAAAAAGAGTCCACCAACAATAGCAGAGATTAAAACAGCAGTGGACAAATTAAATAACAATAAATCACCGGGATCGGATCAAATATCATCGGAGCTACTGAAAGAAGGAGGAGACGCATTACTTAAAGCCATACATAAGCTGATAAGAAAGATATGGTTGAATAAACAGCTACCAAAGGAGTGGAATAGCGGCATTATTGTACCATTACATAAAAAAGGAAACCAGTTAGAATGTGAAAACTACCGTGGAATCACGCTGTTGAATGCGGCATACAAAATAATATCCAACGTAATGTATGAAAGACTTAGACCATACGCTGAAAAAATAGTTGGCAAATACCAATGTGGCTTCTGTAGACAGAAGTCAACAATAGACCAGATATTTGTTCTGCGACAGATCCTTGAAAAAACAAGTGAATATAACATCGACACACATCATCTCTTCATAGACTTCGAAAGCGCATATGACAATATAAACCTAGAATTCCTAACAAAAGTAATGAAAGAATTTAATATACCAACACAGCTAATAGAATTAATAAAAGAAACACTAAAAGTAGAAAGTAAAATCCGGATACAAAACGAATTAACGGAAACAATAGATGTGAAGAAGGGACTACGCCAGGGAGACGCTCTATCATGCATATTATTCAACATCATACTTGAAAAAATAATAAGAGACACAACAGTTAATACCCGAGGAACAATAATTAATAAAAGCGTGCAAGTACTAGCATTTGCAGATGATGTTGACATAATCGCAAGATCAAGAAGAGAAATGATAGAGGCATTCACTCAAATAGAACGAGCTGCAAAAAATAGTGGTCTTAAAATCAATCAGACAAAAACAAAATATATGCCTGCAAATAAAAACGCACAAATAAGGCAGCTGCCAAACGAGAATACAACATTGAGGCGGTAAAAAACTTTACATACTTAGGATCCCTAGTTACCTCTGATAACAACGTTGAAGAGGAAGTGAAGAGGAGAATATTTATTGCCAATAAATGTTACCATGGCTTAATTAGGCAACTAAGATCAGATAACGTCTTCAGAAAAACAAAATGCCAAATATACAAAACCTTAATAAGACCGGTACTCACATACGGTTCAGAAACCTGGACACTCTCTAAAAGGGAGGAAACGTTATTAGCCACCTTTGAAAGAAAAATCTTGCAACACATATATAAGGGGACAAAAGAAAACGGGATTTGGCGGAAAAGGTATAAATTTGAACTATACAACATATACCAGGATCCGGATACCATAACATTCATTAAAATAGGAAGGCTACGTTGGATTGGACATGTGGAAAGAATGGAAGAAGACGAAATACCAAACAAAATATTCAAACAAGTGCCAATAAGAAAAAGAACAAGAGGAAGACCGAAGCTGAAATACGTAGAACAAATAGAAAATGATATAACAACATTAAAAATTAAAAACTGGAAAAAAAAAACACGAAACAGGTCAGAATGGAGAAGAATCCTTGAACAGGCCAAGACCCAAAAAGGGTTGTCGAGCCAGTGATGATGATGATGATGATGATGATGGGAACCAACTTTTTGCGCTTAACATCTTATTACAAAAATGCCGTGACCAAAGAAAAGATGTATTTGCATGTTTCGAGGACTTCGAAAAGGCATTCGATAAAGTTCAGCATGTAAAATTAATGCAAATACTGAAAAATATCGGAATAGATAACAAGGATATTCGTGTCATTAAAAATTTGTACTGCAATCAAACTGCTATCGTAAAAATTGGAGATAACTACACCGATGAAATCTCTATACAACGAGGAGTCAGACAAGGTTACATTTTATCGCCACCATTGTTCAATGTTTACACGGACCAATTGTTTAAAAAGGCACTTGAGAGACAACCATATGGAATAAAAATCAACAAGGAACTACTTATTGTGATTAATTATGCAAACGATACAGTAACTCTATCAGATAATACTAAAGGTCTTCAAATTCTGCTTAATCGTATTCACGAGGTAGGAGAGGAAATGAGCATTAAAATAAACTCAAACAAAACCAAATTTTTAGTGGATAGTCGTAACCCACATTTCGATGCAAAGCTTTAATTAAACGGAGTCCAAGTTGAGAGAGTTCACAAAATGACATATTTGGGAACTGTGATAACGGACCAACTAGATCCCGACATAAAAATAAGACGTAAAATAGCAATGAGTTAAACCACTTTTATGAAAATAAAGTCATTTCTTTGCAATAACCATCTCAGTTTAGAACTAAGGCAAAGAATGGTTAAGTGTTATGTTTGGTTCGTACTTTTGTATAGTGCAGAAGTGTGGATGCTAAAAGTATCGATCATGAATAAAATTAAAGCATTGGAAATATGGGTTCATAGACGAATGCTGAATATACCTTGGACAGCAAGGAAAACTAATGAAGAAGTACTAAGGAACGTCAACAGAGATAGAGAACTGCTAAATACTGTTAAACGCCGAAAAATGTCTTATATCTTATGTCTTAAATCTGGGACATAGAGTAAGGGGAAGTCGATATAAAATATTAAAACTGATCCTTATAAGCAAAATAGAGGGCCGTATAGGGTAGGAAGAAAATAGGTTTCCTGGTTAAAAAACATTCGTGAATCTACTCAGATATCAAATGCAGGACAATTATTCCATATTGCAGAAGATCGAGAAGCCTTCGCAATGTTGATCGCCAACGTCGGATAATTCTGATATGGCACGCGAAGAAGAGCAAAGCAAGACTGTTCTTTAAATTCAACAGAGCTTTATCGGATCTCAAAAAAATACTTAAACAAAAATTAATGGGTATTTGGACTGACCAATGGAAAATAATAACGGATAATGGAATATATAAAAACATTTTCTACCACCAGCTTCCACCAATAAAACGAAACGACAAACAGCATACAGCATACATTTTGGATTATTTAGGTAAGATATAATATGTATCATTAAATACTTACTTCGAAAAATTGGTACGAAGGGGTTTGAAAAAAGTACGGATCGAAAGTTAAATATTTTGAGCCAAAATTTAAACAAATTACATTACTGTGATCAGTAGTTCTAAGTTTTGAAAATGTAAACATATTGTGAAGGTCTACGAATGGTATAAGGATTAAGGAAATTATAATTAATTGTGCAAGCATTTAAACACTAAATTATTGCAACAATATCCAGTGAATAGTAACCATCACAGCAATTTTTCTTCAATTTGGTGATCTCGCCTGTTAGTAGACCTATTTTAAAATTTTAAATTATAATTTCTTTGCAAAACTTCTTAATACTATTTTTTTGTACTGACCCGTCATATCAAAATAATATACTTCAAATATCCTTACCTTCTTACTAAAATAACTATTGTTGTAATAATTGCCGCTAAAAATATAAATCCTCCGAATGCTCCTAACGCAATAATGGCTCCCAAATTCAATTTGGCTCCGAATGGCTCTTTTCTTTCACCATCAATGGATAATGGAACATTAACATTCGGAGTTTCTGCATGTTGAATATTTGAACTGCCGGCTATTTCGTTATCTTGCGGATGGCCAGCTACTATTATGGACGGAGGTATTGATGACGACATTTTCGTTGTGGATTCCGTAGTTGGCCTGGAATATTATAATAAATAATTTATATTAACTGTTTTTATCTCTGTTTCGATGAGAACTCAATAAATTTTAGAATAATTGTCAAACCATTTCTGTTTAATTGTAACTTACATGATAACTAGGCTTCGTGTAATTATGCATTTACAATATTAGTAAAATTTGCATGCAGATATGCATTAAAAAGTTTGAAAATATGCTTATTAGACCAGAGAAATTGGAAAATAAAAATATTTTTTCGTGACACTCTTTGATACAGGTATCTAACAGCTGTTTTTATTATATTTGGTAATAACAATATGTAATAAATAAAATATGCAAAAGATTAAATTCAGATTAAAGTCAGTTTTTACTTATAAACAATATAATAAATAATGTAAGATCGCTATTTATTTTAAATATTACAGCTACAGACCGAGAAATTGTATAAAAAAGTACAATTTTACTAAAAAAGCATAGAAAGTCCTTTAGAATTAAATTTTGTAAAGTTATTTTTGTTAATTTATTGCTGAAATATTTTAAAAATAGTCGATTTCTTGAAAATCATCAATAAGTTTTCTAAAAATGTACAACAAACTTTGTTTCGCGTGATAATAACACAATATCATATTGCAGTCTTAATGATAAGGTGGCATAACTCCAACAATAAGATTTTTCAGAAAATGTAAAAAACTTTTGTATAAATACGGTTTCTCCGTTGTATCATTGTTACTGCCAAACCTATGATGCTTCTAAGATAATACATTTTACCAAAAGGAACCTTGTTGTTTTCAGTGTAATCTGTGCAAATTTCGTGTAATGTAATACATTTGTATAATTGAATTTTTTATTAAAAAAAACTTGTGTCACTTAAGTACTAAAAATTTTTAACATAAAAGTATTATTAACACATGAGAATTATATTGTTTTATGTCCACTTTTTGGCAGTTTGGAATTGTATACATAATTTTTTTTGTCGGTCAGATAGCTCAGCGGGCTGTGCGGCTGCCTCTCATTCACTTCACTGTCGAATGGTTCAGTGGATGTGGGTTCGGGCCCCAGCTCGGTGTACTGAAAACAAAAAGTCTAACGCAGCAGTTTAAAATTCTAGATGAATCTGCGGCTTAGACTAGGATATGCTGGGATCTGATCGGCCTATGGTGGAGCAGTACGGCAAGAGATAAGGGCTTGCGGCTTGGTGATACTCCTCCATAGATCCCTACCGGACGGGCGTAACGCCTAAAAAACCGGATATATATATATTTTTTTTTGTAAAAATGAACTTTTATATCTATGAAAGTCTATATCCATTGAAATGGTAATAATATTCTCAACCAAATACAAGTTTTCAGTAATATTTCGTTCTATATCCTTTCAACTTTTAGAATAAATACGTAACTAGAATTATATATAGTGTTCTATATCCATTACGCATAGTGTGCTTAATACCGGACTGTACGTGAACATACAGAATGATGAGTTTTGTTTATATCCCATGGTAGGTATGTTGGTAAATGATCTATTGTTTTCTTTTTTTGTAAAAAGTGAATCGTAAGAAGGTGTATTTAAACTAAATCGTACTGGTTATTACTGAAATAAACAATTTTTTTTAAAATGAGTTTTTATATGCGTGTATCAAAGAGTGCCATGAAAAAGCCTTTATTTTACTTATTTTTATGGTCTATTATTCAGGTTTTGCCTGATTTGGGAGAGTATTAGCAACGACTTCAAAACACTCTAAAATCAAAAACTCTACGGACTTTGGCCAACTATTTGACAGTTTTTTTGTTTGTTAAAAGCGCATCTTCTTCTTCTTAGTCGTTAACCTGATGCAGGTATCGTGATATCATGAAGCTGTTAGGTAATTTTTCCAATGTTCCTCCACGTTTTTCTATCTTCTGCCAATCTAGCACATTCTGACAATGGAGCGCCAATGGTAGCAACAATATGGTCCGTGTATCGTGTAGGAGATCTACCTCTACTTCTTTTGCCTTCTACTTTTCCCTGGATGGTAAGTTTTTCAAGACCATTTCTTCGAAGCACATGTCCAAAATAGCTTATTATCTGTTCTGTTATTTGTGTTCTTAGTCTTTTCTTTATGTTTAGCTGGACCAGTATGGATTCATTTGTTCTTCGGGCCACCCATGGTATTCTCAGCAATCGTCTCCAGCAGTACATCTCAAATACATCTATGTTCTTTTTGTCTTTCTCAGTAAGGGTCCAGCATTCCGATGCATAAGTAAAAACTGGAAAAAACTAGACTTCTTACTAGTCTCATTTTTGTATCGGTAGTAATTTCATGGCTTTTCCAAATTTTTGTTAATTTTGCCATAGCGCTTTTTGCGATTGCTGACCGCCGCTTTATTTCTTCAGTACAGCCTCCTTTGTTGGTTATTAATGAGCCCAGATACACAAATTTATCTACAACAGCGATATTGTTTATCCTAACCAGATGATTTTGATTGTTGTTAGCTCTGTCAATTATCATGATTCTCGTTTTATCCCTGTTTATTTTAAGGCCCATCGATAAGGTTACGTCTTCTATCCGTTGTAGCAGGTGAATCAATTCAGTTTCAGAACTAGCGAGGATAGTAGTATCATCTGCATATCTCAAGTTGCAAATCTTCTTCCCGCCAATGGTGATGCCACCGTTCCAGTCCTCAGTAGCTTTCCGCATTATCCATTCACCATAGATGTTAAATAAAATTGGGCTTAGTATGCAGCCTTGTCTCACGCCCTTTGTGACCCTGAAACTGTCAGTTAGTTCCCCATTTATTCTAACTCTGGCATAATTGTTATTGTACAGGCTTTTAATTAGCAGTATCAGATGATTAGGGACTCCCATTTCAGACAAAACCTGCCACATTTTACTCCAGTTGACCAAATCGAAAGCTTTACTATAATCTATGAAGCACAAATATGTTGTGATGTTGAATTCTCTGGATTTTTCTACAATCTGCCGTACGTTTTAAAATTTGTTCTCTAGTACCACGTCCTGGGACGAAACCTGCTTGTTCCTCCGCAATGTTAGGTAGTAAAAAGGGCTTTATCCTCTCGAGAATTATGTGTAAGAGTATCTTACTGCAATGCGCAATTAGAGCAATTGTGCGATAGTTGCTACATAAATCTTTCGCTCCCTTTTTATGTATGTAAAATATGTAAAATATATATGTAAAAGCGCATATTTATTATATATTTTTGTTAATTCATGCTAATCTCACCAAGCCTATGTAAAAAATATTTTACTTTAAATTAAAAATACACATTGTACCTGGTATAAGGTCTTCTTGTCCTGTTGGTTCCTTTAGTTAACTCAACACCTCGAATGGTAGTTGGAGGTGGGCGTGTTGCTCTGGTTCTAGGTCTAGTTGACGTTGCAACTGTGCTTGTTACTGAAGATGGACGTTTCGATGTTTTCGTCGGTTCTGGGAGTTGAAGCGTTGTAGTTGTTGGCACTAAAATATTGTTGTTATTATATAAGGCGACTATGGGAATTAAATCCATAAAAAAGGTAATAAATGTTGCTTTAATCTGTGCCTTCTAAGAATTGCAAGGCAAAATAGACGTTGATAAAGATGTTATTAGAGACATAAGGAATCTAAAATTTGCATTCCACAACATATCTCCATAACTAAACAAAAATTCTTAGCGAATTGGTTGCCAGTACTCGTACGGAGTATATCGGAATAAAAGAAAAAGACAGTTAAGATTTGATTTTACGTATAGTACGTCTGTGTATCTGCTTATACGTATTTTTCCCTAATAGGGCTTTTCAGAACGGCAATTCACAGTCGCTCTGAACGTGAAAATAAATCTCTTATTGTAGCATTTGCATTTTCCTATATATTGGAATCCCCTCGTATATGTATTCAATTGAAATCCCCTTATATATTTATTTAAAATATCGAAGAGTTTTTTCCATGTTTCTCTGCTCCTATCGTATGAGTTAAAACCCGAAATATATTTCAATTCCTTTTTAACATCGCCGAGTTAATATAAACACATTTTATTGTTGTTTATATTTCACAGCGCTTATTTTTCTTGATATTTCTTTGTTCGAACCGTTCGATACTGCGTTTTCAAATTATTATTTTGCATTTTAGTTTCCTTTGTAAGTATGCAAATTAATTTTGAAGATAATTTCATCACTCTCGCTAAGGCGTTGTTAGCGTTAACATATGCTTCTAGATTTTGTCCAAATTTCAGGTCGAATTTGTAAAGTTTTCTGTTTTTGCCACTTTTCATGGAAAATGTGTAGCAGTGTAAAGTATAGTAGCAGTTTAATGGTTCAGTTACAGTTTTACTCCCTGGTTGTCGTTACAGGCTTTTTGGCAGTTTGGAGATGATTTGTTCGTGTGTTCGTTACAGAGAGAGTGAAGCCCAGTTCTACCCCTAGAAATTTTAGTTTTTTCAGTTATAGTTCCAGAAATAAGTTATACAGTGAAATCCAGGTAACTGTTTTGTGATTAAATTTAAAGGAATTGTAATAATTAAAAAATTGTAAATTTTAGGGTTTGACTTTAGCTGTCAATGTATTTGTTCTCAGATTTAAATTTAATGTTGACCTACAACAGCTCGTTTTATTATTTTTGATAATAATTTGTTTTGGTTAAAAAAAGGTTAACCTCTAGAGATAGCTTCTTTTAAAAGATGTTTCTTTCTTCTTCTTCTTTATGTGACTTGTCCGTTCCGAACGTTGGCAATCAATATGGCTATTCTGACTTTGTTTACGGCAGATCTGAATAGTTCAGCAGATGACAATCCGAACCATTGCCGTAAGTTTTTTAACCACGAGTGTCTTCTCCTCCCTGGAGCCCTTCTGCTGCCCAGAAGAAGAAAAGATAATTTTTTTTTCTTAACATTTTGTTTATTTTACCTCCAACCCCATTTTTGAGTTTCATGTTTAAAGATATATTTTTCATTTTTAACAATTATTTCAATAGGTACAACTATTTGTTGCAATCGTTATAATTTGGCACCTCGAAGCGGCGTTTTTTTTTAAATTGCTAGAGGTGTTTCCTTTTGTTTTGTTTGTTTTAAGAGACTTATGTAAATAACCCTTTGTTTCATTTTTTTGTAGTTTCCCCAATCCAACCCCCTTGCCATTTACTTATCCACGACCACAGCTCTCCGAACAAACACCGAGTGCCGTTCGCATAAGTATTGATCTATCTTGCTTGCCCTATCTCTGCCCCCCAGTAACTTCTGTCCCCAACTTTCTACCCCTTATAATAATACCCTATGTGGTAGACAAAATACATTCGTTATATTCTGTCTTAGAAAGCAACTGTAACATGGCTTCGAATGAACATAAATAGCGACATCTGATATTAAATCTGTAAACTAATTTTCAACGTATGTTTTGCTTGTAATTCTTAGAAGGCACAGATTAAAGCTAAAATCTGAATTTGGTTTCGAAAACTAGTTTACGGATTTAATATCAGATGTCGCTATTTGCGTCCATTCGAAGCCATGTTAGAGTAGCTTCCTAAGACAGAAGAGATTTATTTTTACGTTCAGAGCGACTGTGAATTGCCGGTATCAGTAGGACTCCAGCGGTCGAACGATCCTGACGTGCAGCGGTGAGCAGCGAGCGAAGGCGACGAGCAGCGAAGTGTGCTTAGGTGGGGGCGATTGACCTGACGCAACGAAGCTTGTTAGCTCCGGGTGAGTAAGACACCCAGATTGCACAGGCCTTTGTCCTTTACCAAAGCGAAAAGCGGATGCGAGGCTGTTTTTAAGTTAAACCGCCGAGGGGTTGCCTTTATAGGCCCCTCGCGGAGGCTTTAAATAGCTTCGCGTTTGCGAAAATATACGGGATAACCTCAGTGGGTCGACAGGTATGACACTGTAAGGCCTAGTTTTGAACTCTAGGTCGGACAGAAACGGCCCCTGCCTCTGAGGTTTGAGAAACTTGAAGAGGATCCCTCCCTGAGAAATCAGGGAGTGAACTACCGTGAGGTTGCTGGGACGACACCCAGGAAAACCGTCTGGCAGCGGCTAGACGGGAAGAAAAAAAACAGAGTCTTCTGTGTAGTAAACTCCAAATAACTCTTTTGAACCTATGTTCTCTGCCTTCCGGCATAATGAGTGATAATCTCCCCCCCCCCCCCAAAAAAGTGATGTCACGCAGGTGACATCACAAGAAAAAGAAGAAGATGACAAGCCCAAGTCATCCACCCCATCAGTTGCTACTGCAATAATGATATATAATAATTTTACCGCGAACATCAATAACGACTCCGCGTCCCCAAACGAAGATACATCAGATGATGAGTACATCCCAATACAGGAGCAATCCGAAAGCGAAGTGGAAACAGACGACAGCGTCTCAACCACGATGGAAGTCTCCATAGATGACGTCGACGAAGAGCTGAGCCCGGCCACCGAATCGACCGAAGCCCCGCCCCCAACTAACGAAGGGAAAAACCCCATAGTGGACATCATCTCCACAGCGACTGGTGCCGAGCCGGAGGTAGGCAAAAAGAAAAAACGCCAGCGACCGACCGCAGACTCCTCAGAAGATGAGGACGAAGCGAAACGAGCAAAGGAAATGGAAAACAAAGAAAAAGCCAATGAGCTTTTCAAGTCGGTCAATGCACTGACAGAGCAAATAAAATCGCTCAAAGAAGAGAGCCGATTAAGAGAAGAGAAGGCGAACGCCCAAATAAAAAATCTCCTAGCTCAGATGACTGAGCTACGCGAAGAAAATAAACAAAAAGACGAGGAGATTAAGAAGTTGGTAGGCCATATAATGGCTCTAACCAACAGAAAAGAAGAGCAAAATGCCAACCTCTGGAACGCCACCAGGCCGCTACGACCCCAAAGCCCACCATGGGAAATCCAAACCCCAAGCACCTCTGGTAGTAATGATAAGACAAAAGAGCAAACGGTAACAGAGAAGAAAAGCGAAGCAGGATGGACAAAAGTCCAAAAGAAAACAAAAGGCACCGCTACTGAGAAATCAGTCACCAGTAGCGAGAAACCAAAAAAGATTTTGAGTGTTGCTGAAAAGCAAACTCAAATAATAAACGCCAGAAACGACGAAGCGCTCACAACAGCCGCAAAGAACACCCAAAAACGCAGTGAGCAAAAAGCCCAAAAAAACTTGGAGGCAAACAAAAACACGAAAGCAAAGGAAACGGCAAAAGAGCCCCAAGTTGAAAAAGAAAACGACGTGAACCCTCAGATACCTACTGAGGTTAACGTTAAGAAACCGAAACCTCCTGCGATCATCTTAAAGACGGTCGCAGAACATCAAGCAATCCTGCAGAAAGCGGCCAAAAAAGGTATCGTTTCTGACAATAAGTTTGCCAGATCAGGCAGATCTATTGTCATTAACACGAAGAATAGGGAAGATTACCTAGGAGTCGTAAAAATCCTAGAGGAACATTCCCCTAAGGTAGAATACGTTGCCTACCCGATAGACAGCGATAAGCTAAAGAGGGTTATTCTAAAAGGGCTCGCATCGAGCACAAGTACCGAACTTATTCTCAATGAATTGAGAAATAAGAACATAGACGCAACCAGAGTCAGTAACATGTACTCTAAAAAAGAAGGAAAAGCAATACTGCCTTTTTTAATGATCACCCTCAAAGAGGACGACATACAGAAAATAAGAAAAGTAACAAACTTGTGCTATATGAGAGTTCGTTTCGAAGACGAATTCAAAACAACAAAAGACACCCTACAGTGCTTCAACTGCCAGGGTTATTACCACTCTTCGAAGGCTTGTCATTGCGACTCTAGGTGCGTAAGGTGCGGAGAAAATCATCTTAGCAATGAGTG
This sequence comes from Diabrotica balteata, assembly GCA_918026665.1. NCBI lineage: Eukaryota > Metazoa > Arthropoda > Insecta > Coleoptera > Chrysomelidae > Diabrotica > Diabrotica balteata. The sequence goes on from OU898283.1 coordinate 83,841,528, forward strand.
CGGAAAGAGCAAAGAAACGGCCCCAAAATGCGCCAACTGCGACCAGGCGCATACGGCCAATTACAGAGGATGCTCTAAAGCTCCTAAAAGAAAGACCCCTGCCCCCGCCAAACCGGCAGCCAAACCAATAAAAAGGTTGTTGCTGGTTGACCCAGCAACAACAACCGCGGGTTTCAGCTATGCGCAAGCAACCAAAGGAGCCCCACAACAAGCGGCCCCAACAATGCAAGACGCAGCCGCACTCATTGCTTCATTCCAAACGGAATATAACAAAAGAATGATGGAGATGATGTCCGTGATGGATAGGGCCACAAAAATGATGACTGCATTCGGTGAAATAAATCGACAATGCTAGCAAACCATACGGAAGATCTACGCATAGGGTCCTGGAATTCCGGAGGAATTTTCAAAAAACTCAACCTTTTGGACGAGATAATAAACAGATTAGAGCTCGATATCGTAGCCCTTCAAGAAACAAAATTAGTGGAAAGAAAGAAAACTAAATTTCCAGGTTACGATATCTATAGAACTGACCACAGAGCAAGATCAGGAGGAACAGCCATACTAGTTAAAAAAGGCTTAGAACACGAACACATCCCAACACCAGGTGGACTGGTCACTATGGAAGCCACGCTAGTAAGATTAAAGGCCAACAACGAAACACTAAAAATAGTGTCAGCTTATGTCAGACCCAACGAACCGATATTCGATGAAGACTTGAGCCTAATCCTCGACACAGATGAACCTACGGTAATTATTGGAGACCTTAATGCGAGATCTCCCAACTGGTTCGACAGAGCGACCAACAACAACGGGAGACGACTTTGCGGCCATCTCGAAAATAGACCAAATACATATGTGATCGGACCAACAGAACCGACCTGTTTTCACGGACAACTTCCAACACATATAGACATTGCAATCCTACACAACGTGGGTCAACAATACGAGATACACTCTCTAAATGAAGGCGATTCAACGCACAATGTAATCGTCCTGACCCTGGGAGCAATAGAACTAAACTATTTGCAACCCCACAAAAGAAAAATAACAAATTGGTCAAACTTCAGAAGAATTGTGAGCGAAAACATCGGTAACATTCCAACAATAAATAACATCACAGAACTAGAAGACACAGTAACAAAACTAGAAAATACGATAATTAACGCTATCGATGCCAGCTCCAAAACGGAAACAGTAGCAAGACAAAAAGGAAGATTCGGAGACATAAGTCACGAACTACAAGAATTAATCCAAGAAAAGAACAGAAAAAGAAGAAGAGCTTACCGTACTAGAACAGTAGAAGACAAAAGGATTGCAAATGAGCTAGACCGGGAAGTTAAAAGACAACTACGTAATCACAGAAATGAAAGCTGGGACAACTATATCCAAGATCTAGACCCTAACAAATCCGCCTTCTGGAAATTATCGAAAATCCTCCGACAGGACAAGAAACCCATACCTCCACTACATGGATTAAACGGGATTGTCCACACGGAAATAGACAAAGCTGAAGTCCTAAAGGACGAACTAGAAAGAGCATGTAGAAATAATGAAAACCCCAACGAAGACATAGATTTCGAAGAAGAGGTAGAAAGAACAGCCAGAAGAATAAAGAGAAGAAAGGGCAGAGCAGGAATTACACATACCTCCCCCGAAGAAATAAAAGAGCTAATAAAGCTAACTAACGCCAAAAAAGCCCCAGGTCCTGATAATATCACAAACAGGGCACTGAAAAATCTACCCAACAAAGCTATTGTCTACATAACAAACATCATTAACAACATGCTTAAACTACGATATTTTCCGGATAGATGGAAAGAGGCACACATAATTATGATAAAGAAACCAGGGAAAGACGGCGCTTTTCCGCAAAATTATAGACCTATCAGCTTATTATCATCAATAAGCAAGATAGCAGAAAGAGTCATACTAAAAAGACTCAACGATGAATCAGAAGCATTAGGCACCATACCTGAAGCGCAATTCGGATTCAGAAGCGAACATTCGTGTGAACTACAAGTTCTACGGTTCACAAAATTTGCAACGAAAGGCTTCAACGAAAAAATGTACACGGCAACAGCATTTCTGGACGTCAGTAAAGCATTTGACAGGGTCTGGCATGAAGGACTTATATATAAAATGAACACCATGGGGTACAGCGAGGCGATGACATGCCTCCTTGGATCATACCTAGCCAACAGAAGGTTCAGGGTTCGAACAGGGGCAACCCTGTCCGAAGTCGGAATCCTGGAAGCAGGTGTGCCTCAGGGAGCTGTGCTGTCGCCTTACCTGTATACCATCTATACGGCCGACACGCCAAAAGAACCAGGATCCCTGTTGAGTCTTTACGCTGACGACACAGCAATAGCTGTTAGCTGGAGGAATCCAGATCATGCAGCTAATCATCTGCAGAGAGCACTAAGTAGATTTGAAAGATGGTGCATCAAATGGAAAATCGCCTTAAACCCGGACAAAACACAGGCTGTAATGTTTAGTCACAGAAGAAGTGTACCTAACCGCGAATTAATGATCGGAAACACCCCAGTAGAGTGGACAAATGAGGCCAAATACCTAGGGGTGTTACTAGACAAAAAACTCACCTTTACGCAGCACATCAACCAACAAACGTACAGAGCCAAAGCGCTGAAAAGTCAGCTCTCAACGCTTATCGGCAGAAGAAGCAAGCTAAGATTTAAAACTAAAATCAGAATAGCTAATAGTATTATCCTGCCAGTCCTATCATATGCCTCCGCAGCATGGGGACACACCTGTAAAACAAACAGGAAAAAGATACAGACAGCTCAAAATCAATTGATAAGAGATGCTCTAAATCTACCGAGATATGTACCTCTGAGAAATTTATACAGAGACTCAGGACAAACAAGGATCCTACATACAATGGATAAAAAGGCATATGAACTTTTTAACGGATTAAATAACCACCCAAGTAGCATGCTAAGAGAGCTGACTAATTACAATGCAAACACCAGGACACTACACAGAAGACCTAAACAGCAAATAGCCGGATATAGGGTCCCAAACTAATAAATGAAGAATGAGATGGTCGCAAAAACGTCGAATAAAAAAATGCAGTCATCAGAAAAACAACCCCCAAAAAAATCTTATTTTTAGGACTCTGGCGAGAGGGTACAGGTGCCAAGGCACTTAGTTAAGGACAATATACACCGGGGTGTGTGGAGGCCATATACACCCTGCAATGCACACCCCACCACACCGCACACATATTTAGCATGTAAGAATAAAAGGGTAAGAATTGTGCAGGCATTTTATTGTTCCATCGCCAAGGAAGACCCCCCAAAACCCCACACAAAAAAAAAAAAAAAAAAAAAGGTTGTTTTTCTTTTAAATTCAGCAGATTTATTTCAAACTTAAATTCAATTATCTCAACTTAACTTAACGTAATTCATACCAATTTTCTATATAGAAGACCCGTCAGGCCTTCTATATACCGCTGATGCGGAATTGGCCCTTAAGGCGGATCAAATGAATACTGATCCTTTCGCGACTCCCGAGCACTGAGACCATGTGCGGCAAACATGAGCTTGATGGCCGGACCCTCTCGGGTGCCCAGCCGGCGAGGAGAACAAAATTTATTTTGCCAAATCGGCGGCTGAGTGACCGAGCACACACATATCTTTCCGGACATGAAGTCGACAGCCCAGGCTGTCGACTTCATGGACGGAACACACACGCTATTTTTATTCTTTTTATGTTAGGGACTTCAGTCCCGAAGTGCAGTCCGAGTAAAATCAATAGAGTCAGTAAAGTAATTAGGGAGAAAAGCCTAGATGTGGCTACCCCTACAGTTAGGTGGCATAACCACAGTCATTAAAAACAGGAGATGTCTCATTACCCAGGGCATCTCAGGTAACTTTCAGATCATAGCCTCCTCACGTCAGTCGTACGATGAGGAGGGGTGGAGGAAAAGCCTGGGGGTCAGATAGGTACCACTTCAACTAGTGAAGTGTGACCGGTTTGATCTTCGGACATGTGGATCCCATTCTTATATTGGTATACACATGTTCCTAGGGGTAGGGTTGATCGCTTAGCGTTAGCGTGAATTGCCGGTATGAAGAACCCTATTAGGGCGAAATACCTATAAGCGGATACACAGACGCACTATGCGTTAAATCAAATCTTAACTATCTTTTCCTTCTTTTCTTCCAATAATTTAATTATTTTAAGTGTATTGCATACCGACAACTAATATATCAGGGAAATAAACGAAAAAGTACTCTGTTTGTGACACAGATCCTTTCAGTCAAACGACACGTATTTTGAGTAATATGGACCTTAGAACAAGAACTTCTATTTTATGTAATATGACGGTTTTAAGTTTATTTGTTAAATAAATTATTAATATTTATAAAATACTACAATTTCTGACTTATTTTGCAACTTTTTGAATAACAAATACGGATAGCAACATTAAAAAACCATTTTTGAAGGTTATGATATAAGTTTCTTAGTATTAGATTTTATGCTTTACTTTTTACTGATACACAAAAAAAAGTGAAAATTTACCGCTGTTTGAACTTAATTTGTTAAGACATGGAACTTAGTAACAAATTAAGTTTAAAAAATCTCCAGCAAGAAACAAAGAGGTTCTAGTTATAAAGGTCATCATCATCAGTGGCGTTACAGCTCTTTATGAACCAAAGCCTTCTTCAGAACAATCCTCCATTCGCCCCTGTCTCTGGCAACTCTTCTCCATGCTCTAATTCCGATAGACCTCAAATCATTTTCTAGGTTGTCTTGGTACCTAAATCTCGGTCTTCCTCTTCTTCGTTGTCCGATCGGCCCTCTTAGGTCAAAAACTTTTCTGACTATGGCATCTTCCTCTCATCTGATTACATGACCTATCCATCTGGAGCGTGCTACCTTAATGAATTTTACAACGTCAGATTCTCCAAATCTTTTATACAACTCAAAATTGTAACACCTACGCCACAAACCTTGTTATTTTATGCCTCCATACATTCGTCTTAGTTTGTTATAGAGGTCCATACTACTTAAAACACCTGTTGTTTCACAGGCGACGCCAGTGTCATAAAAAAAATTTAATTCCCTGTACTATTATTTATAAGAGACACACACTAAACAGGACCAGAAAATAATATTCTAGATTGGAATATGCTTAAAGTGTTTAGTTTTCAACGTAAATGTATACAATACCTAATTTGGTAAACCATAACCTCAAAAACAAGAATCAAAGCAGTATATTTCTGTACAACTATTAACTAACTTACTTTGACAGGCAGGAGGAGTTTGATCGTACTGTCCGTTGGCCAAACACGTTAAAATTGATTGTCCTTCCATGATAAATCCAATATTGCAACTGTATTGAATACTGGAGCCATAAGACGTTCCGTTGGAGATATCAACCACCCCATTAGCAATTTCTACTGGTGGCTCACATTGCAATGCTGTAAGAATAAAATTAATTCAAAAATCAAATTAATATAAAAAAGTAATAATAACAACTCTAGACTTTACAATTCTTAAGGTTATAAGGAGTTTTTAGAGAAAGAAAAATATGGATATTTAGTATTTTTTTACGAACATTTTCGCATCAACCTCTGAGGTTATTAGCGACATATATACATATACATGGGATAATTTATTTATAGATATTAAATTTTGTTAAGCATATAAATATCCACAAGGAATCTACGTTCCTGTAGTTGGCTGTATACCATATATTAAAAAAATTTTTACAAAAAACCTTTATAAAAGGTATATATTTAAAAACCCTAACGGGCTAATTAAACACAACGTTTTCGGAATCCAGATTCCATCATCATAGAAAATATAACTAACCACTTAATTAAAAAGAACATTAGGTTGAAATTTTCACTAAGGTTAATGCAAAGTGTGGTTAATACTTACTAGGAGTACAGGAATGTAGCTACTAAATATATGGGTAAAACCCGTAAACAAATAACTAGTTACATTTGATATACGATATTTTCTTATAATGAATTATAAGAATGAATTATAAGTCATGAGAGTTTGCCTAATTCTTTCATACAATGGTGGTTTCACATTTCTATTTTTAGTATATAAGATTTAAAACTTACATACTTACTTACTTGAATAAGGAAGTCAAACGAGAAGTTGTCCAAAAGAAAAATAGTGCATGGGAACAAAAATGCCAATACCTAGACAACCATATAGGAGAAACAAAGAGCTCTGAAGCTTGGAGAACTATAAAAACGATGAGACAAAAAACCAAGTCATAATAAATAGAATACCAGAGAACACATGGGTAGAGCATTTTAAAAACTTATTAACAGAGAAAAGAGAAAGGTTTAAATAGACAAATAAACACGTGGAAGTAGAAGGAAGAATAGAAATGTCAATAGAACAAGTGAAAGAAGCAGTTAAGGGAATGAAATTAAGAAAATCTCCAGGTCTAGGAGGAACACATCCGAAAATTATTCGAAAGATGTTCAAACGGAGAAGAAGTTCCAGATAAATGAAGACAATCGTATATCTCTCCAATATACAAGTAAGGCACAAAGACGGATCCTAAAAACTATAGAGGAATTGCAGTGATTGCTACTATAGGCCGACTATACTCAAAAGTACTACGAAACCTGATAGAAAATGACATTAAAGACAAACAACGCGAATAACAAGCGGGATTTGGGGCCGGACGCTCCACTATGGATAATATTTTAACATTAAAAATTGCAATGGAAAAACGAGTGCAGAGAAATAGAGAAACCCATATAACTTTAATAGATTTGGAAAAAGTATATGACAGTGTACCGATCTCCCAACTATGGATAGAAATGGGTAACTTGAAAATATACCCAATTCATATTAACGCCACTTAAAAATACTACGAACAAAACTTAGCAAGAATTAAAATGGGACAAGAAATCACCTCCCCTTTTCAAATAACAAAGGGACTAAGACAAGGCTGCTGTCTGTCACCCACCTTATTTAAAATCTATTTGGATAGATCCTTAGTGAAATGGGTAAAAAAATGTAGAAACATGGGAATACCGGTTGAAGAAAACACGCTATATACACTTTTCTTTGCAGATGACCAGGTAGTAATTGCCGAAGACAGCGACGATCTTAGCTATATGGTAAGAAAACTGCAAGAAGAATGTGAGGTCGCAGGTCTAAACATGAATATGACAAAATGTGAATATCTATCAGTGGGAACAGATGAAATACGTGACCTAGTCTTGAAAGACGACAAAATCAAAGGCATGCAATCCTGCAAATATTTGGGGGTCATTTTCAACAAGAAGGGAAATAGCGCAGATGAAATTAGGGAAAGAAAAAACAAGGGTAGAGCAGCAACCCGTGCCTTAAACTCTCTTCTCTGACAAAAAACAATTCGACGAGAAACCAAAAAACACATTTACGGTAGTATAGTCCAAAGTATTACACTTTACGGTTCGGAAGTATGGGACGTCACCAAAGCTAATAAAAACAAGCTTATGGAGCGAAATATCAATTATGACATAGAAAGAAAACAATTAATCTCGTTCGGACATGTTAAAAGAATGTCAGAGTACAGATGGCCTAGAAGAGTACTGGAATGGATCCCTCCTGAAAGAAGAAAGAGAGGAAGACCACGGAGAAGTTGGCGCAACGATATTGATGAAGCAATGGCGGCAAAAGACTTAGAAGAGGCAACTGCATATGACAGAAAAAGATAGAAATTGGGAGCGGAGAAGCGGCGACAGCCGTAATCAATCCGTTATTATATATAAGTTTTTAAAACGATCAGTGAATATGTTGTATTTAGTTGTATTGTTCGGATTAGAATTAGCGGCAAATGCTTATATGAGACTTAAATGTCTAATTATATATTTAAGTGGTACCTCTCTAGTTTCTGCTCTCAAACTTTCTGTTGTGCTGGTCCGGAGTGCTCCTGTGGCTATTCTTAATGTCGTATTTTAAATAACGCCAAGGTGATGTAATAAAGATTTTTTGGCAGGTGTATATACTATGGAACAGTTATCTATTGTACTAGGGTTTTATAAACATGAATTAAGCAGTTATTAGTCCACTACATAGTTTGTAATATGTAGTGGAGTAGTAGTAATAATAAATAATATATTTTTTCCATGTTAGTTTTGTTTTGAAGATCATTTTTAAAAACCTAATGTCATCAGCATAATTTATAATTTGGTTATCTTCTTCATGTGCCTTGTCCGTTCCGAACGTTGGCAATTAAGATGGCTATTCTGACTTTGTTTACAAAAGATCTGAATAGTTTAGCAGATGACAATCCGAACCATTGCCGCAAGTTTTAGAGCCACGAGTGTCTTCTCCTCCCTGAACTTCTTCTGCTGTCTATTTTCCCTTGAACGATCAGCTGTAGTACGCTATATTTATTATGTCTCATAACGAGACCCCAGTATTCCAACTTTCTTTTCTTTATACTTATTCCTACCTCTCTATCTTTACCTATCCGGCGTAGTACCTCTTCGTTGGTCACGTGCTCAGTCCAGGATATACGTAATATACGTCGGTAAGCCCACATTTCGAAAGTAATTTGGTTATAAAATTTTCATTTCTTTACGTGGTTCGTCATCTTAGGTTCTGCGCTAGTCGGCTTTCGAGCTCAATTCACCCAGTCATCGCGCTCATAATCCCCAGGCAAGGACATAAAAGCAAGAATCTACAAAGCAGCAATTAGACCTATATTAACATACACGGCGGAGACAAGACCTGACACATCTAAAACGAGACGACTGCTAAAAACAACAGAGATGAAAATACTCCGACGAATATCAGGGAGAAGTCTGTTGGATAGGGAGAAAAGTGAAAACATAAGAAGAGAATGCAATAAAGAAGACAAAAATGGATGGGTGACAAAACGAAAACAGAAGTGAAACGAACACATCAGTAGAATGACAGAGGATAGAATAGTACGAATAGCGCAAGATAAGTCACCAAATGAACGAAGAAGTATTGGCAGACCAAGAAAAAGATGGTGAGATAATTTAAACAATTTAGGAGGCTAATATTCAAGAAGAAACAGGCTTTAAAGCCTACATACTAGACGAAAAAAGAAGAAGAAGAAGTTATATAATTTTGGCTGTGGTTTAATTAGATCACGTTTTTTTGTAAATAACAAGTACTTTAATTTGCTGAGTTAAAACTGAAATTCTGTAAGAATATTCTGTGAAAATGCTGCTAACATATTACAAAAAATATTAATACATATTTTTTTTTTTATACAAAACTAATTTTATTTGGTAAGTTAAAAAAATGTTTTATTTCTAGTTCAACTTTGTAAGATATTTTGTACTTTTCAGCAGCTCTTTTTAGCAGACTCCAACACATCCAAAACAGTTTAATATTTTTTCCAAACGAGTCATCACAAGTACTTCGTTTTTCTTACTCATATATATATATATATATATATATATATATATATATATATATATATATATATAATAGGTTTAATTATTATAGGGTATATTTACTATGTTGTAATTTCTCTTATCTTATAATTTTAATAAAAATTGTTGAGATAGCAGGTGTAGCAAAGACCGTGCTAATAATCGTTTATGTTAATACCTTCCCTTAACATGTTCTCAGCTAACAATACTTATTCCTGAAAGTTAAAACGGTGAAGGACATCCAAACAGCACCTTCGTAGAAAAGCTATAAGATTATACGTGCTTTTCATGGCATTCTTAACATTCATTCCATTCGCACATGTTTACCCTTCTACACGCATAAGTGCTTTGCTGTCTACCCTTTGGGACAATCTTTACAAATAAGGGTTTTATAAACTGAGGTCGACCGGTCGTCCTGGGAGATTTCACGATTTTATTTTTGTGCGAGATCATTTGACAGGGCTTTAACTCTACTTGTTCGTTTGTAAAATACCGGATTGTGTCTGATGCCGTCGGCCATCAACAGTGATATTATTTTGATCTTTTTAAAAATAATTAGAATATATAGCATGGTTAACTCATTATTGTTATCTGGAGTGCAATATTTCAATTGGTAGAAGAAATAAAAAATATATGGACACCGTATACCCCAGAGTTTAAAATAATTTTTAAGTATACAGAGTAATAAATAGTCCTGGGAGTAGAGACATAAATGGATGATTTTGAAACCAGCACAGCATGACGGCGGACCGTTGCCTAGTCCCAAGTCCAGGATGAGAAAGGAGGAGGGTTAAGCAAGGGACTAACTATTCCTTCTTGTAAAAAAAACATAGTTATGAAAACGAAGCGCATGCCTCGGATAAGGACGGATCTTTTAGACGACGAAAGCGACGACAAAGGACAATGAATATAGGAATTTGGAATGTACTAAGCCTATATCGGCCTGGAGCCGTAACTCAGGTGGTCAAAGAATTTGAATCTAATTCTTAGATAAAAACTAATAAATCAGTAGTATTTTTCAGCAAAAGCGAACGGGAACATCGATTTGGCGTTGGTTTTGTAGTCAGCGAAAGTCTTCTGTTGCGTCCCACAACCTACTAATAAAATCGACAATGTTCGAACACAAGAAAATATACAAACAGACATGGGTCTCCAACGACGCCGTCATAAGAAATCAGATCAATCATGTTCTAGTAGATGCCAGGAGGGGTAGTAACTGTCTAGACGTAAGAAGCCTAAAAGGAGCTGATAGAGACATGGATCAGTTTCTGATAAAAGCAAAGATAAGGACAAGAATAGCGTTAAAAAACACAAGAATACACTAACACAGTTATGGAATACCGAAGTTCTACGTAATAAGGAGACAGAACAGAAATTTCAAAAGGCTGAAGATAAAAATCGCTCTATCACATACAGAAGACTATAACAACATAGACTTAGCTTGGAAAAATATCAAATTATCTCTAACCAGCATATTAGATGAAATACTAGGACACAAAAAGAAAACAACAAAAAACTGGTTCTATGATGATTGCCTGAACTTCATAACATCAAGAAATATGGCTAGAAGGAATATGCTACAAAACCCCTAGCACAACAACAATGAAATGTATAGACAAAGAAGAACAGAGACAAGAAAACTAATGGAAAGGGAGAGAGAGAGTATCAGGAACAAATAATCAAAGATATAGAAGAAAAAAGAAAGAACAAATAAGTGAGACAGTTCTTCAAAGGAGTTTCAGATATCAAGACCGGGTATCAATCAAGAACGGGAAACTTCGTTCAAAACGACAGTGGACAGCTTATCACGGATGACAAGGAAATCCTAAAAACCTGGAAGAATACTTCAACTATCAACTATTGAATAACCAATCTAGCAGAAATACATCAAACATAGAGGTACATACAGCTGAAATAGGAGACCAATACCCGACATACGAAAAAGTAATAGAGGCAATTAAAAAAATTTAAAATAATAAGACACCAGTTAGCGATGGCATGCCCACATAATGCTTAAAGCATGGAGGAGAAGCGTTGTACAGTTCTATATACAAGCTAATTCAAGACATTTGGCGAGAAGAAACAATGCCAGATGTATGGAAAGAAGGGGTAATTGTACCAATACACAAAAAAGGAAACAAAAAGCAATGTATTTACTACAAGGGAATAACACTCCTTAACACCACCTACAAAATCCTTGCAAATATCCTGCTAGAAAGAACCAAAACATACACAGAAGAAATCGTTGGAGATTATCAATGTGGATTTAGACTGGGCCGCTCTACTATTGACCAGATATTCACAATAAAACAGATAATGGAAAAATGCTGGAAGTTTGATCGTGAGCTTCATCAGATGTTCATCGATTTTAAACAAACATTTGATAGAGTATGCAGTGACAGACTGTGGGCAGGGATGCAGGAACTTGACTTTCCAAAAAATACTAGTCAGGTTGATACGAATAAGTATGGAACGGTTAAATTGTAAGGTGAGAGTTGGACAACAATACTCGGAAACATTTGAAATAAACAATTGACTAACACAGGAAGATGCACTTTTACCACAACTCTTCAACTTAGCTCTGGAGCACATAATCAGAAATGCAAGAATCGAAAAACCGAATACAGTATTTCATCGAGAAGGACCAAAGTTACCACTGGCATTCTCAGACAATATCGATCCAATAAAAAACACACGATTAAGTATGTTTAATCAGACTTTCGTGAGGTCCGAAAAGGAAGCAAAGTAGATGGGGCTCCAAATCAACGAAAACAAGACGAAATATATGTATATGAGCCGCAATAACCAAAGCAGAAACAGAATCGGTCAGAACATCACCATCGATGATTTTAACTTTGAGCGCGTTAGAGAATTCAAGTATCTTGGATCAACAATAACTGAAGACAATAACGGATCACAAGAAATAAACAACCCTTTTTGCCCTCCAAAACCTTATAAAATCGAAACAACTAACAAGACGTACGAAGAGACAGGTCTATAAAATAATCATTCGACCCGTTGTGATGTATGGAAGAGAAACGTGGACGATAACAAAGGCAAACGAAGAGAGACTATGTATTTGGAAAAGAAAAATCCTTAAGAAGATCTTTGGTCCTGTGCTGGATGAAGCATCAGGACAATATAGGATAAGAACTAACAAAGAGCTCGAAGAACTTTACCCAGACGTCAACATCATAAAAGAAATAAAGTCCAAAAGACTTCAACGGGCAGGACACCTCAGAAGACATTCTGATGAACGAGCAGTAAGACTGGTGTGGAAGGAAGTCTCAACAGTAAGGAGACCACGCGGACGCTCTCGTCTCCGGTGGCGAGATAATAAAGCAGGAGACCTAAGCACTATGGGCGTGGAGAATTGGATGGAGGTTGCTCAAGACAGAAAACAGTGAAGGCATGTTGTCGAGTCGGCTAAAACCCACGAAGGGTTTTAACGCCATGGAGTTAGTAAATGATAAAGAGCAATACCTGAAGTAATTTTCAAGTGCGTGCAACTCCAATTTTTTATTTGTTATAATTTTTTATGTTACTTTGAAAGTGCAAAAACGGTGTATTTTAATTATTTTTATTAACCCCCTCTGTGGCTCAGTGGTAAGAGCGCCTACCTTTAAACCTAAAGGTCGTGAGTTCGAATCCCATCTGGGTGGAGAAATTTTCGTTTATTAAAAATTAATGAATGAAAATAATTTCTATCCATGTGCGATCGGTACTCACTGGAGGGACCGCAGACGTTCGGATACAATTAGCGTCTCTTAGCAAAGACAATGACGTCGACTTTGCTAAGTATCAAGACAATTACTCTACACACACTACACTAGGTACCTGACTGTACCATGCCAATGATCATAGTTGTAGAGGCATTAACTCAATAAAAAAAATATATATATTTTATTGTATCACGTCAACTTTTTACGGTAAAATGAGTACAGTATATTCAGTAGCGCACCTTGAATTTTTCTGTAAGGGGTTTTGAGTTGGGCACCGAATTTTTTTATGGTACCTTCATTATTTTGAGTCCTTAAAATTTGTGAGTAACAGTGTCGGAATAGTGGGGGTGGGAGGTTAACCTGCATAATTCCCTCTCTGGATACGCCACTGAGTATATTAAAAGATAAAAAAACCTTTGATTTAAGCTAGCCTACACTAAATTTGACTCAATACTTCATATAAAATTAATGATTGAAGGTCCAAAAATGTCAATTGTTTGCCATTGTTTGTTTTTGGAGTACCTTCTTTTTTTTATTTAAAAATCAATATATTGTTACGCTATTGATAATTTGATTATAATAGGTACTTACTACAATAACACCTATAAACTTCAAAATTCAAAATACTTCTGTTCTAAATTGTCAAAAGCATCCTGTTTATATGAGGAGGTAATATGGAAACAGCTTTAAGTCAAACAAAAATCCAAAGTTGATGTACCAATGCATCGTTCGGTTGTAGCAAAAGTGGTTTATTTTAGCTGATTCATTCAAAAAAAATATTACCAATGAAAAAAGCACCTTAACTGGTGACGTGCCGTCAAAATGACGAATCGCAATTGCGCGTTAAAGGTCGATTCAGACACATCAGTCACGTCTCGTCACAGTCCTGGCCCCGAACCGAACAATACGTCATACAAAATATTCTTTAATAGAAATATGGCGCCGGCATTCACATTCATCAGGTGACGAATAGTTTCCCAGCTGTCAGATAGTTGATAGTTCTGTGACCAAACAGGACCGGTTCGGCGCCGAGACTATGACGGGACTGATGTGTCTGAATCGACCTTAAATCGGGATCTCCACCACTTACTCTAAATTTGTACGGTCGACACTCTCAGTACCTTTCAGTTTAGTTATTGAAAGTACATACAGTCTGTTCCAAACCCTTTTTTCAGTGCGTCACTAATTTTAACGTCATATAGGATTTTAAGAATGTCGCGAATTATTGCATGACATTTTAGTTAAATCTGACAGTTGCAGGATAGTAATCGGCTAAACTGAAAAGGTTATTTTTTTTTGCATAGCAGTTTTTCATAATTCTATTCCATTCTGTTCTATTTTATACATTCCATTGAAAGTGCTTAATTAGCTAAGATTTGTTTATGGATTTATTATTGTTTATTACACACACTAGGGAATTGGAAGGTTTGTTTATTTAAAATAACGCTTCCTCCTAGAATCTTTTAAGAGTTGACTGCAAGGTAAAAAAATTTACTGACAATTGCAAGGCATCAAAGTAAACATTCCTGTGATAAAATAATATCAATTTAAATCAGTCATATTTGGATAAGTAATTTTCTGATAAGTTTGTGTGGCAGCCAATAGTTTAATTTTGTGAAGAGTTGTCATTAAATAGTGGAAATAGTTTAAATAGTGAAGCAGTTGATTTTTAAGTTATTCTACCAGATTTGGTGTGCAAATGAAAGAAGGTTATAAAGTTTAGTTAAAAAAAAAAACAATATAAATAGTTTAAATAGTGAAGCAGTTGATTTTTGAGTTAATCTACCAGTTCCGATATCCAGATGAAATCGTGCTAATGGAGTTTAGTTAAAAAACAAGATACCGAATGTAAGTTTACCTTCTTTTTTATGAATAACAAAAATGAATATTATATTTCAAACAATCTATAATCCCATTCAGAATCTGATTCTTGAAAATCAATGATTACACCAGATATGTGGCTGGTATCAATTATATCCTACATTTCAAGAAAATGTCGTGGTTCTAAAAAGAACCGTTTTAATACATATAAATATCCATAAAAGCATTAGTTTAAGATATTTTCTCAATCTCATTCCGGAATTCACAATCTGATTCGCGAACGACAGAAACTGATAATAAAGATGTCTCAGCCTCTTTTTCTAATTGAAACTAATTTAATAATTTTAATATTAGTCTTTTTTCATTCTCGGTACCTATATCTCTGAATATTTAAAATATTTTTATGACAATAAATACAAAATTTAATTTTCACTGTAGTTAAAATATCTGAAAATACTAACCTGGAATGGCAATTATCATTTTATCAGTTGGCATTGTGAAAGTACTGTCACTGTCATTATCAAGATCATCTGTGTCAAATTATATTTATATGCATAATTGATTGGATATCTATTTAGCGTATTCTAAACTCTAACCAATTATACGCTCGTAAGTAGAATTCGCTTTAATATGCGAATACCCGTGAACGATACCTAATTTTCTAAGTTCTATGTATAATAATCAGAGACTCACGTTTTTTTCTGTCACTTCTAGCTTAATGCGTTAGAGAGAATTCGAACAACTATGACGCACTGAAAGAAGGGTTTGGGACGGACTGTAGCAGAAATTTGTTGCGTTTTCGAGCGATATTTTTTGAATTACCACGTGTTCACAATACGTCAAATTGACGGCACATCACAATTCACGTAACTATTTCAGTAAATTGTGCAATATAAGAATGGCCAGTTCACGCAAGAAAATAAAAGTAAGTGATGCAGAATATTTATCAATTTTAATTTAAAAAACTGAAAAATAAAAATATTCTTGATATAAAAAAATGATATAAATATTGTTTATGTAAAATATAAGGGAAAACACTTATAGAACAAAAATCAAATTTTTACCATAAATTATTGTTTAAAAAAACTCAAAGTAAAAATACGAGTACTTTTCATCTATTCGTCATCTAGTAACCCCCACCTATGTCTTAAGAGCTTCAGACATCTGCGAAAAATTTTTCGACCTTTTTTTTAACCAGACTGGACTGCACATGCGTTAACCCCCACACAAGGCATAGTTTCGCTTTTGAACGCAAAAGTAGGAGAAATGTGCCTATGATGGTCCCCTTAAGAAAATAGCTTCATAATAATTTTAATTATTTACTTAGCAGACTTTAAATATGACCACATAACGTCTCGTTATTTGTACAATATCGCAAATGTTTCAAATTTTACAGAGAAAGTGATGTTAAAAATTTATTCATAATTTACTACAATCCTGTCAAGGGTCCATCATGGGCATATATGCGCTCATGATGGACCCTTTGGTACCATCATGAGCGCAATAAAATAATTAAATACCAAATTATTTTATTAGATCAAAAGACATTACAAACGATAAAAAATATTACACATGGTATTTTTAAGAATAAAAAAACTACGTGCACAATTCACACACAAATTGTTTATGTCGAGGATTTACATCTGCACATTCAGTGTGACACCAATTCTTACACACTTGACAACGAATCCATTTTTGATTGGATCGTGAATGCGAAAATAGTTCGTTACAGTAGATGCAAGCTGCATCGTCCGAGTCGCCTTCTACAAAAGAGCATTCACAATCGTCTTCAGAACCACTTGTAGTTGAAACACGAACTTGCCTTTTCACTTTTCTGGCGTCTTGTTTCCTTTTTTTTGCTTCTTTGTCTGCAATTTTTTGTTTTATATCTTCAATTTCTGGCGTTGAATTTAAATATCCTGTTTTACCCCGTTTTCTACCCCTTTCCTGCATTACTTGAGATACTCCAGCTAAAGGAGGAGGACAAATATTTTCTACCGAGATGTGTAGAACTGACGATGATGTTGATTTCTGATCAGTGGGGCTTTTTGATAAACTTTCAATGGAAGAATCATTTTGGCTCCAATGTTCCGGTGGTGACTTCTGGTCAGAACATTCTGGCAGTGGGTTTTGTGCAGAATTTTCTCTATCTGTTGTTATAGACGGCAAAAATTGCCAATCCTCGAAGACATCTGGATTGAATGGTTGTATTCCTGTCTTTTTAAATGCATTGATTGGATTTGATGGTAAAGCATTTTTTAAATACGCTCTATTAAAGAGACTGGCTACTTTAAATTGGGTCACCGTTTTACCTGGATTCTGTCGCAGCCATAATTGAATTTCTTGGCCGTAGTAAATTTGAAGTGGTCTAAAAAATCCTACGTCCAAGGGTTGAACGTGATGAGAACAGTGAGCAGGAAAACAAAACATAATAATACCGTTTTCCTTTGCAAACTGGAGAGCTTCAAAACTTTTGTGACTACCATGGCCATCGAGTAACAACAAAACTTTTTTGGTTTTAGAAGCCTTTGTATACCTTAAAAAATGTTGCAGCCATAAATAGAAAATATCGAAAGTCATCCATCCTTTTTCTTGAGCGAAGGCTATACTTCCAGTAGGTGCATCGATCATAAGTTCATCTTTCTTTCTCTGTCGAGGAAAAATCAAAGCAGGAGGAACATATGTTCCAATTGCATTCATTGCACATACGACCGTAACATGTAGACCGCGCTCTGCACTACTTAAAGCACCAACTTGTTTGCGACCTTTACTAGCATAAATTTTCTGCGATTTCTTTTGCACAGTTGTCAAACCGGACTCGTCCATATTATAAATGTTTGCCGGTGGAAAGTGAAACTCGTCTAATATATTTGCTAATGCAGTAAAATAGGCACATATATTTAATTTATTAAAAGCTTGAGCCCTTGCCAACGAAGTATTTTCTGGAGTGGGTAATGATATTCGAGGATTTCGCTTTAAAAAGCCTCTGACCCATTTCCAGCCTGCCATCCTGGTTTTCTTATTAAAATTGTGGCTAATATTGTTTCTTTCAGCTACTTCGTATACAAGTTTTCGCAAATCTTTACTAGTCAGACCAAAAAAAACGAGTTTCCATAGTAATAATATGGTCAGCAACTTCCTGTTCAATAGTAGTGGAGAATATCGTTCTTCGTCCTCCCAAATCACCTTTGATGCTTCCTTGATGCTTAATAAAGCGCCTTTTCAAAGTCGTTTTTGGAACGTTAAATGTTTTTGCATTTGCGTATGTGAGCTGTGTCACGCCGCCAAGAACAGAATTCTAGTAATGAGATAGTCGCCTACGCACTTTGGTGTATGGCATGTTAAGAAGAAGAAGAAATGTTTTTGCAGCCAGCTTAAACCCCATAGTTTTTTCTTGCATGCTTTTTAAAGCTTGTTGCATATTACTCTCGTTCCACTGTTGCCTTTTTTGTAGAGAGATCCCTGTAAAACATATTATGTTAATCATTAAGTAACAAAAACTGAAGGTGTGTCCAATTTTATTTTCTTTTTCCTATGATGGACCCCTAGTCCGTCATAGGTAACGACAAAGGGGTCCATCATAGGCAAATAGACAAGGCAGCAAATTTAATTCTGTTACTTTTCCTTTGACCATTTTAACCTAAAACAAAGTATAGTATTTGACAAAGAAAGTGTAGTCATTTTATACAAAACAAAAGCAACACTTAGCTTAACGTATGTTACCAGTAAAATGCTACTTACCAAAAAAATTTATTAGATCAGCAACGCCAAATTTTAATTTTATTTCACAAATTTACTGTTTTAACAGCCACGTGTCTGAAACTTTGCAAATACTAAAATTCAAACTTCGTGCGCAAGCGGCAACCGGCGATGTTTATGTAACCGCGCGCTATTTAAAATTACAGCCGGGGGTCCGTCATAGGCAGGGGTCTAACATAGGCACACTTCCCCTAACTTTATTTATTTTTGTTTAACTTACAGCTAAAGCAAAGAATATATAACGTACCGAGCTGTGTTATCTGATTGTTTTAATAGTTTGTTCATTTTCAATAAAAACCATTATTCTTCACAACAATAATATTTTTTAAAAGATATCATATCATAAATATTCATATCATAAAAGATATGAATATTTTTTTGAAATACATGGTGATTCCATATAAGTTTGGTTGTGTGTAACTCTTATTTTTTTAAATCTTTTATAAATCTAATCAATCCTAACTTCGTAGTATGTTTGTATTTAATGAGAATGAGTTCTTGTTACGAACCTTGTTAACATTTTAAAAAACGTTATTTCGCTAAACCAGAATTCGATATAAAATTAATGACACGTTACCTTCACATCGTGGCGGAGGGCCATTCCATCTTTCGTCGATATCGCACGCCAATTGAGCACGTCCGATCATTTCGTATCCTTCATCGCACGAGTAGATTACTCTGGATAAATATCCAACGCTGTCATTTACCAAATTGTATTCTCCGTTGGCAATATCCGCTGGGTAACCACATTGAATTCCTAAAATCAATCGAACATCAAGGATTGGATCATAAATAAAATTGAGTTTTTTTGTTTTACGAATAACGTATTTCCACTGAAATTTTCGTACAGGCTTTAACTAGAAATTAACAATTAACAATTAAATTAACAATTATTTACCATTTTGAATTTCGCCAAGTTTTAAAATAAGCTCTATGGAATAGATAAAACTTTGCCAGTGAGCTGAATATAGTACATTTTCTGACGAATTTGTGACTATTCATAATAGGGATAAAAGCTTTAACTTAAACGGTCTGCTGTGCTTCAAAAGTTAATAGCAAATTCTCCCAATGTTTAAAGCACTGTCGAAAACAAGCAAAAATACGATTTTAACTAATAATATACCTATTATACATTCATTTAGAGAAATATATAAATATTAGTGCAAAAAAAGAACAAAATACAAATTTTGTTTTATTAATTGTAGTGGTAAGTAATTTGTGATAAAAATATAACAATAACACTTAAAAAATTTTCTTAATCAGAAAACGAACTGCATACTTTTTTCCCAAATTGCAGGGGTAGCAGTATTTAGTAGTTCTTGCCGTGTTTCCAAATCTGCTATGTCGCTGTAACCATTACGTCCAATATAGTTGTAATAAATTTTACATATTCCCAACCTATATTCGTCTACTATAAATATTTTTGGTTTTTCCTTCTGTTCCATTTATCGATTACTTCTTCCCACTCAATAAGGCGGTTTTATTGGGTAACCTCAACAGAAAAACACTGTTAAGTGTGAAATTCAGTGATACCTCCACAAAAATTCCAGGCAGAATACTTTCAGACATTCTTCATTCACAGTGGAATATCCATTATCGAATATATTCTCTGTTCTAACAGGCTACTGGATAGATTCAACGATGAATATTTCGTTGGTGATTTAATAATCCCTGACTACTTGCCAGTGCTAGTCAAAACCGACATAATTTCACCTCCACAAACCACTACTGCTAGCCATAGACAAGATTATTGTAAAGTTTATCCCTTTATTAAAAACTATTTTAAGAACATATCAAGAATAACCTCCCAGAGTTGGGTAATCTGTTAACAAACAACCAAATTGACACAGGATTACAAAAATTGAAACTTTTCTTCAAGAAGCTTTATTTTTCGTCGATTCCAACCATTTTATACAATTGATATACTCAAATACTTTCACAAAAAATCATAGCAAACGTCAAACTAAAATGCATATTAATCAGAGAGTATATAAGATTTCGGGGTCCCCTCATCAAAACAGAATACAGTGTCTTCGTGCGTCAATAAGGCTGGCAAAGTAAATAAAATGAAGCAAAAACAGTGGAGGCAAGTTACAACCAGCCTTTACTATTGAGACGGTTTAAAATTGTGGAAAGAATTTAAACTCCTAACCAAGTAAAAGAGTTAGGCCCGATCTCATTTTAAAGTAAATAATACCATCATCAATAATCCACAAGATAAGGCCAAGCTATTTAAAAACTCACTTCAGGCCGCACTCGTTTTCCCTATTAACCGCAACTTTAGCGAGCGATTTAAGAGGGATACCAAAAGGAGACTGAAAAACCTTTCTACTACCCTGCAGTCCACATGGGGCCCCATCCTCATCCGATGTGCATCGGTGGCACCGGTGCTAAAGGATACCGTCAGACAGATGTGTAACTTAGGTAAAAACACATTTCTTGGCCCAGATGGCATTCATTAAATATGACTCAAAAAACTACAAGAGAGTACTATCCCGCTGCTTACAAACATATTTAATACATATCTCCAGTTAAACTTATTCGCTACTTCTTGTAAAGTAGCCAATACAGTTATAATTCCCAAATTAGGGAAATGCCCAACTAGCACTGAATCCTACACACCTACCTGACTAATCAGCAACTTATGTCTACGAGAGGATCCCAAAGAAGAGGCTCGTAGAATTCCTCGACGCACATCTTCTCATCCGCAACTTCCAATTTGGATTTAGAGCTGAACACTTCGCACAAAATGCATTGATTAATAGCAGCAACCTTCATGACAAGCACTTAATGAAATAAATAGATTCGCCATAGACACCTTTCTTGATGTCCAGAAGGCCTTCGATCAGGTTTGGCACACAGGTCTGATCGAAAATCTCTGCCGTGCTGAACTGCCTACCATTAGTAAAAATAATCCACTCCTATTTCTCCAATCGGATAATCCGTGTCAAAGTCGCTAACACAACATCAACACTATCCACTCCACAAGCTGGAGTTCTCCAGGGCTCAATATTCTAGCATCATTATTATACACAGTCTACAACAGTAACACACACCACCGGTTGACTAAATCAGAGTTAATATTATTATTTGCTGACGATACTGCACTCCTTACTACAAGAACATATCCGTCTGTGTTCGATAGAGCACAAGACCAGTTAAACAGAATTCTTAAGGCAGTAATGCTGGGAGGAACCAGATAGTCCTCCAAGGAGAAACTCTTTATTACAGAAACTTGGTGTTCTACTTGAAAACTCATTATACTAGGACTCTCAACTGAGACATTGATATTAAAGACAATCTAAAGAGGGTAAGAAAAGCTAGACTCCTGTTGCAAATTTGCAAAAATTGCAAATATTACATCAATAAAGGACAGATTCCGATCTCTCGCCAAAAGATACGCCCTCCACACAATAGCTGGCTCAAAAAATAGAGCTAAGCCAACTTTAAGGACACCCTGTCACCGCAGAGAGCACATACTCATTAGGAACCACCTAACAAAAGTTTCATTTCCTTCAGCTAAGCTTCTTCACTTTGTTGACAACGAACTTCCTGACAAGTACCACGATATCCTCAAAGCAACTTTCCCCAAATAGCGCAGATAAATTAACTGTTTTCCAAAAACGCTAATTCAGAGACGTTCCTAGTATGTTAATTACTAGAAACGCAAATTAATGTGAGGGCAAAGTTAGGCGTCTTGTAAAAATGAAACTACTATGAAAAGTTAGCTTGTTAATCTCTCTCTTCAATCCTGACCCCCCAGAGAAAGTGTAGTGGACGACGTGATGTCGTGTATTGTCCCTCTCCAGAGATCTCTGTCTCTGGTCATTTCTTTTAATTCATGCATAGGTCTTTGGCATATTACTGTAATTTAATCTATCCATCTTGTTGGGATCTTCCTCGTGATCTTCGGCCTTCTACCTTTCCTTGTATTATGAGTCTTTCCATGTTTTCTGTGTTTGCTCTCATAACATGCCCAAAATATTTTAATTGTTGGAGATGGACTTTACTAGAGAGTCGTTAGCTAACTTTTAGCTCTCTTAAAATTGAATTATTTGTTCTACGGTCGGTCCCCAAGAAATTCGTAACATTCATCTCCAACAGAACATTTCAGTGGCGTCTATCTTTTTTCTCTCCGATTGTCTCAGAGTCCAAGATTCACATCCGTAGGTCAGTATTGGGAATATTAAGCAGTTGATCAACCTCATCTTTATCGCTGTTGCAATTTGACATTCCTTCCATATTTTGGTCATCTTTGCTGTGGCAACTTTTGCTAGATCATATCTACGTTTAATCCCTTCTTGTAATGACCCTGTGTTTGTGATTAATAATCCCAGATATAAGTATGAGCTCACAACCTCGAACCGGTCAATTGTGGTTATGTGTGGATGATTGTTGTGTAGTCTATCCACTATCATGATCTTTGTCTTTGATATGTTTAATTGCAGACCAAATATTTGACTTTCGTTTTCGATCAGTCGTATAAGTTCCATCAGCTCTGCTTGGCTATTTGCAAGAAGGGCTGTGTCATCTGCGAAACGTAGGTTGTTTAGTTTATGACCATTTATTGAGATGCCCTTTTCCCATCCTTCAAGTGCTCTTCGCATAATATACTCTCCATATATGTTGAATAATTGTAGAGATAGTATACATCCTTGTCTGACACCCCGTTCTGGATGAAACTCGTTCGAAAGTATGTCAAGTACTTTAACTGATCCAGTAGTGTGTTCATATAGTTCAGTTATAAGCGTAATTAGATGTTGTGGTACGCCTACTTCTTTTAGTATTCGCTATAAGTGTCTCCACTTGACCCTGTCGAACGCTTTACGGTAATCTATAAAACAGATGTATAGTGGGATGTTGAATTCCCTAGATTTCTCGATTATCTGTCTTATATTTAGCAGGTGTTCTCGAGTGCCTCTACCTTTGGTAAATCCAGTTTGCTCTTGTGGAATTTCTCTTTGAAGGAATGTTTTCAGTTTCTGATTGATTATATGTAGCATTATCTTGCTGGCATGGGACATAAGAGAGATAGTTCTATAATTGTCGCATTTATGGAAGGTGCCTTTTTTATGTATGGTCGTTACTGTAGATTTTGTCCAGACTTCAGGCCATTGTTTGGAATGCCACATTTGTTTACAGAGTAGATAAAGTAACTTTACGCCGGTTTCTTCTATGGCTTTAAGCATTTCTGCTGTTATCATATCTGGACCTGGTGCTTTGTTATATTTGAGCTTGTTGATAGCCTGTCTTACTTCGTTTTCGAGTATATCAGGTTCTTCTTCCACCTCGTCAGAGATTTGGCTAACAAGCTCTTGGCGTTGATCATTTTTATATAGGTCCCTGCAATACGATCTCCATGTCTATGCTATGTCTTCTCTGTTTGTTCTCAGGGTTCCAGTGTTATCTTTAATGGCCCAAGTTATGGCTCTAAAGTCTCTTGTCAGGTAGCGTATTTTTCTAAATAGAACTCTCGGCTGATTATTCTGACCATGTCTCTCAATTTCTTTGCATATACTTTGATAGTACTGTTTTTTGTCGGTCTTACATCTTCGTTTTATTTCTTTATTGAGGTTTCTTAAACTAGCTTTTTCCCTTTCACTATGTACACCACTTTTACAAAGATTTCTTCTATTCTCAATTATTTTAAGAGTTTCATCTGTTATCCAGTGTTTCTGTTTCACCGGATTATTTTCCTTTGAGCGATCCACTAGTGTTGTTACGCAATGTTTAACAGTCTCCCATATTTCTTGTGATGTTCCGTTACGAATAGAGGGCATACTTTTCTGTACTTCCTGTAGAAGGTCATCTTTCTTTCTTAGTTCTATCCTCTTTATCTCTATTTGTTTGTTGGGTGCTTTAAGTTTAAGCATTACTTTAGCTACGAGGAGAGTATGATTGGCTAAAAGAGAGCTTGTTAATAATAAAGGATAAAAATGGGTCCGGGATTCCGGACTATATCGATAAAATAAGGTATTAGCTCTTCAAACGGTCAAATCCAAGTACAGGCTATGAGGAAGTCAATAAATATCTACGCTTACGTTAATATCTTCTTCTTCTTCTTTGAGTACCGTACCCAAGTTTTAGACGTGAGTAGCTTCCATGAAGATTTGTCAATATCGTTCTCGATCTTGCGCGGCATGGAATAATTCATCTGCTGATAAACCAGTCCATTTACGAAGCTGTCTAAGCCATAAGTATTTCTTTCTACCGATTCCTCTTCTTCCGTAGATCGTTCCGTTGAGTATCAATTGCATTGTTCTGTATCTGCTTTCTCTCATTAAATGCCTCAGATATTCGAGTTTTCTCTTTTTTATCATCTTTATTAAGTCACCTTCACCTTGACCTACTCTGTTTGAAATGTGTTGAACCCATGATATTCTAAGGATTCTACGATATAACCACATCTCGAAGGCTTTTAATTTGTTTGTCATGTTAACCTTTATAATCTAGAATTCACATCCATACAGTAATACAAGATAAACATAACATTTTAGAAACTTAATTCTCAGCTGTAAGTTCAGCTGTAATCTCTTAGAACTCACTAATCAGAATCACATTAAATTCTAGGAACTACTAACCTGGCTGTAATAAATACTTTTTAAGGCCAATATAAAATAAAAATATGTTTCAAAAATCTAAATCTTTTCATAACCTTTTTAACTAATGTACAACTGTCTTTAATGTTAAGCAAAAAAGGCAAACTATAATTATATCAAAAGGATTTTCTGTAAATATTTTCTTATTAATACTGTAAAAAAGATTATAAAAGGATTTTTTGATTTTTTTCAATTTAATTGAGAAATTATTTGTTTCATATTTTCATTACTATTTCTGAAGTGGAAATCGAAAGTTCATAACTTTATTACTAGAGTAATTTAGGTTCGTACTTCTTATGTTATACAGTGAAGTGGACCACTGGCTGTCGAATAATCATCAATACAGTGCAGCGAAGTTAGAAAAAAAGCAAAATAACTTAGAAAAGGATCTACAGGAGCAATGCGACTAATTGTGGCAGTACTGTCAGAAGTTACAGCAGCCCAGCCTGGTAATTCTGCAACACAGCTACGGAGGAGGCTACAGCTACCTGAGGAAAGGATCACTCAAGAGCAATGTTATCAATAATTGTGGCAATAATATCTGGAGACCATACGTTCTAGAGCTACAAGGTAGTGTAATTCTCTGTGGCTGTTTTAGTTGTAGCTCTAGAACGTAGGGTCTCCTGACATTATTGCTACAATCCTTTCCTTAGGTACCTGTAGCTTCCTTCGTGGCTGTGTTTGCAGAGTCATCAGGCTGAGATGCAGGGACTTCTGATAGTACTGCCTTAATTAGTCGCTCCTGTAGATCTTTTCCCAAGTTAATCTGCTCTTTTGACGACCAAATAGTCAAAAATACAGTCTGTCCCAAACCCTTTTTTCAGTGCGTCACTAATTTTGACGTCATATAGGATTTAAAGAATGTCGAGAATTATTGCATGACATTTTAGTTAAATCTGACAGTTGCAGGATCGTAATCGGCTAAATGTGAAAAGGTTATTTTTTTTAAAATGCATAGCAGTTTGTCATAATTCTGTTCTATTCTATACATTCCAAGGAAAGTGCTTAATTAGCTAAGATTTGTTTATGGATTTATTATTATTTAAACACTAGGGAATTGGAAGGTTTGTTTATTTAAAATAACGCTTCCTCCTAGAATCTTTTAAGAGTTGACTGCAAGGTAAAAAATTTACTGACAATAATTGCAATTGCAAGGCATCAAAGTAAACATTTCTGTGATAAAATAATATCGATTGAAATCAGTCATATTTGGATAAGTAATTTTCTGATTGATAAGTTTCTGTGGCAGCCAATAGTTTAATTTTGTGAAGATTTGTCATTAAATAGTGGAAATAGTTTAAATAGTGTAGCAGTTGATTTTTGAGTTATTCTACCAGATTTGGTGTGCAAATGAAAGAAGGTTATAAAGTTTAGTTAAAAAACAATATAAATAGTTTAAATAGTGAAGCAGTTGTTGATTTTTGAGTTAATCTACCAGTTCCGGTATCCAGATGAAATCGTGTTAATGGAGTTTAGTTAAAAAACAAGATACCGAATGTAAGTTTACCTTCTTTTTTATGAATAACAAAAATAAATATTATATTTCAAACAATCCATAATCCCATTCAGAATCTGATTCTTTAAAATCAATGATTACACTAGATATGTGGCTGGTATCAATTATATCTTAAATTTCAAGAAAATGTGGTTCTAAAAAGAACCGTTTTAATACATATAAATATCCATAACCGTATTAGTTCAAGATATTTTCTCAATATCATTCCGGAATTCACAATCTGATTCGCGAACGACAGAAACTGATAATAAAGATAACTGAGCCTCTTTTTCTAATTGAAACTAATTTAATAATTGTAATATTAGTCTTTGTTCATTCTCGGTATATCTCGGAATATTTAAAATATTTTTATGACAATAAATACAAAATTTAATTTTCACTGTAGGTAAAATGTCTGAAAATACTAACCTGGAACGGCAATTATCATTTTATCAGTTGACATTGTGAAAGTACTGTCACTGTCATTATCAAGATCATCTGTGTCAAATTATATTTATATGCATAATTAATTGGATATCTATTTAGTGTATTCTAAACTCCAACCAATTATACGTTCGTAAGTAGAATTCGCTTTAATATGCGAATACCCGTGACCGATACCTAATTTTCCAAGTTCTATGTATAATAATTGGGGACTCACGTTTTTTTCTGTCACTTCTAGCTTAATGCGTTAGAGAGAATTCGAACAACTATGACGCACTGAAAGAAGGGTTTGGGACGGACTGTACGTATTTCCTGTTACCTTATACTTTCATCTTCTATCTTTCTACTATCGCGTTTGAATTGGAATCAACAGAACGATCTAACACGACTATATAACGACAGTCAAGGTAGACATAGAAATAGCAGTTGTATCGTTCCATTGATTCTGATTCTAACGTGAAAAAGGTTTGACTAATTTGTGCTCCAATGCCAAAATATTCGGCTTCTATTTTATCAAAGCAATCGCAAGCTTTTGCTAAAAGTTTCTCATCATTTGCATATATATAATAATAACTAGTAAAATTAGTATTATACAAATAATTGAAATTTTTTACTATTTTAACTAACTTTTAACTCTTAAGTATACAATACTCTACTAGATCACTTACTTTTACAAACTGGTGGAAATTCGTTATAAAATCCAGTTTCTAAACAAACTCGACTGGTTGGACCAACAAGAAGATGACCATCATCGCAAGTGTACTCGATTGTTGAACCTACGTTGAAATTTGGTGCGACCATTGTAGAATTCGGTGGTTGTTCAGGACGCCCACAAGCTTTAGGTTCTAAAAAAGGTAAAAGTTGTTTGTTAAATAGTAATAATGGTAATGTTTTAGGTTGCCTTATTATACAGTGAGTTTATGTTATAACCCAAAAAAGATAAAAGTTTTAGATATATGAGTATTCATTTGAAAGTTATGAAGCGACAAATTTATAATTATTAAAAATTTAATTTTTCAGTCATTATTAAACATTTTTGTTTAAGATATCACTAATGATGAATTATGAACTGTGAATACAGTTTTTAATGATATAGATATAGATTTTATATTAAAAGTTCAAGGTATATTTTAAAATATTTTAGAGTCGAACCATTTTTATAGAAAAGAGATGCAGACTAAGACTTTAATCACAGGAACTGGGCGAGATCTTCTTCCTTGAATGTTTGCCTGTATTATGAGTCTCAAAATTTCCTATTTTGGACCCCTCATCACGTGGCCTAGGTAGGTATTCCAGTTTTCTGGTTTGTATAGTGGTGATTAGTTCTGTTTTTGTATCAACCCTCTTTAGTACTTCTTTATTTGTAATTCTATCAGTCCATGATATTGGAGGATATTGGAGGCCCAGAAAGCACAAAAAGAAAAGTGTTACATGGAGTTTTTTAGTCGGTAGTAACCTACGCTGCCCCTGTCTGCTGTAGTGTACTAAACACTGCAAAATACGCTAAGCTGATTGAGACTTCGCAAAGGCAAATGCTTCTCAGGCTATCTAGCGCATATAGGACAGTCTCGAATGAGGCTCTATATGTAATTGTTGTGTAAAGAGCGAGCGAGGATGTATGCAAGGAGGATGGATGTAAATATACATGAAAATGAGAGAGAAAGAACGATAGTAAAGTGGCAGAGAGAATGAGCGAATGATAGTGAAAAGGCAAGGTGAACGAAGGAGCTTATTTCCGATCTGAGACAATGGTGGGAATGTAAGTTCAGGAAACTAGACTACTTTCTGACGCAATTTCTGTACGGACATGGTAGTTTTGGCACCTTTACAAATAGAACAGGCAAATCTGCCTCGGCAGACTGTACTGTTTGTGGGGTACCGGACGCTCCCGCCCACATTTTTAACTGCCTTCTTCTTCTTTAAGTGCCGTCTCCCAATCGGAGGTTGGATATCATCATCACTATCTTTACTTTATCCACTGCTGCTCTAAAGAGTTCTACAGAATTGCATTTAAACCAGTCCCTTAAATTCTTTAACCATGACACTCTCCTTCTTCCTATACTCCTTCCTCTTATTTCTTTCCCTGTATTATCAGCCTTAGCAGTTCATATCGCTCTTCCCTCATTACGTGTCCCAGATATTGTAATTTTTTTATTTTTATTGTGTTTATTATTTCGCATTCTTTGTCCATTTCTCGCAATACTTCCATGTTAATTTTCTCCTCGTCCATGCTATTCTAAGCATCCTCCTGTAACACCACATTTCAAAGGACTGTAACTTATTTATGTGTTCTTGCTTCAATGTCCAGCTTTCAAGTCCATATTGCAGTATAGAAAACACGTAGCATCTCAATGCTCTTACTCTTAGTTCTAATCTAAGATCTTTGTTGCAGAGAATTGTTTTCATTTTTACAAACGCATTTCTTGCTATTTCTATCGTAGCTCTTATTTTGGTTTTTTGATCGTTATTGTCTGAAATCCAGGTTCCTAGCTATTTGTATTTATCAACCCTTTATATCGGTACATTTACCAAATGTATGTTTGTTGGTATATTTGTTTTTTTTATTATCATGTATTTGGTCTTTTTTATATTCATTTTTAGTTCATATTTTTCACAGAAACTGTTTGTTTTGTTTAGCAGTAATTGGAGTTGTTCAGCAGAGCTGGCTATAATCACGGTGTCATCTGCATATCTTGTGTTGTGAGTAGATCTTCCTTTAATTATTATTCTTTCACTTTAGTAATGCTTCTTTAAAAATGGCGTCACTATATAGTAATGGGAACATAATACATCCCTGCCTAACTCCTCTCCTAATTTCAATTTCTGGACTGGGTTCGTTATCTATTACGATCTGTGCTCTTTGATTCCAGTATAGGTTTGTTATTATTTGTAAGTCCCTGTGGTCTATGTTTTTTGTCTTAATAATTTGGACTAATTTGTCATGTCTTACTTTGTCAAATGCTGTTTCAAAATCAACGTAACAAACATACACATCAACATTTATATCCATGCATCTTTGAGCTAAAACAATAAAGGCAAATAACGCTTATATGGTTCCTAGTCCGTTTTTGAACCCAAACTGACTATCATCTATTCCTTCTTCCAGTTTTTATTTATACGACCATGTATTATTTTCAGGAAAAATTTGAGAATGTGACTTATTAGTGATATTGTTCACTGCAATATTTAGCGTTTGTATTTTTAGGGATAGCGCAAAAGGTGGAGAGTAACCATTGTTTTGGTATGTGTCCTGTTTTTTATACTGAGTTAAATAAGTCTACTATAATGTCTAAGGTTTCATCATCCATGCATTTTAAAATTTCTATGGGGATTTCGTCTAGACCTAATGCTTTACCATTTTTTCTGTTTTTTAAAACCATTTTAATTTCCTCTTTTAAAATCTTTAAAACCATATCCTGTTCTACTTCTATCTCCATCTGTTCTGTTCTATTGTCTTTAAATAGTTTGTTGATGTATTCTGTCCATCTCTTTAATTTGTTGTTAGTATTCAACACAAGTTTTCCATTTGCATTTTTCAGTATTTCCGGTTTTTTGTTCTAACATTTGCCATCCCTGACAGTTCTTGTTTAACTGCCAGAGATGGGCAAATGAGATGGGGGATTTCGAGAGGCAAGTGAGTTTCGGGCTGGATGAAAGAACTATAATAATTATTCAATCACAAATAATGTTCCTTAATTTGTAATCTAAAATTCATAATCACAAGTATCTGTCTAATGTGGTTTATAAGATAATACAGTAACTCAAAGTAAACCCACAACATTGTAAAAATTCTTTATTATTTAAACATTTGACGCGTTTCGACATCTGTCACCCTCAGCTAGGTAAGTAAATCTAAAATGATCAAGAATACACAACTTTAAGAACAAAAATAGTGGACGAACAATTATGTAAAAATTTACTAATTCCGGAATAGCTGGTTGGATATCGTCCATGACAGACATATCAAAATATATCAAAAAAGAAAACATCACGGTTTAGAGAGGAAGTGAAGTTAAAATGTGAAGAAAGGATGTTAGAAACAGCAGAGATGGAAACACTTAGAAAAATTGATGGTAAGACACTATGGAACAGAGCTAAAAGTACAGATATACGACTTATATGCAAGATGGAGAACATAAAGAACTGGGTAAGAAATAAAAGAGTAAAATGGAACGATCACATAAGCTAAATGACAACAAATAGAGTAGTAAAGATGGCAAAAGACAGTTCCCCAATAGAAAGACGATCAGTATGAAAACCACCAAAAAGATGGAACGGCAACTAACTAGAGGTACATTGAAAAACAAAAAAAGTCATGTTAAAAAGAAGAAAAAGAAGAACAGGAATATAATTAAAAGAAAGAAGATTTAGGAGAAGGTAGGTAAACCTGAAATGCATAACTCTAAGAAAGAACTTAGTGGACAGAGGATTATTAAATGTAAAAATTTGCTACTTACGGAGTATAATTCAAAGAAATAAGCTAGGTTATCCGAGCCGTAGGAGATAATTGTTAAAAGAAACTTTAAAAGTTTAATTGTGTCTCCTGGGTACCATTTTGGAGAGATAGGATGGGACTAGAATTTGTGACATGTCAGTATTTTCGTAACTACTGTCAATCGATATACAAACCATTTGGCAATACAATTGGTAATACTCTTTGAAGGTGTAAAATATTTTTTGTATAATTACCTCATATCGTTAACATCCATTAGATTTAACATAAATTTTTTTGCTCTAAACATATAAGATTTGTGTACTGTAAATAAAATATACAACAGAGCAGAAGACATTCATTAAAAAGGAACAACCATTTGAATATGATTGAAAAATGCATTGAAAAGTTAGGTTGAAAAGACGGTATTGATATAATGAAAGAAATAAGTTGTTTGAAAAATAAGTAAAAATATAGTAATACAATTTAAAAATATTGTCCAGCTTTTGCTTTTATTTGTATAACATTCGTGTACATTTAGGTGCTCAATAACACACAGTATTTGAAAAAACTATTAATTATGCCATACGGTTTAAAAAGTTAATTATAATTAGTTCAAATATTCATATAAAACGTTCATATAAAATCAAGTATCTACTTACGATGTTGACAAATATAATTAAGTCTCATTCCACAATCGGTATCAGACCATAGCCACCCCTTAGTACCATCATATCTTGAACATTCGCCATTACCAACTGGTAAATTCCAAAATGATACAGTAACGTCTTCTCCGGTCAACCATTTCCAACCACGAGTATCAGCATCCCTTAAAGCTCCCATCCAATACTGTCCGCTAGCATCACTTCTGTGCCTTCTCCAAAGTTCCCAGCTAATAAATCCCTGAAGGGCAGGATTGCTTTCGTCTACTAACGTGCCTCCTCTAGACCGACAAAAGGAAAGGGCGTCTCGGAAATGAAGAGGCTGTCTATTGTAAAATATGTAGCATTTTCCGTTGTATGTGGCTGTACTACCTAAAATGTACGAAGTGAAATTTGGAGTTAAAATTAATTAAATATGGCAAAATAGTAAAGATACAAACTATCCAATATATCCAGATAAAAGAAAATATTATTATAGTTTTATATATTTTCTTCTAATGTTCTATTTAATTTTAAATAAACTTCAAAAAGGGAGATAAGAAAGACCCCAATAATTATCGAGCAATAAATCTAAATACTCAAATTGACAACAAGGATAATAGCGACAAAAATAAACGAACGAATATCTCTTCATGAGGAACAGCAAGGATTTTGGACAGGAAGATAATGCACGGAGGCAGTTTTTGTAATAAGACAAATAAAAGAAAAGTCACTGGAATACAACAAACCAGCATAGTATAATATTTGTGTCTGATAGATCTGAAGAAAGCGTTTTAGAGAATGAGAATTCGGGACGCGATACATTTATTATATGAAAAGGGAATATCACTGGATTTAGTAAAAATCATTGAGAATATATATAAAGATAGCATAGCTATGGTAAGATACAAAGGAAAACTATCGCAACCTACCAAATATGAAACTGGCGTTAGACAAGGAGATTGGCTGAGCCCATTAATATTTAATCTGATAATGGATGAAATCATAAAGAAAGTTAAAAAAGAAGAGGATATAGAATGGGAGAAAAGGAAATAAGGATAATATGCTACGCCGACGACGCCATAATAACAGCCAAAAGTGAAGATAACCTACAAAGATTAATTAAAGAATTCGAAGATACGGCGCTCATATACAACATGGTGATCTCAACAGAGAAAACTAAAGCGATAGTGATATCAGCGAAACCCAGACGATGTAAATTGGTCGTAAATAACAAAATAATATAACAAGTGATAGCAACTGAATACTTAGGAGTAAAACTGTCAAGCTACGAAAAAGTGGAAGAAAAAGTACAAAAATAAGTAAATATGGCAAACTGAGCAGCAGGATGTATCTACAAAACAATCTGGAGAAACAAATAGCTTACAACGAAAACGAAAACCAGAGCAGAACAAGAGCAGATACGGCAAAACCACAAAGACTGCTGGAAACAACAGAAATGAAAGTCTTACGAAAAATAACAGACCAAACTCTAAGAGACAGAGTAGGAAGTGAGGAAATACGAGCGAGATGTGGTATAGAGGAAATAAACGGGTGGACCAAAAGAAGAAAAGTGGAGAAAAAGATGATCAGACAACGTCAATTGAGGCTAAAAATCGAAGTAAAACAGAGATTAAGTCTATTGATTAAGTAGGAAGAAGAAGAAAGAAGAATTTTAAATAAACTTAAATTTTAAAATCTGCTGAGAATGTTGAAAAATGTTTAAGTCTAATTGAGTTTAGCGAATTCCTAAAACATTGTATATTAATTTTTATTGTAATTGTAATATATTTTAATTATAATTTATAATAATTTACCGTCATTGGTCAAACCAAAAGCAATATGTAACATTAAAACAAGAACTGTAACAGTTGCAGTGATGAAAGTGAGTCGGCGACATTATTATTATTGCTAGGTATAGTTTGGGTTTTTTTTGGCTATAATCAATTATAAAAACTTAAAATATCAATCACAATCAAGAAAAATTTTGATATTTAATTAGAGTCATGTTTATTTCCCGCATCTAGCAAAATGCCAATCTATATTTGTCGCAAAACGTGAATAGTGAAATTTAATTATCCATCCAACTATTTTATTGTCAATAAATTTACTGTTGAGAATTCATAATTGCCGTAGAGCATTTTTATACTTAACTTTCACTAAAAACGTAGATCTAACCAGTTCTTTATCTGGTCTCATCGTGAGAATCGAGACCAATTATTAACGACAGGTTAACATTGTATTTGGTATTCTTCACTTCATTTATCAACATCTAGAATATTTACCACGCCTTATAATGATACGAGCCTTGTCGTTGTATTCAAAACAAATCTGAATCGGTTTCTCAGAGAAAAGTAATTAAGACTTCTTTTTTCTTTATTTATTGTCGGTCTGTTTGGTACATTACACATCGTTTGCTGTAAAATACGAGGTGAAAACAATTGAATCATGCATTATCCTCAAATAATTGTAAATTTTTCTTATAAAAGTTGTTTTCTTTTCAACAGCAAGTTCGCGTACGTTTTTGGACTTTTATCTTTAATTCCCTCTTCCTTCGTTTCTAATAACATGCATTTTAAGAACTTGTGGGTATAATTTATGCTTGTTATATGCCTTCTACGAAGAGAATATCAGCCACCATTGTGATATTTTAGTCCGTTGCGTGTTCCTCTTATTAAGGTTTTATTATACATGCCCATTCTTTTAAATTTTATAATTATGAACACAATGTGCTACATATCCACCAAATTTGTAATATGGCTGTGTACAGGGTGTCCAAAAACTCTTATGATAAACAAAGACCGCATGTCTTCAGATAATTTTGAGACAATTTAATTCAATTCACATAGTGAGAAATTCACTTTTCTACTCGAAAGTAAAACAACTACAAAGAATGAGTGGATGACAGAAGAAATATTAGAGATGATGGAACAACGCAGGCAGTGTAAGATCAGGCAAGACGAAGTAGGGTACCGAAATATACATAGTCAAATTCGTAAAGAAATTATAGCGGCGAAGGAGATCTGGATGACTACACTTTGCGCCGAGGCTGAAAACCTATATAAACTCGGCGACAGCTTCAATCTTTACAAGAAAATTAAGGAAATTGCTGGTGTCTTCAAGAAAAAACAAGTCACTGGTATACATAATGACCAAAATGAATTAATAACGGACCCTAGCGATATACTTAATACTTGGAAAATGTACACAGCCAATTTGTTCAATGATGACAGAACACAAAAACCATCACAACTGGGAGACCATTTGTATGGCCCAAGTATTTTGAAAGCTGAAATTGTACACGCTATCAAACTATTAAAAAGTAACAAAACCCCAGGACCAGATGATATGTACGCAGAAACAATCAAGTTACTTAATGAAGAAAACCTAGACATTATTGTCAAGCTCTTTAACGACATCTACGATACGGGCCAGATTCCAAAAGATTGGCTTCGATCTACATTTATCGCCCTACCAAAAACACCACGTGCAAACTTCTGCAAGGACCACCGACTAATAAGCCTAATGAGTCACTTTTTAAAACTTTTCCTGAAAATACTTCACACTAGATTGTTTAAGAAATGTGAAGAAGTCAGTGGATGGAGTCAGTTTGGTTTCAAAAATGGACTTGGCACGAGAGAAGCGATCTTTAGTATGCAAACATTGATACAGAATTGTTTAGATCAAAGAAAGGATGTTTTTATCTGTTTCATCGATTACGAGAAAGCATTCGATAATGTAAAACACGAATTGATGATAAAATACCTACAAGAGTTGGGATTGGATACAAAGGATATAAGAATCATCGTCAATCTGTATTGGAATCAGACAGCAACAGTACGTCTTTAAAATTCCACCGAAACAGAAGATTTCTCCATTAAAAAAGGAGTAAGGCAAGGTTGTATACTGTCCCCAATGCTGTTCAATTTATACGTAGAAAAAGCCTTCGCAGAAGCAGTGGAAGACTCTAATAAGGGTATTAAAGTTAACGGCATATTTATTAATAACATCAGGTATGCCGATGATACAGCCATAGTGGCAGATAACATCGAAGATCTTCAATGCCTTTTAAATGATCTAACTGTTGCAAGTGAAGCTCGGGGTTTGAAAATAAATATCAAGAAGACAAAATCAATGATTATAAGTAGAAATGATTACCCCAACGCAAAGATATATGTCTCTGGAGAAGAAATCGAACAAGTCAGGCAATTCAAATGCTTGGGATGTTTGCTGAATGAGGGTTGGGACTCCGAGAATGAAATAAAGAGCAGAGTTGAACAAGCCAGAAATGCTTTTTTGAGGCTTCGTAAGTTTCTGACTGATCGCAAGTTGGACTTTAACCTCCGATACAAGATGCTTAAGTGTTACGTATGGCCTGTTCTCCTGTACGGAATGGAAGCATGGACGTTAAAGGCCAGTTCCATTAACAAACTTGAAGTGTTTGAAATGTGGTGCCTGCGTCGAATTCTCAGAATATCATGGACGGACAGGGTCAGAAATGAGGAAGTACTCAGAAGAGCGGGCTTACAGGATAGGGAGTTTTTTAATTATGTAAAAAGTAAGAAGACTGCATACTTGGGGCACATTATACGAGGAGAACGATACACTTTTCAGCAACTAATACTCGAAGGGAAGATAGAGGGTAGGAGAGGTCTCGGACGTAAAAAAATGTCATGGCTGCGCAATATTCGACAATGGACAGGAATCCACAGCTATGAAATGCTTCGCAATGCTGCTAAAAACAGAATTATTTAATCCAGAATATTTAACATCTCATCTGACAAGACGATGTACGGTGGAAGCCTACACAGAAATGCACGGCACCTTAAGAAGAAGAAGAAGTGAGAAATTGCTTCCTAAGCGAACTACAGCTCTTTGAAGATGGCGCCTTGTAATTAGTTTTTCTTCCTAACTTCTTATTTTCTTAATATCTTCAGAATGCTTCTTTTTAGAAAAACGAGAACTGGTACAATTTATTTATCTTCCAGAGTTGAATGTATTTCACTAATTGAAAATTTTTAGTAACAATCATAGGCGTCTGTGTTGGGTAGATCAACGGATATTTTAACGAATAACTTTTTGTCTTTAACTTTTAAGTATTTAAGATACTAGATTATTAAATTTTCAGGTATTCTAGTACTGAAACCTACTCAAACTCTAAGTCGATGAGATACACCGTTTTGTAGAAAAATCGATATAAAAAGTTTTTGTATTTTCAGCATAAAAGTTATGTCAATATTTTTTGCACTAGTTGGCATTGACCTGTCAACAGAAGTTTAATCTACGTTTTTCATTGTCAAATTGTAGTCAGTTCCCAAAAAGTCCCCAAAAGTCTATCTATTAGTTTTTTACTTGGTGGCACTCAAATACAGCAATTTCAATTTAACAAAAGTGGTTTTTACTTAAGAGGAGTAAGGTGTTATATATTTAGTTTATGGCGAAATAAGGTGTAAAACTCGAGCAGCACAACATAAATATCCAGCAAAACATTTACAGCTCTTTATTAACGTTCAAGAGAAACAGGTTCAGTGGTCCTAAAAAATAATGAAACGGCAACATGACGATGTAACAGTAGCACTTCTTCTTTTTCTTCGCGTGCCATATCAGAATTATACGACGTTGGCAATCACCATTGTGAAGGCTTCTCGATCTTTTGCAATATGGAATAATTGTCCCGCATTTAATAGCCGAGTCTATTCACGAATGTTCCTCAACCAAGAAACCCGTTTCCTTCTTACATCCTTACGGCCCTATATTTTGCCCTTAAGGATCAGTGGTAATAATTTATATCGACTTTCCCTTACTATATGTCCCAGATAAGACATTCTTCGATGTTTAACAGTCTTTAGCAGTTCTCTATCCTTGCTGTCCAAGGTATATTCAGCAGTCTTCTATGAACCCACATATTCAATTTTGTTTATAATTGATACTTTTAGCGTTCACACTTCTGCACTATACAAAAGTACGGACCAAACATAGCACTTAACCATTCTATGCCTTAGTTCTAAACTGAGATGATTATTGCAAAGAAATGACTTCATTTTCATAGAAGTAATTTTAGTCATTGCTTTTCTATTTTTTATTTTTATGTCTGGATCTAGTTGGTCTATTATCACAGTTCCCAAATATGTCATTTTGTGAACTTTCTCAACTTGGACTCCGCTTAATTGAAGCTTTGCATCGGGATGTGGGTAACGACTAAACACAAAAAATTTGGTTTTGTTTGAGATAATTTTAGTGCCCATTTTCCCTTCCCCCTCATGAATACGATCAAGCAGAATTTGGAGACCTTTGATATTATCTGATAGAATTACTGTATCGTCTGCATATCTTATCACATTAAGTAGTTCCCCGTTGATTTTTATTCCATATGGTTGTCTCTCAAGTACCTTTTTAAAAAACTGGTCTGAGTAAACATTGAACAAATGGCGACAAAATATAACCTTGTCTGATTCCTCGTTATTTTTAGATTTCATCAGTGTAGTTATCTCCAATTTTTACGATATCTATACGATAGCTATACGATATACGATAGTTATCTATTCCGATATTTTTTAATATTTGCATTAATTTTACATGCTGTACTTTATGGAATGCCTTTTCGAAGTCCACGAAACATGCAAATACATATTTTCTTTGGTCACGGCATTTTTGTAATAAGCGCATAATAATTAAGCGCAAAAAGTGCCTCCCTGGTTTCCATATAATTTCTACAACCAAATGGGTATTTTCGAGATTTTCTTCGCATTTGTGTCTAATTCTGTTGTGAAGTATTCTTAGAAAAAATTTAAGGGTGTGGCTCATTAGGTTAATTAATCGATATTCTGAGCATTTTCTTGCATTGTTAGCCCATAAAGATGTTGTTTTAACGGAATTAAGGAAAATCCAGAAATTTGCATTTGAAGACGATCTGCCATGTATCCCACAAATTTAAAATCTTTTGTAAAAAATATCTTAATCAACGAAAATTTATATCCTTTTCATTTTACAAAGGTACAATTACTGCTACAAGGAAATTTTCCTGCTCGTAAAGAATTCGCTAGATAATTACAAA
Organism: Diabrotica balteata; assembly: GCA_918026665.1. Lineage (NCBI taxonomy): Eukaryota > Metazoa > Arthropoda > Insecta > Coleoptera > Chrysomelidae > Diabrotica > Diabrotica balteata. The sequence continues at coordinate 83,880,896 of OU898283.1, forward strand.
ATCAAAAAATTCAAAATAAAGATTTTTTAGATATATTTGTTTTGCGAAAAAGCTACATTTATAAGAAATGTCATTTTTAATGTACATGTAGAATAATATCCAAGTAGGCAAAACTTTATATAACATTTTAACTAACACCAAAGATTCCATGAACCGTTGTGAAGTTTAGAGATTGTCTTTCTCTGATGGCGATGCTTACTATGTTGGTAGAACATATAGATCTTTATCAATATCAGCGAGAAAACACATTTTTGCATCACCTAAGAATGAGACAGACCTAAGAAAGATATGCTAATGACATTGTAAGAATATTACAATGTCATTAGCGTATCTTTATTATTATTATTATTATTATAATATAAGCGAGGGCAGAGGAACTAAGTCCCTATTATGCCCAAAAACAAAGAAATTTCATTTATCACCTACTAGTAAATAACAAAAATTACAACTAAAAGAAATAAAATTACAATTTTTGGTTTAAAGGAAAAACAATATTTTAACTATAATATAAAACTGTCGAGTCTGTTTTTGAACGAGTTGGTAGAAGAAGCGGAGACAATGTTATCGTTGAGGTTATTCCAGCACTCAAAAACTCTATTTGGAAGAAAGTTCTGTCTTTGTCTTATAGAAAAATTTTCTTTCTTTAGTTTATATTGATGACCTCTGAGGCGTTCATCTTGGTTTATGATAAATATCTCATCGAGGTTTCCAAAATTGAATTTTAGTATTTTGAATGTTGTAATTAAGTCTCCACGTTGTCGGCGAAGTTCAAAAGTAGTTAGATTAGCCATACTAAGTCTTTCTGCATAAGACGGTCTTCTCGGTCCCAAAGAAATTCGAGTGGCTTTTCTTTGAACGTTTTCCAACAGATTCTTGTCTCGAACCAGATCGGGATACCACGTTGGTCCAGCGTATTCTAGTATGGGTCTTACGTACAAAGTGTAAAGTTTGCAAAATGATTGCATTGAAACTCCCGAAAAACACCTCCGAATAAGATACAGTCTGGAGTTTGCACGTTTACAAATAGAGGTAATATGATCGGACCAAGTTAGGGTGCTGTTCACAATAACACCAAGATCGTTGTACGAAAACACAGATTCTAATGGCTGCCCGTTAACAAAGTACGGCACAAGTGGGTTATTTTTGCCAATTCGAAGCACTACACATTTTTCCGCGTTTAAGGGTAGTAACCACTGGGAACACCAAGTTAAAATAGAGTCCAAGTCCATTTGGAGGGTTAGCTGGTTTGTGTTTGGATTGGCATATATTTTTGTGTCGTCAGCGTAAAACGATATTTTACTTGAGACATAATAAGGAATATCGCTGGTGTAAACCGTAAAAAGCAGAGGTCCAAGGACAGAACCCTGAGGCACTCCACTTTCCACTAACCTGTCCTGTGAGAAAGATTCGCCAACTCTAACTTTGTAATATCGATCTGTCAGGAAATCATCTATCCAACGAAGTAAAGTACCGCGAACTCCGAAATGTTCTAGCTTATGTAGAAGTCTGCGCTTAGGTACACGGTCAAAGGCTTTAGAAAAATCTAGATAAACAACGTCGACCGGCTGCGAACTGTTAAGGGATGAGGTCCAGTCGTTAACACAATGTAGGAGATTGGTTAGAGTAGAGCGACCAGAGACAAATCCATGTTGTTGTGTTGGAATAACATGTTCCTGGAGAAGGAATTTGGTCATCTCCTCGGAAATAATGGCTTCCATAACTTTGGCAACTACTGGCAGCAAGCTAATCGGACGATAATTGTTGGGGTCGAGTTTGTTGCCTTTTTTAAAAATAGGGGTAACGGAAGCTAATTTCCAACTAGGGGGTAAGGAGTTTTGGATGAAAGAGGTTTGCATAATTAACGTTAAGGGTATTGCAAGCGTGTCTGCGCACCTTTTTAACAGTTTTGGTGTTAAACCATCTAAACCAGGTGAAGCGGCCGTGCGAAGTTTAATTAAGTGTTGTTTGACATGATCCACTGTGAATTCAACTTGCTGTAAGGATGCGCCGACACGATTACAGTTAACAGCAGGTAGATAACCATCATTTAATTCTTTAGTAAAAACCTGTGAAAATGCTAAAGAGAGAGTTTCGGAAGATTCTTTGTCAGAAGAGCATAAAGTCTGGTTGGATTTTTGAAGTAGCGGAATGGAAACTTTAGATGTCATGGAGGAACGTAGTATTTATAGACTTTTTAATGTTACCACTTTCAATAACGTTTGCTTCAAAATTTTGTCTTAGGGTTTTTAGAGATGTTTTTAAGTTATTTGAAAATGATGAAAATGAATCTTAAATGATTCGTTTTCTTCCATTAACATTTACTCCCTTATCTGCTCAGTTACTGTCTTTGAACACGTCTTCAAGTCTAAATGTGAATAGCTTTGGTAAGATAAGATCTCCCTGGCGAACCGCTCTGTAGATTGGTATAGCTTTGGTTTTTGTATTAATTTGTATTTTCATTGTAGCTTTCTTGTAAATATTGTGTATGAGCATTCTGTATCGGAAGTCTATCCTGCAGTTTTTCATAGCTCTCTGTATTGCCCAAAGTTCTATGCAGGCGAATGCCTTTTCATAATCAACGAAGCCAATATATAAGTTCAAGTGATATTCATTGGCTTTCTCACTTGCTCTACATACTTGCACTATACTATACCCTCTTTAAACTAGCTAATCGTTTTCTACATAGGCAACCAACCAACCAAATATTATTTAGTGAATTTCCTTTATTTATTCTCTTTTTCTTTTCTCTCTTAATACCTTGTTTTTGTTAGCTAATAATGTAATTTTCACCATTAAGTTTAATTTAGTTCACCTTATTAACATAGTTATTTTCATTCACAATTTTAATTATTATATAAAACAATTTTATTACATACTTATTGGGCTATCATCTGAGTGTTCGCCAATAATCCCCTTTTCACTGTTTTAAGGACCTGTGAAACAAAATTTTTACTTCTTCCCCAACCTAGTCAGTTGGCTGGTTCTAATAGTTGGACCAAGTCGTCCTTCTTTCGAGCAGGGAAAATGTTCCCTTTATGTGAAATCGTATAACATCGACATAGTGACATTAAATAGTTAAATTAACCATGATTGCCATATAATACAAGCGTTTCTACACCTAATTACGTACACTTCATCTAATTTATATACCGATGCACGTCATCGACGTCATAGACTGTGACGTCACATGATACCAACACAAAATATTTAGGGTGTAGGTGTGTCCTTTTTTAGAATCACTTTACCGAGTACACTGGCATTACAGCTACTAGAAATATTTTATTATATACGCGTAGAAATAATATTTCAAAACTTATATTAATGTTAACTTAAAGAAATACACAATAATATGTTTCATTTAATTTGTATAAATGCATTATAAACCGTTTTTATCAAGAACATTTGTTCGGAACACACTGTAACTGTATTTGAACGAAGGTAAAATTTTGGCATAAATTGGTAACACTTATTTGACAGTTGCGGTGTTGACACTTTTTGTACTTCATAATTTTGAATTTTAAAGTGAATATCTCTTGTTTTATATTTTTAACTATTTAATAAAATCTGTTCTTTTTAAAATTAGTATTTTATTTCAAAAATGTCAAGTAATAATTTAAATATTTACGTTGTAAAGAGATGGTAATACTTTTGCAATAATTATGTAATCTATTTGATTTAAAATGGAGTCAGGATTTTTTTATACTTTGGCAACTATGTTAACTTCGATCTCTGACGTAGATAATGACGTAAGTCGTTATCTAAATTAGATGAAGTATAGCTAGTTTTAACTTTTTTAAATTTAAGTATTCTCCACATATTTTGTAATTTTTAACGTGAAAATTTACTTTTAGATTTTTCAGTGTTGATGGTCCGGTCGGATCATCCGGTACGGCCGGACGTTTTGAAGATTTGTAATTATTTTGAATAAATTAAAGCTTAAATATTTTTAATAAAATATACTATTATACACAAGACTTTTTTACTTTTATTTAAGTTTTTAAACTATGGTATACAATTAACCACTGGGATTTTTTCATTTTATTATGTTTACATATCTTGGGGTAAAGCAAGCTTGGAAAATTACCACATGCAAAGGAACACAGAAATAACTTCGGAGTTTACACGAAGGGTTAAATAGTTCACATCTTAACAGTAAAACTTTGTTTAAAGTAATTAATATCTATGCATGTTCCACGCTTGACTATACCTTTGGTTTTGTTAAGTGGACTAAAACGAATATAAAAGTCTTGCTAAAAGTACGAACACACCTCATGAATACACAAAAATATCATCCTCATAGCACAGTAGAAAGAACGACATTACCATGATATTTAGGAAGAACTAGATTTATGATTATAAGTGAGCAACTAGAAACATATATTGCTAAAGATCCTTTTTTCGCATGCAGGCTGAGACATCCACTTTACATCACGCAATTTATGGAGTAGACGACAAAATAAGGCTTAAACTGTTAAATGTTGAAGATTTCTTACTGTCAATATAGGATCAGGTTTTTCCAATGAAAAATTAGCTGACATATCGTCAAAGAGTCTCAAGTCCAAAAAGACAAATGCCGATATTGATGTCAAGCCCGAGAAATCATTGAACATGTTGCCGGGACTGCCATGCATTTGCTGCAACTGAATATAAGACACGGCATGACTCAGTAGAAAAGATGTTTAATCATCAAATAACTAATAAACTAAAACTTTTTCAAAACAACCATCTCTTATATTATACGTTTCTGAGAGTATACTTGACAATGACAGCTATAAGCTATATTGGAACCGTACTGTGCTTACAGACCAGACAATGGCACACAATAGACCAAATATATAATACTATACAATAAATTAACTAAACAAGACTAACTGATGTGGCTATACCTAACAACATTTATATACAAATTAAATACAATGAAACGATTGCCAAGTATAGAGATTCAGAAATACCAATAAGGAGACAATTAAGACTGGAAAATATCCATATAGTCTCTTCACTAGTGATGTTATCCTTTAAAACATTCTAGAAATCATAAAACAGCTGGTCTAAGTGAATGTGTTTATAAGACATTCTAGAAAGCTGTATTACATTCGGAGTCCAGATATATACGAAAATTTTTGGGATATACTCAAGCATACCATAGGTTTCCATATTCCAGAGAGTCCCATTGGAGCTTAATTTTTTTAATACGGTAGATATCTGGGACAAGTAAATTTCCCCTTTAGAGAGAATAAGACCTGTATGGCTTAAATCCGAATATTGACAAAAGTGACAGTAATAATATTGATGATAATGCTGATGATGGTGAAAATATTATCATTATGCTGTATTTACAACTAAAATATTGTATCTAATCTATATTTTACCTGGAGGTTGATCCCGAAATTGTGGACAGCGTTCTATTGGTAACGCCTGATCGGTGTAAACAAATGCTTCACAAATTGAGAGCTGACTTGGAGTGGGAGCTTCCAGATGAACACTAACAAATGCTCCAGGCATTGGTGGATTGCAAGGAAGGAATAACGGTTGGCCCTCTTCCACAAATCCGGTAAATCTATTGCAGATTGGATTTGTTCCTAAGTCTGGTCTGTTGTTCCCTACCCTGACAATTATAGTAGCTGGTTTCTTGTTTCCTGAAAGTAAATTAAATTATCCAACTTCAGTATTTTTACTGTATATCTAAAGGCATAAAGAATTTTAAATTTAAATAGTAGCAGAACAGTATCAATTAATTTTCTTTATACATTATGATATTAAATAAAATAAAACTTCCTGTATTAAGGGAGTAATAACTTAGGCAAAACCGCCAGTATTTAGGTATTTTTTATAAATTTAAAGAAGCAAAACCTAAAGCAAACCAACTAAGCCTATTTCAAACATAGTTTATGAAATTTAAGTAATGTGAGTGGGAGTAATGGGAGTGAATGAGATTCGTGCATTGTCATGCACCAAAAAAAAATTACTAAATATTACATAATTAGGTTATTGATTATGTTACAAAATGTAGGGCTGAAAAATGGAACTATAATATTGTTTTTTTGTTCCATAACTTTTTTTCCACGAGGTAAAGGTATAGTTATTGCTTAACAAAAAAAATAGTTCTTATCCTTTTTCTTCTTTATATGTGATTCCAGAATTACATTGTTTGTTTATAGATAAATCACCTAATAGTCATCTGCATTTAGACAAGTAACTACCGGAGCTTTAGAGTAGAGTATATCGTTGTGAAGAGCCGTTTTAAAGAACTCGTCTCGAGTACGTAAATTCATTGGTTCTAACTCAAAAAATTCGTGCTGTTAGAAAATTTTTAATAAAGGACAGCATAGGTCCTTGAATGTTCCAATCGTGAAGTGTTTTTAATATCAGATGTCTCCATGTCCAGATGTCAAAAGCTTTTCTTATGTGCAGTAAAGATTTATGTGTAGCTGAATCAGTTAATATTAGATTGTCTGTTGTGCATGTTTTTTAATAGTTTGTAGGTACAGCAACTTTGTTTTGTTGTCTTTACTACTTTATTTGTTGTCATTCGGGTTATATGATGGTTCCATTCTACTCTTGTATTTCTTACCCAGTTCTTGATGTTCTCTACCTCTCATTTCTTTCCCGGTATTTTTGTTTCTGCATATCGTTTCATTCGGGCAGCATGCGGCTCTGTTTGTTCTATTAACTTGATCTCCCACTTGGTCTAATAACGAATTATATCAATAGTACGAAGAACTCTATAGCATATTATCATCATCATCACGTAGCGCTACAACCCTGAGTGGGTCTTGGCTGACTGTACAACTTTTTTCCAAATTTGTTAGGTCTTCCATCGACCTAGGGGAAATGGAATATTCATTTTCCGGAGATCTGCTTAGATCTCTCCATCGCATTCTGTAATGTCCGAGTGGTCTTTTGCCTGTGAGAATCTCCTCCCATACCAGTTTTACAAGTCTCTCGTTATGCAGTCTGTGCACGTGTCCTGCCCATCTTAGTCGCTGTGATTTAATTTCTTGGATAATATCGGCGTCACTGTAGAGTGCTTCTAATTTGATATTGGTTCTAATCTTATACTGGTTTGTGGTGGTGATGTCATGGTGAGGTCCGAAAATTTTTTTTGGTTTAAAGCTTTTGAGCTTTTCTTCGTTTGTTTTGGTGATGTTCCACGTTTTGCATTTTTTTGCATTTTTTGCATTTATAGATTTTGATCTTTGAACTTCTTGTAAGATTTTTTGATTTTATGAGCTTATTCAGTGCGAATAGACAACTGTTTGCAGATTGGATTCTGTCTTTTATTTCTTCAGTAATATCGTTGTCAGCTATGATTACGGCCCCCAACTACTTAGAACGTTGAACTCTTTTAAAATTGAAGGTGTTGATTGTCACATTTTGTCCTATTCTGTCTCTTCGTGTCGTTTTATTTATATACATATATTTCGCCTTCTCTTCATTCTTCAACCCTACTTCACTTGTTGCTCCTTCCACATTGTTGAAGATGTTTTTCGTGGATACGATGAAGTCTCCAACGAGATCTATGTCATCTGCATATGCGACTAACAGCTTGCGACCTTGAGCCGATAGCAATTCTGTTTTTATTTTGGCCGACCTCATGGCTTTTTTAATATAAGGTTAAAAAGTAGTGGAGATAACGCATCACCCTGTTTGAGTCCACGGTGGATTTCAAAGCTGCTAAACAGTTTATTATTTACACGTGCTTTAGATATTTCACCCTCCATACAAACTTTGGTCATCCGAATGAGTTTATTTGGTATTGAGAACTCCGACATGGCATTCCATACTTGCTTCTTTCTACGCTTTCATATGCCTGTCTAAAGTCTATGAAAAGATTGTGTATGGGTCTCTTTTACTCCCCTCCCTTTTCTAGAAGTTGTCTCTGCGTAAATAGTTGATCTATTATTGATCTTTTTGCTCGAAAACCGGCTTAATAATCGCCTAGGATATTTTCAGCATTAGGAATTAATCTACTAAGAATGATGTTTGGGAGGGTTTTATATGCTGTGTTTAGGAGTGAAATTCCTCTATAATTCGCGCATTTTGTTTTGTTGTCTTTTTTGTGGATGTGCCCTATTATGTTTTCCTTCCATTGTGCTGATATCCTTTCTTTCTTCTATAGCATATTATGTAAAAATACAAAGATTGTGACCGGCGCAGGACAGGTCACCTTATAAAAATGAATAATAAAAGAGCATCTAGTAGAACGCTTAGTGGAAGTATGATGGGACATCGGCCTATAGAAACACAAAAGAAGAGGTAGATGGATAAAGTATTAACATTTGCTTAGAAGATATTGACAGCGGATAACCAAAAGAGAGCAGTTTAGGAAAGGGGTACTTGGAGACGATTGCTGGGGGAGGCCAGGGCCCGATTTTAATTTTAGTGCCATAGAAGAGGAAGATTTAACGTCTACAGCGATTTTATCTTTCCAGAAGCTCTATGGCAAGCTGTGGAAAGTCCTGTGATGATGTAAGTTTAATTATTAGTAGTAGATGTCCCAATAGTACTGTCATTTTTGCAAATGACTTAGAAAAATTACAACATACTACATGTACATAACACTTGCGAACATTAATTCGTAATACAAATGATGAAATAATTATTTTTTATCATCTAAATAAAAGAAATATTTTTTATCCACATTATATATTTGAACCTAAACTTAAAAAATTAAGTTAAATTTTAAAATTGACCATTTTTAATAATGTTGGTAATCAACAAAAGAAACATTCACTTATAAAAACAAAGTAAAAATCTAGCGCAATACAACCGCAACTGAAAATTAGCTACGATAGTTTTAAATACCATAAAAAGACTATTCATTTATAAATTAATAGCTTATTAATTTTTAACTTAAGAAATTATATTTGCTCTATTTAGAGTCTGGTGTTAGTTAAAAACCATCAAATTGTTGTAATGAATTAAATATTTTATATACGGGTATAACAGATTAATTACGAATACTTTGCATACTTACATTACTCAAGAACCATAAGACTGTTGTGATTAACAAAAGTGTAACGAAATAAAAGATTGCATTACATTTTAATACGAATTCAATTATTCTCATCAGGAACACTTGTGGAAGTTCAAACCGAACTGAAATGCCGTTACAATTTAAATAAGAGCCCATTTATATGAAGTAAAAAGAAGTCGGTAGACCTCTTTTTCGATAGAAAATTAGCTGAACCTCAAATTGAAAGCCCCTTACTGGAGTCTGTTGAACGAAACTAGGAATAACCTTTTACTCCGACATACATCTACAGTTCACCCCTGAAGAACACTATCTTTTTTGCTCTTTACGTAGAGAAAAGATGTTAAAATGAAAGTAAAAGATTGCATTTCATTTTAGTTCAAATTCCACAATTGTTCGACATGTGTTTCGAGTTAGTCAACTCCTCATCAGCAACACTTGTGGAAATTCAGACTGAAATATTATGCAGTCTAGTGTTCAGCCATTATAATTAAAATAACAGCCTGATACACTAGCAACGGCATCTATGCAAAGCAAAAAGATTGCATTTTATTTCAATTCAAGCAATATTTAGTATTAAGATCATGTCAGCCATCCAGTTTTTAAATGTTTTATTGACTTCGAGAAGGCATTTGATTAAGTAGCACATACTAAATCTTTTCCATTATTTATTTTCAATAAAGCAATGGATACTGTTCAATGTGGTATCAAAATTAATGGCATCAATATTGATAATTTAAGGAACGAGAATGATACGGTGTTAATTGCAAATAGTTACAAAGAACTTAACATCTGATTAATAATATGATTACCACAACGTGTAATAAATATGGATTAAAGCTAAATACCACATATACAAGGGTAATGGTTGTCAGTAAAACGCCAATACAACCAGAAATAGTAACATCTTATGAAAAAAAACTGGAAAGAACTAACAGTATTTCTTATCTTGATTGTAATCTAAATGAGAACTTAGAAATAAGCAAAGAAATTAGAATACCTATAGAGAAACCAAGAGCTGCATTTTTTAAGACTAAAAAATTCTTATGTGGAAACAATATTACTTTGATACTGAAAATTAGATTAGTAAGATGTATCGAAGGTTGAACTTTAACATATACATTTCTAAGAAAACTTTACCTGGAAAAAAAGTCTTTGAAATCGGATATCTTGGAAAATTCTACGAATAAATTAGATAGAAAGAGTTCGTAACAACGTTGTTTTGCAGCTAGTGTTAAGTGATTAAAACAGTTAAGAATCGCAAACTGGCTTATGTTATGCGTCACCCAAAGAGATGTAATATACTTAATTTAATACTACAAGACAAGATAGATGGAGGAAGTAGCCCAAGTCAAAACAGAACGCCATGGTCTAGAAGCCTGAGATAATGGTTTGACAGAACCTCTCCATCCCTTTTTTAAGCTTCCGTCAACAAAATTAGTATAACTAATTTATGTTGATAATTGAACTGGGCACAGAAAAAAAATTGACAGAAGCACAGAAGAAGATGTTTTCGATAACGTGTTAAGACAAACTTACTTCAAAACAGCTTTAAGGTTAGCAAGACCAAAATTGTTGGACAAAATAAGGCCATAAAGATTGAACAAATTATTTCAAGAGACGATACCGAAAAAAAATGTTGGAATTGTGGCAAAGTATGAGAAAAAATGACTGTCTGTTTTTCATTGTGCCTCCAGTAAATTGTTATTTTATCATTTTCGTGGTCTTCCTACTGATCGTCTTCTTATTGGAGAACCGTTTCTTGCCGTCTTCACTACTCTATTTGTTGTCATTCGGCTTATATGCTCGTTCCATTCTACTCGTCCATTCCTTAACCAGTTCTTTATCTTCTCCACCTTTCATCTCCGTCCTATATCTGTACTTATAGTTCTGTCTACAATTAGGATTAACCAACACAACCGCAACAGTCAACCACAAAACTTTTAAAAATTTTGAAATTTTTTGTTAAAAATCCTTTTCAAGAAACTCGGGGACTTTAATAAATACTAAAACTGGAGTCGTCAGGGTCGACGGTAAAGAGCTCAACTTTCGTGAAGAATACAACAATGTGGCCTTACTAATAATTACCTGTGATATAACTATACCCGGCCATAGTGAAAAAGTTCTAATGACCAGACAAAACGATGATCCAAGACGTGTAAAAGGTCTTTGGTCAACAGTGTGTTTCTGTAGTAGCGATCTGCTTTTTTACTACTGCTGACAAATTTTCGAATAAGCGAATACGCTTGTTTATATGGTCACTAACATTATGTCATCTTGACAGCAAATTAGATCATAAAAAAAGAAGAAGAAAAAATTTAAAGATCTGAGCAAACAAAGTTATTGAACCTGAGTTCACTGAGTTATTAAACCATCCAATAGGCCGTGGACCCCATCTGTAGTTATGGTAAAGAAGAAAGACGATGCTACAGGTTTTCGAATTAACTACTAACAGCACAATGTGATAACGGTCACGCTTATGACCTTACGCCCATATGCGTCTAGGAAATTCTATTTTGCCCAAATTGCATCCAGTTTTGCTGTATTTTTCGTTTGTCATTTGTACATCGCGTAGAAAAATGAAAGATCAATATAATTCCCGACCCACGATTTGTATTTAACCAAAACCTGGAAAGTACGGAAGTACTGACCAATTGTATTGTTTTAATTACAATGTATACAAATATGTTTATATTAATAGTCACAAATTACACGTGCTTTTAGCTAACCCATTGTATTTATAGCACAATAAGATATTCTCATACAGATAGAGTAGTGGTAGTATTTATCCTAACCGGAAAAAAATAAGCACTTTTTCAGCTCAACTTATTTGGTAATAGGCCAATGTGTGAACCAAATTATGTAAAACTATGTCAAACCATTTCCTTATATAAAATTTATTGAGGTAATTGCATCAAACGAAAACAAATGCCAAGAGAAAACATGTAGATTTAATTTGTTAATACATATTAACACCAATAATTGTGATTAGGAGTTCGGTCCTGACAGGTATACTAATTAGTGCGGATTTGTCAGCTCCAAACAAAAATAGTTATTTAGATAAATTTATTTAGTAGCCTACAGAATGGTGAATCTTCATGTATAGACCTTACGATATGCGTTTTTTTACTACCTTGCTCGTTTGTTTGAGCATTTGGAAGTCCAGATACTGATGTTTATGACTTTTGCATAAAAAGAAATACTGAGATAATTACCATCAAGGATGAAGAGCAAAAATTAAAACTAAAAATAGATTTAACTATTTATAATACGCGAGCAAAGCAGTTTTTTTAATCAATAAAGGAGGAATCTGCTGATAGCGTGGCATATTGCTTTGATCTGCAACAGGTCCAAAATCTTCCAAAAGCGCCTATTACGGAAGCATTCTATTCTCAGCAACTGTCTTTTTATGTATTTTGTGTGACAGATATTTTAACAAAAACTCCTGTTTTTTATACATGGTATGAAGCAGGAAGAGGTGTGGTAGAAATAAGTTCCGGGTTGACTGACTTTCTAAAAAAAGACTGATTTTGACCCAGATATTAAATATCTAAGATTGTTTTCGGATGGATGTGGAGGATCAGAATAAAAATTCCACATGGTACCTGCACTCACCTTGTGGCTTTTGAATAATGCCCAAAAACTAATAAAACAATTACGATGATGTTTCCCGTTCGTAGTCATTCGTTTATGCCAGCTGATCGAGTTTTTGGTCAAGTTGATATAGACGTATTTGCCCATGCTTTTATAAAGTCACCAGAGAAATATTATGAAATCTATTCTAAGAAAGAACTAGTACGCAAGCTGGGCTCTGATTGGACTTTGTATGATATAAAAGATGCAGCACTTTCACTTAAAAAAGTTATAGGTATCAATGGAGCCAAAAGAATAATCATAACTCGAGGCAAACAAACTGATGAGGAAAGTAAAATCTTGAATAAAACAGAGATATTGTATAGAAATGATGACTCTTCTGAAAAGTTTTCAAGTTTTATTCAACCACAGAAAAAAATCAAATAACATAGTACTACTGGAATTGCCAATAAAGCACACTGTTAAGACGGAAAAACAGGATAGCTTATCAAAATTTTTAGTTAGTATATCAGGCAAAGAATGGCCATTAGATCCAGAGTTAACTTGGTTAGATTAAATTTGAAAGAGCAGTATCGTGAAAATACAATTAAAAAAGACCAGACCTGCGATTAATGTGAAGATGGAGAAGAATACATGTCATATGATTTTTTTTACTATATTGCATTCCAAACAAGCAGAAATGCATTTTCAGTTTATATTTTTATTTAATCATTTAGGGACAATCAAACTAGATTTTGCCATTTAAAGACAACCAAATGGCGTTCATCAATAATTTTTGTTTAATTGATAATAAAAAAGTATATTTATTCATATTTTGTGTTACTAGTTTAACTTTTTAACAAATATTGCAAGAAGTAAACAAATTTTTTTACATACAAATTAACACAATAAAATTCTTTAACAAATATAAGTATTACAATGATGAGTCAGCACCCAAAATTTTTTAAACCTTCTTTATTTTGATAACTTTGTTGATAACCGTTAAATACAGTGACGTTAAATAGTAATTTTCCGAATTAGGTGAAAGAATATTCCCCGACCAAAAATAACGTACCCAATTTGGTACTTATCGCCTGGCCTATTATACATCTCTAGGTCAACGTAACATAAATGAAGGTCTTTATCGAAGAAATTCTGGCCGTGACCTTCTTAACCTTAACCCAAAAACTTGACTGTCGATCTTGTGTACTCATGCAGTGTAGGAGAATTCCGACAAGAATTTAAAGCATGTATGAGCAAGTTTTCTGGAATGTTAAGACCATCAATTGATTGCGTTTTTATATTGTTGCCAAACTGGTAAGAAAGTGACACAGGTACTGATTTTATAGGTATTTTACATATATTTTTACAAACGTCCCACAAGCATGTCTATATGAAAAATAAATAGTTAATAGCTGTATTAAAGAGATTATTATGTTGTATACTTTTTTAACAATAATTTCATTATGTTTATCTTATCAATATTGGTAAGTTCTTCTTTTAATATAGGTTACCAGATCCTAGTAAATTAGCTATACAGTGTGTTTCAAAAAGGTATGTCATAAATTAAGTCACGCATTCCGGGGACAAAAAAAAGTTGATTGAATCCAACATACCTTAGTACAAAAGTGTACACAAAAAAAAGTTACAGCCCTTTGAACTTGCAAAATAAAAATTGTTTTTTTGCATTATCTCCTAAATACTTGACATTTTGTAATAAAAATGGACACGTTACTTTCTTGTTTTGAATGCATTTTTCATACAAAAGTAACAACAAAATCTAAGCGCACAGAAAAATTTAAAGGGGGGTGTGCAGCCCTAAATCCCCCTAACTTTTGAGTAAGTTCAAATCAAATGAATGTTGTGGCATCATTAGTTTAACACATTATTTTTAAAACTTTTTTGCCTCTTATCACTTTTTTAAAAAACTAGTATTTTCTTAGTTGGCCATAAAATTACAATTAGTTTCTACGGATACAATAATTACAAACAGTTCCATCAATAATAGTCAATAATTTGAAGCTATCATTTATTGTGTGAATAAGATTAATATTAAATATTTTTTGATATTACAATGGCCTACACATTTCAGGAAATGGCAAATATGCATTTAACTTTCGGTAAGTTGGATTGGATTAAATTATGATTTCAATCAATGACGTATAATATATAGACTGAGCAGTCCCGTATTCTCGCTATATTATCGGGTGTCCGAAAGATCTCTGCTCAAGGTTGAAGGTATGTTTACCAGAACAGCAGCGTGCTTATTTATATTTTAATGACAATAATTATTTTTTTAATTAAAATTAAATATTTATGATTTTTTTTTTGTTCCCGTCTATAAGAGAAAAAATTATTTTTATAAAATAGCATGGCATTTTACTAAAATAGTAAGTAAATAACTCTCAACAATTTAAAATAAAATTTGCTTGACACATAAAATATGTAAACACACAAAATGGAGGAAATGTTTTCATACGTCCATGATGTTTTCAAACACAAGATCAACTTCGTGATGCTTCGTAAGAAATCATGAACTTCGTGCATCTTCGTATCAAAACACTTAATAATAACAAAGGTATTCATGTTTTGGACACTTTTTAAAGCGTTCACCGAGTCTATATATTATACGTCATTGATTTCAATAAACTATCGGGAATATCGTAGGTGAATGTCAAGGAAATAGTGCAGTGCAGTAGCCGCAAGTCGTTACGCAGTAAAATACCCCAATCGAAATACACCCGATAGACGATTATTTCTGACCATTGATCGTCGTTTCAACTGACGAAGACATTTTAGAAATCATTGAAGAAGTCCTTGGAACAAGTACAAGGGTAATAGCTGCTCAACTAAATGTTCTTCACGTAAGGGTTTGGAGACGTTTGAAGGATCAGCTGCTTAAACCCTATCACTTAACAGTAGTTCAAGAGTTATTGGTTAAAGATTATCCTAAAATTCGCTTGACCGGATTTTGCGATTGGCTGTTAATGGAAAATACTTGAAATGTTAATTTTATTAGAAATATGATGAAAATTTAAGATAACATAATTCATAAAAGAGATGAAGAAAATGATCGTTACTTTGCTTTAGGCAACATGCTATTCGAAAAGCCTTGGTCGATTCACTAAAATATGCCTCAAATAATTAAAGATTTATTGAAGGTAGTATGTTTTAGAAATGGAAGACCGACTATTCGACATAGAGAAATACTTGTGAAATGGTCTACGAGCTTGAGAAGAGGAACGGTATTTAACACAGGTTTTTGAATACGAAATGTCAACTGGAACGGCTTCATTTGGATATTTTCTAAAGACATCCTCCTGAGAACTCCTGAGGCTACCTCAGCTGCCAATGCAAGAAGCTTTAATACACAGTAGCTTAGTTTTTTTTTATTTAGATGAAATATAAAATAACAATAAAATCACTCCTACGAGAATATATACATATATATATATATAGTCCCTATCAAGATGATAGTCCCTAGCAAGATGCCCAAAATTTTAGGCACATAAAGGGCGGAAACAGATTGGTTTCCTAACAAGCGCTGAAAGAAGACAAAATGTCCCACTTTCTTTTTAATAAATCTAAATATATGCAATGTGATACCTTTATTCTGTTCTTCTTCTTTTTGATGTGCCTATCCGTTACGAATGTTGGCGATCATCATGACAATCTTTATCTTATCTGCAGTAGCGCGGAAAAGCTGCACAGATGTTGTATTGCACCAGATTCTGAGGTTCTTTATCCAAGATGTTCTTCTTCTTCTTGGACCTCGCGTTCAAAATATTTTTTCGTGTAGGATGGCTTGAAGAAGAGCATATCTGGATTCATTTCGCATAATATGTTCGAAGAATTGTAACTTTCGAGATTTGATGATGGCCAGTACCTCTCGGTTCTTATTCATTCTTCCGTGGACCTCCTCATTTGTAACTCGGTCAGTTGACGAAATCTTAAGTATTCTCCAATATAGCCACATCTCAAATGCTTCCAGTTTTCTGCACATATCTTCGTTTAAGGTCCACGATTCAACACCATAAAAAAGGACAGAGAAGACGTAGCATCGCAGCATTCTTACTTTTGTATCAAAAAAGAAATGTCGTGACTCTTGAAGAAGGCCCCATCTGATTGAAGGTGGATCTAGCTTTTGCGATGCATGCTCTAATCTGCTGGTTGTTGGTCCATTAGTCATTTATTATGGTGCCGAGGTAGTTGTAGTGCGTCACTTTTTCTAGAGGGGATTGGTTGACGTAGAGTTAACCTTTTGTTATCCGTTTCTTGCCAATTATCATAAGCTTTGTCTTCTTAACGTTTATATTGAGTCCATATTGTTGATTGTAGTACGTGATTTTGTTCATAAAAACTTGTAGGTCTTCTAAGTTGTCCACAAATATTATGGTGTCATCTGCATATCTGATGTTGTTTAGCCGGTAACCATTTAGTAGAATACTTTTTCCAGTTTTGTGCAAAGCTTCGATAAATATTATTTCAGAGTACATATTGAAGATTCTTCTTCTTTTTCAAGTTCCACTCCTATCGGAGATTGGAAATCATTCTGGCAATTATAATTTTATTGGTTACGCGCCTGAATAGTTCAATTGAACTGCATCCAAACCATTCACGGAGATTGCGTAGCCACGAGGTTTTACGTCTTCCTACGCTTCTTTTTTTCACCTCTCATGATGTGCCCCAAGTATTCCAATTTCCTGATTTTTATGGAATTTAAAACTTCGCATTGTGTTCCTAGTTATTCGAGAACTTGTTCATTTGTTTTGCGATAGATCCATGATATTTTCAAAATACGTCGGTAACACCATATTTCTAATGCTTCTAGGTTTTTAATGTTGGATTTTTCAAGTGTCCAAGCTTCAACTCCATACAAAAGGGTAGAGAAAATATAACATCGAAGCCTTCTCTATCCGGAGCGATATATTGATATCGCGATTACAAGAAAGTTTGATTGATTGAAGAATATTAGAGGAGGCAAAATACAGCCTTGCCTCACTCCACACATAATTTGCACGTAGTCAGTGTGTTCACCTTTAACTCTGAGATTTGCTGTCTGATTCCAGTAAAAATTTCTAATTATTTTCGGATCTTGCTTGTTATTTCCTGCTGCTTTTAGTATTTGCATCATCTTGGCGTGCTGTACTCGATCAAACGCTTTCTCGTAATCAACTAGACCTGCGTATACGTCGCAGTTAATGTCTCTGCATCTCTGTATAAGACTTGTACTAAGAACGTAGCCTCTCTAGTACCAACAGCATTTGTGAACCCGAACTGGTTGGGGAAAATTTGTTTTTCACACAGCTATAGATTCTCTTATAAAATACTGAAATATACAGCACAAAATAAACCAAAAATGTTATGATTAAAACCAAACACATATTAGGTGCAACGAATATAAAACTAAGTAATAAGAAAAACGTTACAAGATTTACACAAAGAAGTAGAAGAGAAGAAAGCGTAGGACCGTGATAAAACCGAAGAAAAAAAAAATAACTTATTATATGAAAATAGAACAAAAATAATAAATGATTTTGATTCTCTCGTTTTATTTAAAGATTTATTGTTGTTATATGTTACCAAATCTACCATTGATTATGTGATCGTGTGTTTTATCGATGCATGTTTTTTATTATTTGTGAATCATATTCAGAAACAAAACGTGATTTTTTATGGAAAATAAATGCACGCTTCACCTATGAAAATTAAATATTTGAATTAATCTGCGTGAATCCATCTCCCCGTCTGTTTTTGTTGTCCCTTGAAAACGTTACGGTGAACAACTGTATCCTGCTCCTGAAAAAACTGCCTAAAATTTTACCGAAATGCTGAGACACACTGTCACATGGGTGATGTGAAAAAAGGCATGGCTCAAACTGAAAAACGATTAGTTAGTTCTGAATTTGGTCGTGAAAACCCCCGATTTTATTTTATGTCTTTATGATTTGACCTACCTATGTTTACATATTCTGTAACATCTCATGACGCTTAGATAATATTTTTTGAATAAAACTAAAAAAAAATTTTATCACTATTATTAGTAAAAAGTTGCAGGGTTGCGTTAGTTGCGTTGTGTTACGCATACCAATCTTATCGTATACAGTGTGTTAATTTTAAAACTAACAATAGGCTATATGTATCTCACGAACTAAAGCTGATATCGAAAAATGCTTGAAACTGTTTTTAGGTTAGTGAGGGAGAACGAAAATAAAATGAAAGAGAACTCACCCCATCACCCTCCTAGGCCCCACTTACCACAACCAAAACAGTTTAAACTACAAACGCTAACTTGAGATACATAATTTAAAAGACTATAAAAAATGCTATCTAATGATATGAATAGTAATTATACAGCGTGAGGCAATAATTGTAAAACTTTGCCTTAAATGGAAAATTTAATGAGGCTTTTGTTGGTTTTGTTGATGGCCCTGTATAATTATTGTTTAATCTTTATAGAGGGTGTTACTATCAGCCAGCTTACTATGACTTTTTTTTGTAATGCTATCTCCCGGACTATTATTTTTAATAATAAGTGCTTGCCGGATTTTTTTTGTTAAATAAAAACTTAATTTGCCGTTTTTGCAAAACAAGTTGAAAACATCTCTTTTTGGGTTATGTCAGATTTAATAATTTTTGGTTTATTTGAGAATTTTAAATGTCATTAGTTTTCATCATTTGTACGATCGGTAGTGTCGTTCTGATGTAATCGTCACGATGGTTTACAGTATACCTGAATGCGTGGAGATCATTTTCATATTTGCCTATCAGAATGAGTGATACTTACGAACAGCTCAAATATTTCATGAGACATCCGGACACAAATGTAAGTCACGTGTACGTCCGCGATTTAGTTAAAAAGTTTAGAGAAACGGATCAGTGCAAAATAAAAAAGGGATGCCCCAAGAACAAATGACAGAAGTGCTGAAGAGGACAGGGATTAATGGAAGAGATTTAAAAAGTATAGCTAATTAGTATTGGAATCAATCAGCGGTAATCTGAATAGATGGAGAATATACAGATTAGGTCAAAATCTAAAGGGGAGTGAGACAGGGTGCATAATTTCACCACTGATATTCAATCTGTACTCGGAGCACATTTTTTAAGAGGCCCTAAAAGATGTTGATGAAGACATCTCAATAAATGGAGTCAAGATCAATAACCTGCACTATGCAGATGATACAATAGTGTTTTCTAATACCATAGAAGGGCTGCAAAACTTAATAAACAGAAAAACGGAAACAAGTAGAACATATAGACTGGATATAAACACCACCAAAACCAAGCTAATAGTCATCAGCAAGGAAAACATAACTGGAGCAAATCTGTATGTGAACCAAATGAGAATTGAACGTGTCGCACAATACAATTACTTGGGAACTATAATCAATGAGTCGTGGGACAATAACCAAGAAATTAAATGTCGAATCAGAAAGGCCAAAAGTGCATTCTTTAATATGAGCTCTGTGTTCAACAGACATGACCTCACCCTGAAAACGAAAATAAGACTCCTCAAATGTTACGTGTACTCAGTGCTTCTGTGCGGAGTCGAAACGTGGACATTGAAGGCGAAAACTCTATTAAAACTTCAATGGACAAAGTCACCAATGAAGAAGTACTGCGGAGGATGAACACAACCGCGGATTTGGTCAACATCGTGAAGAGCCGTAACCTGGAGTACTTGGGACATATAATGAGAAATCAAGAAAGACCAAAACACAGCTATTTCGTATAGCAACCAACAAAATCATCATAACCAGAACGATCGCCAACGTTTGGAACGGACAGGAACCCTAAGAAGAAGAAGAAGAATGCTCCAAGATAACTGAATAAAGCATCCCAAATTGAGGTCCTTGGAAATTTTGCAATAGAGCCTACTGTATATAGCATCTGCAATGACAGGACTTTAACATGAGATGATTAGAAAGGTGTTGAAACTACATAAGTTTCACTCGTACAAAACACAAATTCCTCAAGAACTAGCCGATGATGATCCAGACCGACGAATTGAGTTTTGTGAACTCATAACTGAAAGAATTGGCGTTAAACCGAAAATGTTCAAAATATTTTGTTTTACTGAGGAATGTAGGTGAAGGTCACACTCAATATCCTGAAAAACTGAAAGTTTGGCAGGAATATTAGGCGATGCTATAATTGGCCCCTTGTTTATACCAGGAAATTTAAGTGGCAACATATATCTTGATATGCTGAAAAGCATCATCGAACCTTTAAGTGTGCATGAATTGGAGAAACAAAGGGACGATTAAGGCAACCTAGCTCTAGACGAAGATTTGCTGCACTTCCAACAAGATGGAGCACCTCCCCACTATGCAGCTCAAGTTAGGCACTGGTTGGATACTAACTATCCAAACAAATACATTAGAAGGAGCGGTCCTATTTAGTGGCCACCGAGTTCGCCAGACTTATCGCTACCTGACTTTTTTTTTGGGCTTACCTCAAGTTCCTAGAAAAAATAATGCGAGAAGCGAGAGTTAATAGAGAAGGACTCCTATATCATAAAAGACACCAAGTTTTGGCATTTGCGGATGATATAGTGTTGCTGGCAAGAGGAAAAAAAGAGCTACAGGAGATAGTACAGAGAATAGTAAAAGTAGCAAAGAAAATGGGACTTTACATAAATGAAACTAAAACAAAATGTATGCAGTGGACAGATGATCAGTTTAGGGATGGACAAAAGTTTAAAGTAGAAGTAGAAGAAAGATTATCATACGAATTCGAAATGGTAGAAAGATTTACATACCTAGGTACAATAATATCACGTAAACCTAACATTAAAGAAGAAATACAAGCTAGAATAATGGCAGGCAATAGAAGTGTACATGCTCTTAGTGGAATGTTGAAAAGCAAGTTTTTATCAAGAAAGGCAAAAATACAGTTATACAAAACAACTATACAACCAATAGCAACATACTGCAGTGAGACGTGGACAATGACAAAAAATGAACAAAATCTACTGGAGATATGGGAAAGGAAAATCTTGGGGAAGATATATGGAGGAATAATAAGGGACGGTTTATGGATAAGAAGATCAAATGATGAGTTAAAGAAATTATATAATCAACCTAACATAATAGGAGTCATAAAGGCACAGAGACTAAGATGGTAAGGTCACCTAGAAAGGATGCCAAACACGAGGACTCCAAAAAGTGTACTAAACTACAATATAACTTCAAAAAACAGAAAAGGAAGGCCAAAAAAATAGATGGAATCAGGAGGTAGAAAAAGATATGGAAGAAATTGGACTAGACGACCAGAAAAGAAAAATGAATAACAAGAAGGAATGGAGAAAAGTCACATATCGAGCCAGAGAAGATCTCAGTACATAAAGGAAAGCGAAAATGAAGAAAGAACAAAATTTTTTAAGCCATGGGCCTCTAAGGCCTTTAGTGCTATTGTATATATATATATATATATATAATATATATATATATATATATATATATAATACCTCAAGTTAGTTGTTTGTAAACCTGCGTCACTTGGGGAATTGCGAGAAATAATTACGCAAGCATGTCGCGGTATTACTAGAAGAACACTTACCAAAGTTCATGCAGAATTTGAAAGTAGGCTGTATTATTGTTTAGAAAACAACTGAACCCACTTTGAATATTTACTTCATTGACATTTTGAACAAATTTGTAGTTCAAGCAAAACCTCATGAAATTTTCCATTTAAGACAATGTTTCACAAATATTGCTTTACCCTGTATAGTTCTTATTTATACCATTAAATAGCATTTTTTATATTCTTTTCAATAATGTATCACAAGTAGGGGTTTGTAATTTTATCCTTTTTGTTTGTGGTATGTATAGCCTAGAGGGTTGATGGAGGTGAGTTCTCTTTCATGTCATTTTAGTTCCTCTTTACTATCCTACAAACAGTTTCAAGCATTTTTCGATATTAGCTTTTGTTCGTGAGATATAGCCCATTGTTAGTTTTAAAATTGACACACTGTATAAACTCTATCTCAAAACTCATTTAAAATAATTGATGGATTCGACCGTTACTTGATGAAAATTCATTTTATGTAACAATAAAACACTGAAAACTTTATTTTTAAAACTTCCACAAAATTTATTATAAGAGTGGCAGAGTGTCTTTCTCAAGTCTCAAGTATTTGAAATAAGTCACAGTATTTAACAATATAAAAAGGTGTTGTTTTTCAAATGGTTGAGGTCGATTTGGAATCTTTTATTACAAAAATCATAAAAGACTTTGAAGTCTTCTGAATATTTGAGACATGCTCATCAACAATATGTAGGTGAGTAATTTCTCTTATTAATGTTTTTATCAGACCAAAGTTGGTCACAAAAAAGGAATGGGAATCCCCTTTCTGAAGACTTGGGACGATAAATTTGGAGAATCTTTCTGTTACTACGAATACACACAACCAAACATATGGAATCACCATGTGTTTCTAACCAATGTTATTAAAACACAGGTCGTTATGTCAAAAACGTATGGTAGGTATCTATCAGAATTAGTTTCGCTTATAAAAAACAAAGACAAAGTCGCCAAAAAGTAACATTGGCTCGTCACGATCATCTAATTGTCCAAATAGCTAGACGAGACCCAGTAATTTCTCACCCGCAGCTCCAAAGGCAACTGTTAAAACCTACAGGTCTAAGTGTTTGAGTTGAAATTAAAAGAAAAAGACTTTTTGCTTAAGGAGTATACAGCAGTAGACAGTTATGAGTTCCCGAGTTATCCAGGCAGCACAAGATTGATCGCCGAAATGGGTGTCTTTAGGCCATATTTTTAATACTGGAAATTGGCAAAATGTTCTATTCTCAAAAAAAAACACGATTTTGTGTTAAATGAGATGACCAACGAATTTATGTACTTAGATGACGAGAAAAACAAGCAAGAATATAAACTGTAATAAGATCTGTTCACAGATATAAAGTAAAAAGTATCATGTTTTGGACAGACAATACGATCCTTTAATTTCTATCCAACCAAGTTTAATAGCTCGTAGGTATGTGGATTTGGTTCTAGAACTTGTATTTAGGCTTTGTAGAGGTGCAATGGAAGAAAATTGAATTTTTGTACATAATAATGCACCTCCATATACCAGCAGGGTGACTAAAAGCAGAAGATACCACTGTTATGGAGTGGCCTGCTTGCTCACTTGATCTTAACCCTATAGAACATTTGTGGTATGCTTAAAAAAGAATTAGAGTTCGCCAGGATAATCCACAAAACATCGCACACCTGCTACAAGCTCTTCTTAAAGAATGGAACGACTTTCTACAACAAAATGTTGCCAATTTGTTTTGAAGCATACCCACACGAATTGAAGCTTATATAAATAAATAAATAAATAAAAACAATTTAAACATTACACGTTTTAATTAATTGTATATATTGGTAATCAAATCGGTTTAAAATAGATATTGTTAAATATTGTATAACTTGGTATTTTAGTTTTTTAAAATTCGAAGTTTTGCTTTGATACACATAGTTGTCAAATAAACTTCTAAATAATCTTAAAGAGGGATAGGGTTTTTTAGCGTTTTTATATTTTTTATGTGATAGTAAAGCTGTTTAAGAATATCCAGATAAAATTCAGAGTGATCGAAACAAAAATTTATAGAATTCTAAGCATTTAAGGGTAAGTGGGTTAAGTGAGTGAGGTGAGTGAATGAGGTGAGTTAGTGAGATAAGTGAGTGAGCTAAGTGAGTCAGGTAAGTAATTGAGCTGAGTGAGGGATGTGAGTGATTGAGATGAGTGAGTGATTGGAGTGAGTAAGTAAGGTAAGTAAGTAAGCTATGTGAGTGAGATGAGTGAGTGAGGTAAGAGAGATGAGTGAGTGAAGTGAGTAAGCACTCATAAAAATTGGAATAAGTACAGTGTCAAGTTCTCATATTTATGAACTTGCAGCAGATAATAATCGAATTATTAGAGCGGATGAAATGGGTGCAGATGCAACAAAAAGCAAAGTTCGTCGAAAGTAGCAGCAAAAATATCCTCTAGATAAGTCGATATTCACTGTATCATAAAAACAGTTTTGATGTATTCTTCTCAAATTTTGCACACTTCTTGTATACACAAATGATAAATTATTGGGTCGCTACGTCAAAATTTCGTCCATTTTAGTATTAAAATTAATTTGACAACAACCCACTAGCCAAATTTTAACAAAATTTTTTCGAAAATTTAAAAAACTGTCTTTTTTGCTCCTAAATTAAAACAAAAAACAAAATTAACAAATTGTTAAGTTTTACGATCTAGGGAAACTCATAAACTCATAGATTTCCGAAGTAGAAATTGAAACATCAATAAAATATAAACTAAATAAATCTTCTTGGTTTTCTGTCATCAGATGATCCAGTTATAAGTTACGGTAAACACCACAAAGTAACTTTTTTTTTCACCTTGGAGAATTAGCTCATATTTCGTAATTTCTAATATTTTTGTCCCAACATTTTAAATAATACTCTTGAAACGTTATACATACTAATGTTATAAATAAATTTATTAAAAATAAAAAAAAAATTTAAAAAAATGAAACCACTCTTTCTTATTTTTTTACATTTTTATAAATATACAAATATATAGGAGGAACTCCTATGTGAGTTTTTACTATATTGCAAATAGTCTGCAATGCGTATCTTGAAACTAATAAAGTAAGAATATAATTTCCATAAAAGAATAAAGCATTGTTTCTTGTTTGGAATGTAACCAATTCCAAATGTAATAATTCCAATGTAAAATTGCATGTTTATAAGTTAATTGAAAATGGAAATCAAGTATATTCACACTTATAAGTGGTTTTGATCTAAATATATTTTTAAAATATAATATGTGATGAGCTAAAAATAAGTATTAATTAAAGGAATCTTACCACAACATGGTTTTCCAAAATCAAGTCGAACCAATTGTACCATATACGGTTCCAATAAATTAACGTACCACCAAGGTGAACGTTCAGGTTTCGTTAGGGTACAACTTTCGCTACTAAAAAATGCGCTCGTACTTCCGTCTATGGCTTTCTGTGGTATTCCTCCAGATTCTGTGCTGACCTGCATTGGAGCTTTACCAGCTGCCACGTTCAAAACTGAAAATAAAGTAAAGTATATTATTTAAAACCATCGAAATGTTTGTTTTTGTTAAATATTACTAGCATTGTTTTTAACATAAAGCTTATAAGTGTCACAGATATGGGATCAAATTATGCGACGTTATACTGTGCTGTTATACGTAGTGAAAGGCATAATTTTTTTAAAAATAGGGATGGTCATTCTGCCTGTTAAGCAGACCTCTTCTGCTAAATATGGCTTCATCACTAAAAAACATTTTAGAAAAGATCATCGGATCGTCCTCCCTCAAATGAAAAAATACACCTACTATTTTTATTGAAATTAAGCCACAACTTGGGTTTATAATAAGTTTTTTTGACGTTTCGATTTCCTCTTCGGAAATCGTTCTTTATTAATGTTTTGTATTTTGAGAATGAGGAATGAACAGAGATACGGCTTGTTGCAACTCATTCTTCAGGGCAAGGTATTTGGAAAGAGAGGACCAGGGAGAAGAAGAATATCTTCAAAACCTGAGAAAGTGGTTTAATACATCGACAACCGGACTATTTTCCGGACTTTTCAGAATAGCAGCAAGCAAAGTTAGGATAGCCATCTTGATCGCCAACATCCGGAACGAATAGGCACCGTAAAAAGAAGAAGAAGATCTTAAGAATCATTTTTGAAGCGGGAATTGAAACGTCAAAAATAAGCTTATTTTAAATTCAAATTGTGGCGTATTTTTAATAAAAATAGTAATTGCATTAAGATGCCACAAGAAAATAGTTGCAGAACAATACGCAATATATACTACAGTATAATCCTTAATATTTTCTACATCTACCTTCTTTAAAAGGTTTCAAATTCGACTGTTCTTTAAAAACAATATTTTTCTTGAGTACCAAGTACTTGACTACCAAGTCTTAAGTACCTTAAGTATTCAACCCAACTGAAAGGCCACCTACCACTGAAGAGGTTGCTCAAGTCAATAAAAAGCTCAAAAATAATAAAGCACCAGGAACTGATCAAATTTGTAGTGACGATTTGCTTTGACGTTTACTTCTTATCTGGCAAAATGAGACTATGCCCTGTGAAAGGTCTCAAAAGGTTATATGCCTGTTACATAAAAAATGCAATCAGCTTTAGTGTGACAACTACATAGGTATAGTCCGTCTAGAAAGTATCCGGAAAAAAGAATGCAGAATTTTAATTTTACGGTATTTATTTGTATCACTTGAAATATAAAATTTCAACAAATAATTCATCTCATTTACTTATACAACCTCCATGTAAATCTAAACACTTAACTAAACGCCCAGGTACACCCGAAACTACGTAAAAGCCATAATTTTCGGTAATGGTGTTCCATGCCTGTAAAACTGACCGAATCAAACTTTCTTTATCTCGTGGCTCTGCTCGTTCCACTTTAATCTTCATCAGTCCCCATGTGTTTCCAATGGGGCTAAGATCTGGAGATGCTGCTGGCCACGGAATTGTTGCCACTTCGTGTTCTTGCACCCAAGCTTGAGTATAAGCAGAAGTATAGCATCTTGCATTACCTTGCTGAAAATGTCACCCATCTGGATTTAAAACATGAGCCGTTTCAACAAGAAAACCATTTAGGATGTCACAATATTTCGCACTATCAACAGTACCACTAACTTTAAAGAGAGGTGTAGCACCACGCTGAGATATTGCTCCTCAAACCATTAGTTTAGTGGCAAACTCTTGAATAAATCAGATGTTATAATGTTAATTAAAATACAAAGACTTAGATAGGCAGGACACGTAATATAAATGCCTGACAACATGATTGCTAAAAAGCTAACGACAGGAACATATATAAGAAGAAGAAGCAGAGGCCGATTACGAATTAGGTAGTTAGATGGAGTTGAGACCAACTTGGGGATACTAGAGATCAGAAAATGGCAACACGTTGCCATCTCGGAATACTAGAGATCAGAAGATACACGTTGCCAGAAACCAAACAGCCATAAAGGATTGTCTAGCCCAAGATGATGATGAAATAAAGAGACCATGTCGCACATTTGCGCATCCGAAAAAAAGGAATTTAAAAATAGCGCATATAATTAAAACTCTTAAATAAATATCTAGTTGGAGATTAAATTTCATTGTTTGTGCTTAATAATGATGACATCAAAAAATTTAAACATTGAATATTTTTTTTGATTGTGTGTTATCAACAATTTATGATGAAATATTGTGGAGTAGTAGTGGCAGAACAATATTAGAACTAATAAAATTATATTTAGTAAGAATAATAATAATAATAATAATAGAAAATAGCTCCATGCAGAAAGCTGTACTCCTCGCGACGTCCAGATGTGTACGAAAATTTTTGGAAGATACTTCAGCACACCAATTCAGCTAGGGCTCGATCACACAGAAAGAGGCCCACCAGAGCCTAATTCTTTCGATACCCTAGGTATCTATGATGAGTAAATGTTTCCCTTAGTGAGAGCGCCCACCAAACTGGCGTGGCAAGTAGCACGTAGCAAGTAGCACGCCTCTAGCATGTTTCTTAAAATGTAACCAATGGAAACGAATGATTAGAACGAATGACGTCACTGTCATTTTGGTGTGCGTTGAATCATTTGTTTTCATTGGTTACATTTTAAGAAACATGCTAGACACGTGCTACTTGCTACGTGCTACTTGCCACGTCAGTTTGGTGGGCGCTCTCACTTAGAGAGAGTGTGACCGTATGGCTAAATCTACGATAATAGCTCTATGAAAATGATATATATATATATATATATATATATATATATATATATATATATATATATATATATATATATATATATATATATATATATATAATATATATATAATTCTTCTTCTTCTTAAAGTGCCCTCTCCTCAATGGAGGTTGGCTACTACAATTTTAAACTCTTCTCTATCTTTAGCTGTTCGTATTAGCTGTTCAAAATTTAGCCCTGTCCATTGTCGGATGTTTCTGAGCCACGATAGTCTTTTCCTTCCTAGGCCTTTCTTTCCCTCGATTTTTCCTTTCACTATAAGTTGGGCATATTGGTACTTATTATTTCTCAGTATGTGGCCTAGGTATGATGTTTTTCTAACTTTTACTGTGTTAAAAAGTTCTCTTTTCTTGCCTATTCTATGCAGCACTTCTTCGTTTGAGGTATGCGATGTCCATGGAAGAATATATATATATATACTACTAGAGTTATTTCGAAGAACCTCCGTGAAATCAAGAAAACATAAAGAAGCTAGGTCTGAATGAACATCTCTACAAAACCTTGCAGAAAGCTGTACCATTCTCAACGTCCAGATGTGTACGAAAATTGTTAGAAGATACTAAGTGAGCCATATGGCTAAATCTGGATAATAGAAAATAGCTTCAAAACAGTAATTAAATATTAATTTCAACAATTTTTTGTACATGTATATGTATACGTATACGATATTTTTACTATTTACTTTATGCTTTATGCTAAAAGCAACTCTTCTGTTAAAATTATCCTTAAATAACTTTTGATGTAACTCGATATGGTACAAATGAATCTTTTTTTATACATTACTCTTCGGACGAGCCTGTCGGTAACATTCTGGTGGCGCGATATTTTACCTGTACTAAAATGTAGATTATGGGCAACTTCCAGTTTTGTTTTTTCATGTTGTTCATAAACTACTGAACCGTTACGAGTAAAATGATGTACAAACATCAGACTTTTTTGTATAGTGTATGCAGGACGTTAAAATGAAAATGATGTTCGTATACAATTGACCATAAACTTTGAAATACTCTATAATATATAATGTAATAAAATACTTCACTGCAAGTGAACTGGTTTAATCTACATTTGAATAATATTTTAAAAAAGTATGTTTGGTTTACCCTGGTGCACACGTTTCCCTAATAGATACGAAAATAATTGTATAATGGAAAGTAAAAACTTTTATTTAATTTTTTAGATATTTTTTTATATCTCCTCCTTTTTTCGGTTTTTTCCCCTTATGAGTTTGCCGTTTTGTCCTCCACATCACTTTATTTTCTAAGTCACCTTCTCTGAGGTCTATATCAATCATATCATTTCCTAGATGTGTTTTTCCACCTTGTAGCAGGTCCTCCTCTTCGACTTCTTCACGGCGCGGCATGTCCCAGTTCAATATTCTTTCCCAAATCCTGTGCTGTCATTATTTGTACATGTTTGTACCACTGTAGCTCTCTGTTTCACTTTTCTATAATTGACCATTCTATTTCCAGTCTGTTTCATATTTTCTCTGTTCTTATTCTATTCGCTCTTGTGATTTGTAGATATCTTCTCATGAAGTCCAGGGGAACTGTTCTTATTTTAATTCGTATTGATGTTGTCATTGGCCATACTTCCCCTCCATACAGGTTAATATTCATCGTTATGCTATGAAAGATCCTTTTTTGCTATGCACGAAGTGCTTTCGTGGCTTGTTTTCCCCGTGCTATTTTCATTTTTATATCTTTCATACAAGTACCATCTCGGCTTATCATTGACCCTAAATACTTAAAAGTCTTACAACTCGTAATAGATTTTTTCTCTAAACTTAAGTTTAAATCTGCAACCTCCGATCCACTACATAAGTATTCGGTCTACACATATTTATCTTGAGTCCTTATAGCCCATATTCTCCCTTTAATTTCCTTATCATATTCACAATGAAAATAAATTTCTACAGGTGGCTGTATACCACGATTCACAATAAATTTTTATTTAAAAAATTTCCTTTAAAGAAGGAATATTAATAAAAAACTCTATCGGGCTACATCACAGAACGCTTTCGAAATAATTATTCCATGAAGTTACTACATAATATGTGGGTAAAAACTCTTTCAATGTAGTTTGATTTACGTTAAATTATATCTTTGATATTTAAAAACTATGATGTTTAAGGTACAAAAGAAATTTATCACATAGCAACGTAGAAGTCCACAGGGGTTGGTAGTCCTTAGAAGAAGTTTTTGTGAGGACTTGTTAATATCAACTATCGTTGATCCTACTGCACTCTGTCGAGGAATTTACGATGCAATTAGTCTCATTTAGCATAATCTTTAATTTTGTTTTTTTTACCACCTATTTCTTTCAAAACTATACTTAAATCTTTCTATTAATCCCTATGTTCATTTTCCCATGCATGTCTTGATTTTTCACTTAAATAAAAATAATCACATTCACAAGGTATTTTATAAATCCAATTCTTTGTTCCTTATTGTTCATTGTTAAATTTAGTTTTAGATAAAATAGATCTCAATGTGTTTGTTGTTTTGAATGTGAGAAATATTTAATTTACTTCCCATCGTTTTAAGTTCTTCCGACAATCCTTTTATGTATGGTATTGCTATATTCCTTGTATTATTCCTTGCGAATGTTGTAGGATTCATTCTAAGTTGTTCTGTTTCATTCGATCTATTCTTAAAAATTCCTTATTTATAAACGACAAGAGATAATCATTTGTTAATAAAAAAGATCTTTACAAATGATTATCCTCGAAGAACAAATTTTTATTAGAATACGTAATTTTGGCTATCGTATAAGGATTAAATGATTCCATTTTCAATATTGATGTTGCGATTTGATTTGTTATTTAGATATCTGTTGGTGTGTTAAATTTCTATACACCTTAGTCTCATATTTAGTATCCTTATTTCAGAATAAACCATCCAGAAAAGGTAGTATTTTATTATATTCCTTTTCCATTGTAAATGTTATTGTTTCTTCGTTATCGTTTTTTTTTTCATATTTTTTATTTTATTTTCACTTTACATATTTCCCTCTCATATTTCCATATACTTGGTTTTTCCTTAATTTATATTCAGGTCATATTTTATACTTCTTCTTCAAATATTGTGAACACTTTTCAAAGTTCTTGAACGTCACAGAATATCAACTCATCGGAAGAACCTATGCACTGTTTTCTTTGGTTTAGAATCGTACCGCTTGTCTGGATCTTGGCTCCTTCATTTGTTTTTATTGCTAGGTTGAATAAGTCTGTTGACATAAGTCTGTTCTCAGAATGTTGATTTCATGTAATCTAATAAACTTTCTTACAATAAACTCGTCCCAGATACGCAACGCAAAGATATTGGCAATGCAATTTTAAAGTTTTCTACTTAAAAATGTATAATATATGTTTGAATTGTCAATATGAATGCGTAAGATAAAATTAAATTTTGGAGAATTTTCACCAAGGAACATATTTTCAACTTATATTGTGGTTTATTCCCAACGAAAATAGTAATTTTTAGATTCTATTTAACTACTAAACATTAGAAAATAAATATTTTATTTGTTCAGGAACAGTTTTCATACAGTTATCTCTTTCTTCGAATATCGTCCATGAGCAAATCGTATCTAAATGTAAGCTAGAACCGGGCATCATCAGGCACCGAGATTGTGAGAATACAACTGTTTTTACATAGAGGTGGAAAGTCGCAAACAAAATATTTTAATGATGTGATTAGATACAAGTGAAAATCTGAATTAATTTAAGTCGAGTCGATTAATTATTTTTTTGCTTCTTGGGTGTGCTAGGTGAAAACTGAAAATTAATTTTGCACTTTTATTTTTAAATGAAATGACCAATTTCTTCCACTGTTTCCGGTTCTTTACTTATTATCTTTAGGACCTTGTTCTCATATCTTCTATGTCAGTCCGGACGGCATCAAGCCACGGCCTTCGTGGTTTCCCTCTTTTTCTCTTCCCTTGTTTTCATACTTGTAGAACTCTTAGGACATTTCTTTCTTTTGGCATTTGTAAAATATTTCACAACCATCTTTTTTTCTCTATTTTAATTTTTTTTTAGTTATTTTGGGTCTCTTATAAATCTCCGTTAGCTCCTGGTTTGTTCTCCTCTTCCATTCCACATTAGCCTCCTTTATACCACCAAAAATTTTTCTTAAGATTTTCCTTTCTCAAATTTTTACTTTTTTTTTTCTTTTTGTTTCATTGTCAAAGTTTTACAAAAATACAACATCTGTAACCTCACTATTGTTTTATAAGTTCGCTTAGATAACCGGGACACGTTTTTTGCCTTTCAGTGCATATAAAAATCTGATTGCTTTGCTACCTTTCAACAACCGGTTACTTATTTGAATTTATACCTTCTCTCTTATTCGTTCTTAAAGTGATCCATTTATTTTCTTCTACGCTTTTATTTCCATTTACTTGGTTTCCTCTTGATTTATAGTCAGGCCGTAAGTTTTAGCTTCTTTTTGTGGGTTTTGTTGAAATCATTTATATTTGCTTAAAAAATTAGTCAAGAGATAGATTTCTAGAGAGTGAAGTCTTACGTTGCCATGTAATTACTTGCTTTTGTAACTTAAACATTATAGTTTATAATTTAAAAAAATGGATTTCAAAGTCAATGTAACAAAGTCAAGAGTGGAGTTCCACAAGGATCAGTACTTGGACCGCTACTTTTTTGTATCTACACTAGTAATGTTTCGCTCATTGTATCCAGTAAGGTTTCCATTTACGCTGATGACACTAAGTTATATGTGAATCCAACTATTAACCAACATATTCTTCAACAAGATCTTGACGCAATATTCAAATGGTCCTCAGAATGGTTACTTCCGCTTAACATTGAAAAATGCGTTGTTTTACATATCGGCAAAAATAACCCATCACTGCCGTACTTTATTAATGGACATCCTTTAAACTCTGTAACCTCACAGAACGATCTCGGAGTGATAATTAATAGTGACTTAAATTGGTCTGATCATATAGTGTCGGTGTGTAAACGTGCTAACTCGAAACTGTTTTTGATCCGTAAATGTTTTGCACGCATATCTCTAACCTCTGTTAGTAAACTTTACTCAATATACGTTAGACCTATTCTTGAGTTTGCCGGACCAGTGTGGAATCCAGATCTTAGTCGCGATAAAATCCTACTTGAAAACGTTCAGCGTAAAGCCACAAGACTGGCATACGGCCGTGTTAGACCTAACTATGAAGATAGACTATTCATGGCTCATCTTACGACATTCGAGCAGCGACGTCTTCGAGGTGACCTAATTATGTCCTTCCGTATTTTAAAACATAATTTTGGGAACCTAAACACCTTATTCACTTTGAATGAAGACGATAGATTAAGAGGCCATCGATACAAATTAAAGAGGGAACAAACTACTGCAAGGTCCAGGGCGAACTTCTTGCCAAACAGAATCTTTAATATCTGGAACAATTTGGATCAAGACACCGTATCGGCAGCTAGTGTTAACATCTTTAAAAATAAACTTGATAGCGCTTTATTTTTTTTATAGGATAGGATATTTTTTCTCGGACAGCATTATTTATTTATTATTTGTGTCACAATTCAATTTTTGTTAATTGTTTAACTACTTAACTTTATAATTAGTATTAGTTTTATAAGGATCTATTTTATTTTTGTTTATTTTTGATTTTTAGGCATAATAGGAGCTCGCTCCTCTGCCCTTATTTGTTATATAATAATAATAACAAAATTTAAATGGTGTTTACCCACATATTTAGTGGCTTCAAGCATGTACATCCAGATAGCCACTGATGATGAAATCTTGATGATACTTTTTATAAAGGAATTGTTTAAATAAAATTTTAGTGATATATGGTATACAGCGAACTACAGGGATTTAGTTTCCTTCTGGATAATAAGGATTAACATTTTTAATCGCAGAGTAGGGTGTTAAGCCCTTGTTATGTAAGAAGTTATTCAAAACCATATTGTCAAACAAAATGTTGACTAATGTAAAAGAATAAGATTTTATTTTAAAATAAAGAATCTGAGATTGATGACTAGATTTTTTATTACTTTAATTAAGTTTACTTTGTTGATTTGTTAAGGCAGACATAGCAATTTAAATATATTCCCTAATAATTTGATCGACAGTGTATTAACCTGACCTAATCTCTAATCGGTAGCATGGATTGTAATATTAGGATAAATATTGGTAACCGTAAGAATGTTTCATGTAACAAATGTGTCATGATAATAGTTGTTGTTAAATGCGAAATAAAAATTGATTTTAATAAAGTTTTGAAATTAAATGAAACAATGTCCTCTAATTCGGTCTTAATTTGCTTCTACAGCAATTAAAATTATTCTCAGATATACTTTACTACATAAAACTAAATAAATCCTTAACTTTTAACAAAATAACTTTTTTTGCATAAGCATAAGACATAAGCTTTAACTTAGTAAGGAAAACACTTAATAATGAGCGTGCGCATTAAAGCGACAATAGGACGTAAAAATAATAATCTACCATGGAAGACTACTGCTTCCATGGTAGACTATTATCCCGCCGTTAGTCGCTAGGAAAAACTGAGCATCAAGAGTCGCTACGGTGTCTGAGACCGACAATTAAAAAAGATTGTTTTTAATATAAAATTCATACAAATATTTTATATTGTTTATAGGAATAACTAAAAAATATTTTTGAAAATATTTTATTGAAAAAAAAAAACAGATACAAAATGAAAAACACTAGTATAACAATATATTGTGAATATTGTTCTGAAGCTATTTTCTTGTGGCATTTTAAAGTAATTACTGTTTAAATGGGAATAAGCCACAATTAAAGGTTAAAGTAAGTTTATTGATGTTTTAATTTTCACATCGGATATCGTTGTCAAAATACAAACATTAGTTTGTATTACCTACTATATAATTTTCTTATCTTGTTCTAACATTTTACGGTGGAATAGCCTTTTTTCATCTAGTAACGCTATATTTTCCAATAAACGCTAAGGTATTACTTCACTTTCTTTTTTCTCATCTGTCACATCTTGTTCCGATTCATTTCCACCATCACCACCTCAATTTGATCTATTTCGCTTTCACTTTTCTCATCGTCAAAATAATTTTCATCGTCGGTAGGAATCATGTCCATAATTCCAACAAGCGTTGGAATCAAAGTTGTTTGGCTTCAAAGGACATCTATGAATAAGAATTGACAAAAACTTACCGATAAAATGTAATAATAAGATGATAAATATTTACCTGTTCTGCAAGTTCTGCAATAAATAATAGCTACACCGTTAGTCGCTACGGACTCTGGCACCGAAAATAACTATAAAACTCACACAACTGTACCCAGGAATGTAAGAATGTACACTAACACGAGTTTGGTTGATAGGGAGAGGTACAGAAAGTGGCGATAGAAAAATAACAGTTATTTGTAAATCCCGAATGAATAATTTTGTCGTCGGTGTGTGAGACCGATAGCGACTAACGGAGGGTTATTATAACGGGCTACCATGTCTAACCCATGGAAGATTTTGAATGGGTCATTTGACCCAGCATGACTCGCATATAAAACAAGACTACAATATGTAATAACAACTTTAGAAACTATGCCTTCAATTTTTATCACTACATATGAGTCACAGATAAGATGAACTTACCATTCAGAAAGTAAGTTTTTTTTTGCCAAATATTTTTAAACGGCATTAATAACTTAGGTAGGTAATACTTATTTTCGAAAAACTGTTTCCCTATTTTCGGTAATTGACACAGGATGGCATTTATACACAAAGTTTCGAATGGTTATATAGTTTAATTTTTTTTTACCTTTTGGCTGGGACAGAAAACGGTACACAACCCCCACGCTTTGTGTACCGATAAGAATTGGCGGCATAGTTTCTAGAATTGTTATTACATATTGTAGTATTATCAATAGTGGATATCAGACGCTTTGCTACACTAGAAGTATTATTTGACTTCCGATATGGAACTTCTGGTTGTTTTGCAGCAATTTTGCAATTGATACATTAGGGGTTATGACGTTAAAAATTGGTCCCAATGGGAAAACGATTTGTCGCTCCAACGTTGTTAGTGATGTTAGTCGGGTTGTAGCAGCAAACTAAGGTTTGCGGTTACAAGTTGACAACAGCAGCTCAACGTTGGGATGTTACAAATTGAGCCTCGAAGGGTTACAAATTGGCACCCAATGAATATTCGTTGACACCTCCTAGATTGACGTCATTGACATGTTCAAACTCAAACAAAATTTTATAGTTTCTAAAAATAATTGTGTTAAGCCTAAATGTTATTATGATTCCTTAACATATTGTCTTCGGGGTCGTTAAGTTTATTACTAATTTTTTAGTTGTTGTTTGCTCTTGATAATAGTACTTTTATTATGTTTTTTTTTTATTTTTTATCATCACCATTCTCTACAAGTCTACGCAGTGTTTAGAATTTTGTACACTGTTGCAAGGAGTACAGAATATTGGCTATTGCAAATTCTTTCTTTTGAGCACTGAATAATAATAATATACCACAAAAACTTTTTGGCACTTCATTTAATAAATTGAGACATTAATCTTCATAAAACGAGCGAAAAGTCCATCTCTAAAGTTAACGTAACTGTAACGTTAATAACGTGAGCATTGAATGTGCGACATTGTGACGGCGACGAGGTCAGCAGATTCGAATGCAATTCACACAGCGATGAAAAGAAAAGTTTTGCAGATTAAACATCGGTTCCTCATTCACATAGACGTTCGTGACTAAAGAATAGATTTATTCACAAACAAATAAAATCAAAAATATTTTGTCTACTTACTAATGCACAGTGTGCGACCTGTTTTTGTTGCTTGTTTCATAATTGTTTGATTTTGTTTTAAATAGATATTTTACATTCCTTGCGAGATTTAGTTTGAAAGAAATCTAATGGAATCTAAAAAGATAGTATCACAAATATGAATTTTTTTATATTTCTTTCATATGTTGTTCTCTTTTAAAGTTCATGCTTCAATTTATTCTCTCAAATCGTTAAGTCAGTTTCATTCTCTCTTTCGTTTTGCGATCAAACACATTTTTTTCATAATCAAACCTTATAAACACTCTTACTTCTGAATGCTCACTCAAACCGTTATTTAAGTTGACATTTTTATTATTTCTGGCTCTTCGAAGTTTCTATCTGTATCATTGACATTCTCGGTGTGTTTATATTATTTGTAGATTTATCCTCCAAATAGCTGTTTAATTTTCCAATAGTAATAATCATGTTTGTCATAACCATTTGTAAAAATGGTTATTTTCGCGCTTTTTAAGACCTTAAATTGTTTATAATTCGAAAACATTGCATTTAAGGGAAAAGTTACTAAGACCATTTTTTTGCTCAGAATGAGCCAATTAACATTATGAAACTTGTTACAAAAAAAATTCATTTTACACTGTGTTTAAAAAATTGTTTAAACCATTTTTTCTCTTGACATCTTGCACTTTTGGGGACTATTTCAAGTAAGATTATGCAAAAATATATACCAGAAGTCATTGATAGAATCTATCAGATTTCAGATATTATGATCGTAAAAGTACAAATACTTCCGCTAAGAAAATCAAAATTGATACCTCAATGTAAGAGATGTCAGGCATAAGGACACACACAAGGTTACTGTGCGAAAGAACCAAGATGTGTGCGATGCACAGGAAAGCACCTGACAGTCAAATGTGAGAAACACAAAGACGCAAAACCTAAATGTGTCGAGAATGTATCGTGGTAAAGGAAATACCAAAAATAAAAGATAAATATAACAAGAAACAGACCTTACCCGGACAACCACAAAAAATGCATCCAAAAGCTATAGAAAATCCAAAACAAGAAGAAAACAAAACAAGAACTTATAGCATGGTAGCAGCTGGTAAAAGAAACGAAGAAAACTATAGTAGTCAAAAAGATCTGAAAATAGAACAAACACTACAAAAATATTAGAGAGATTAACTAACCTGGACGAGCGTATAACCAGAATAGATAGTAGCATGGAATGCAAATGGCATCTTAAAACATCAGCAAGAACTACAAGCGATACTAGATATAGAAAAAATAGACATACGTCTCATTTCTGAAACCCATTTTACGAATGAGTCATATATTAGATTTAGGGGTTACAAAACTTATCATACTACTCACCCTGATAATGCAGCCAAAGGAGGTAGTGCAGTAATAATCAAGGAAAATATTATATACTATCAGGAAGTTGGATACAGAACAAAAGAATTTCAGGCCACATCAGTAAAAATTATATGTAAAAATTATGAGGTAATCGTCACAGCAGTTTACAGTCCGCCAAGACATGCCATCAAGAAAAATCAATATGTAGATTTCCTGATCAGTCAAGGACATAGATTTATCGTTGGAGGAGACTTCAATGCAAAACATACGCATTGGGGGTCACGACTGACTACAACTAAAGAAAAAAAAATTTAGAAGCAATGAAATACATAAAATGCGACGTAGTATCAACGGGAAAGCCAACATACTGGCCTACTGACACAAATAAAATTCCAGACCTTATCGACTTCTTTGTAGTCAGAAATATTTCTACAAATTACATAGAGATAGAGGAGGCATTGGATATGAACTCGGACCATTCTCCAATTATTCTCACACTCAGTGACACTGTTATCAAAAAAAAAGCTTCCCTAGATTTGCTGACTGCTGAAACAAAAATACTGACTGGAAAAGTTTCCAGATAGACCTTGAAGAGAAGATTAACCTCTCAGTTCCATTGAGAACCATACAATTACTCAAGAAAAGTATACAACTAGCTTGTATAAGCCAACATTACATTAGGAATAATGGAAATTGAAACGTCAATAAATGTATTTTAACCTTTAATTGTGGCTTATTTTCATTTAAATAGCAATTTAACTCCAGAATGTCCCACTAGTAGAGGCGTCCAACAAGGAGACGTAATATCACGAAAGCTCTTCACTGCAACACTGCAAAAAATATATTCAGCAAAATCTACTAGCAGAATAAAGGCATTCAAATCATTAATAGAAAATAGCTCAAGCTTCTAAGATTTGCATACGACATCGTTCTGATTGATAATAATCCTAAAGAGAACTACAAGATTTTAAAAGCCACCTTAATGCAGCTAGCAATGAAGATGGTCTAAAAATGAACTTGACAAAAACAACCATGTACAACCAGCTAGTGAATGTCCAAGATGAAATAATAGACAATACTGCAATTAAGACAGCAGACGAGGTCACTGATGTAATTCACAGAATTAAATTTTTAAAGACAGTGAGCGGGATATTGAGTGAGAATAACTGACAACCTGGTACTCAAGAAGCGTCAAGAGACCAACAAGATGTCAAAATTTAGGAACTATGTTATAAGGAAACAAGCCGGTGCAACATGGCCACGCAACAAGCCAATTTTTTAAAAATATTTAGGGCTTCCTACCACCGGTTATACCGGAAGTTAACTTACACTCTCGTATTTTAATATATGATATTCTATATTATTACGGATTTAGATAGAACTTCTTCTTCTTATGGTACCTGTCCATTCACTCGAAAAAACAGTTCCCGAAAATTATCTCAATTTGATATTATGCTACCTTATGCAGTGTTATATGACCAATTTTATTTTGAAACGGTATTAGATTTGACACTTTATTTTTAAAAATAATAAAATTGCAAACATTTTTCAAATCAAATATAAATCTGTTTTAATATTGTATATCTTGATAACATTTTAACATTGTATGAATAAAATAATATGTAAATTAAAAGGTGATTCAAAATGCGAACCTAAAAATTTCTCAACTTTCCTAAATGAATTACCCTATATAATATTACGTTATTAGAAAGAACTTATTTTTTTTTTAAGTTTTATTAACTACTTTCTATGTCTAAATTTACCATTAATTGAAATATTTAGCTATAAGTGAATAGATCAAGTATATTTTATTAACAAAATGTTTTAAAATTATTCCAGTGATCAGAGACGAAAATGCCATTGCATCTCCAATTTAATTTTGTTTTTTGAAAATCATATCGGCTTTAAAGTCATTAAAGTCGCCTTATTAAAACACGAAAACGTTATTATGTTTTTATTATAAAATGAACAATAATATTTATTTTAATTATTCACATTTTAACCATAGATATAAAATGAATAAGCTAAATGTTTATATAACTAATAACTTTATTAAAATAATTTAGTTTGAATTTTTTGCTTTATAGGTTAAATTTGATAAAATTTTATCCAAAAAAGTATATAGCACATCAATTGCAGTTAAAGATATACGATTAAGACAAATAGAAATGTGAAGCAGGTAATTATTTAATCGTATATAAATGATGCGATACCTTTTCTGCAAACTATATGATAGAGAAAGATCTAAAGATAACAAATACTGTAGAACTTATATATAAAACCTACACTGTGGTCCAGTACCAGACCAGGCCATCTACACCAACACTCTCAATTGAATGTGAGTAGTTTATGGTTCATGGTTCATGGTTCAACTCTTGACGCTCGTGAAAAATAGAAAATGTATATGTTTGGGAAAGTATATGCGAATTCATTTCATATTTTTACAGTTAATATTTTTTCTGTTACGGCACTGTAATGTGATCTAATTTGGTGCTGTATTTTAAAAGACCTTTTTGAAATATATTGTTTCCTGTTGTCTCATAAAACTTAAACTGGATATCTCATTTATGATGTTGTGAATACGGAGAATTTGGCTTCTCGTTTGTATGGTTCAAAAATATACACACAAGTGTCGTGTTACCGTCACAATTAGCTAAAATTATCGGAAAGGTCGCAATACAATGATATGATTTATTGTTACACCCTCTCGGACCACCGCTTAGAGGGTTTCTTCTTAGCTCTGACCATATCAACGCATTCTCAATTGGCACTTCTTCGTCAGACAACGATCGATCGACACCCATCTAGTTCCGGACGGTTCTCATGCTGAGCCTCGGGCGACGGCGACGCTAGCGTCGGTACCACCGACCAACTCTTCAGCCTGGTCGAACTCATCAGTAGAACCAAAGGGTAAGCCTTATAATTCTTTGTACAAAACATTGATAATGAGTAAACCTGTTGATTTCATAATTTACTTACAATTTATAGTTGCTATTTTCACCAATTTTATGTACCAACCAATATTGCATTTTTCGTTATAATTATTTATCTGATATAATTTAACCAGCGACCTCTCAAGTTTAATCCTAAACAGTATAACATAGTAACTTAAAATACATCTAAAATAAAATTACTACTAAAATTAGAATACGCCAGTGGATCAGATGGGTGTAGAATCAAACAAAATACATTATGATAGTATGTCGCTATAAAAAAGTAACATACAGAGTGAGTTTTACATATAAAACGCTTTAATTATCTCGGAAATAGCTTGCACCATTTAAATAAATTTTGGTTTGTGAGGGATTTGTAATGTGGTCGATCTTATTGTAGTATTTATAATATCAGATTTTTCATTTTTCTGGAAATATGATGAACTTTGTTATTTTAGACTGACCCTAAATAGTATTTTTTGTTCTTTTCTGGATAATAAAATTTCTAAATTAAAAAGCCAATACATTTTCGTTTAGTTTACAAGTTTTCCTGGATATTGTGTATGTGTTGATATTAATGCGTCCAACAAGGGTTTTTATGTGACCAGTATCTACAATTATGAACAAGAATATGCCCAAACTTCAACCGACTGGTTGAAAATAGGAATCACTGAGAACTAGTCCCAAGAAGAGTACGAGAGTGGAAAAGAGAGCGCGAAAGAAGTTCAAGGTTTAGAAATGGTAAACAACGGAAACGGGACTCCATAGCTGAGGATGCTCCAAACTAACGTGATAATCTGACAATGCTGAAATACTTCGGTCACATTATGAGACACTTTGAAAATATAAAGTTTTACATGTGCTCGTTGAGGGAACGATCCAAGATAAACGTGGTTATGGTAGAAGAAAAAATTCATAGCTAAAAAATCTAAGACAATATTATAGAAAACCGACTATATCATTATTTAGAGCTGCTGTCAATAAAGTCACGTTAGCGAATTTGATAGTCAACGATCGATAACGGTAATGACAGGAGAAGAAGAAGAATAATGATAATCTTAAGACAATCTCATATACAAACACAGTTAAAAATAAACAACCAACTTTTAACAAGAGTTGGAATATTTAAATATCTTGGACCTACCTTAAACACTAAGTGGGATTGCGACAAA
Organism: Diabrotica balteata; assembly: GCA_918026665.1. NCBI lineage: Eukaryota > Metazoa > Arthropoda > Insecta > Coleoptera > Chrysomelidae > Diabrotica > Diabrotica balteata. The sequence goes on from OU898283.1 coordinate 83,923,490, forward strand.
AAAGTGAAGATACTAGTAGCAATAGCTAGAAATACTTTTACTTAACTACCTTCCCCGAGATCTCAACATTCGCGTCCTAAAATACTACATAAGATTAATAGTACTTATAATGCGGTAGCAAGACCTGGTCATTTAAAATAAGATCACTACACTGTATTAAAGAGTCCGAAATGTTAGAATATTAAAATATCATGAGTTGACCATATTACAAATAAAAAGGACTTAAGAGCTAATACCTAAAGAGAGCTTCTAAATATTTTTAAACAGCGGTCTTATATTTGGACTATATTTTAAGAGACGACAAATATAATCGTTGAAAAACTTTTATAATTGGCAAAACGGTCAGAGAAGACCAAGTTGCAAACAACAATAATGGTTCAGACATGTAAAAATCTGGTGCAATATAACTTGTAGCAGTACAATAACAAGAAGAGCAGAAGAACGATCCTCACGGATAATCCAACCAGCTTGAACACCTACAAACTGTATATCATAAGGCACCAGAAGAAAAAGAAGTAAAACGTATCTCAATACAAACCTGGGTTCTTACTGTTAAGCTAGAAAAGGAATTTGGAGTTGGAGGGAAGACCACATTGAAAACAGAACAAAGCTGAATTTATCAGCTTAAATTGGCCGAAGCACACTTATTTTTATTTAAAGAATATCTTTGGCCTATAAATGGGTTCTAATTTTCTCCATGTTAGTGTTTATGAAATAATTTGAAACAAATAATATGTACACACAAGATATAAATATGTAGAGGATGTTTTCTGCATTAGGCCCATAGACTTAAATAATTAAATATATACTTGATTGATATCAATTTCGTAGAACAATCGATCAAATTTTCGATGAAAAAGTAGAATAATAAGTCACTACAATTTCTGAATGTGTTGGTCCCAAAGAAGGATACAGAATACGTAACCAAAATATACAACAAACCAACACAAAATAATAACATATAACATACTATATACAATAGAACAATAATACCATACATAATAGGCATATCATAAAAATTAAAAATGATAGGAGAACAGTTCATTCTTACTATGCCTATTTATGTAAATATTCCTTCTTGGATGATCAAACCTCCAAAAATAGACACGTCTCTAAAAGAACTCTCGAAACATTCCACACATCAAAAAAGGAAATACAAAAATTGAATCGATTAAAACCAAAACAGGAGAAAAAATAATTGACAGAAAAGAAATTGCAAATGAATTTAATACACATTACAGTACATTGGGACAAAGGTATGCACAAAAAATACCCATTTGTAATGAACAGATTGAGGACATAGATAGGATAGAAAGCAGCATGTACTTGTATCTCGTTGACCAAAAAGAAGTGGTAAATGCAATACAATCTTTAAAACACAAAAAATCTCCTGGCTGGGATGGGATCAAGACAGAAACCATCAAACAAATTAAGGAAGAAATTATTACTCCTTTAACTTTTCTCATTAATGCATGTTTTCAGGATGGTTGTTTTCCAGAATGTCTAAAAATAGGCAAAATCAAACCTCTGTTTAAAAAAGGAAATAAAGAAGACGTGATTAATTACAGACCAGTATCTTTGTTGTCTGTTTTTTCCAAAATATTTGAAAAAATTTTAAAAAATAGATTAGTGAGTTTTTTGGATAGGTTTAGTGTAATATCGGATTGTCAATACGGTTTTAGAGAAAGAAAATCTACACAAGATGCTATTTGTAAACTAACATCACAAATATCAGAAGCTTTTGAGTCTAATAAACGTAGTTTATGCATATTTGTCGATCTCTCTAAGGCGTTTGACACGATATCTCACGGGATCTTGTTAGAGAAACTTGAGAAGTATGGTCTGAGAGGACGCGTTTTGACATTACTAAAAAGTTACTTAACAGACAGAAAACAATTTGTAGAAATTGATGGTGTCGAAAGTCATCCTGAAGTAATTAATTATGGCGTACCGCAAGGGACCGTTTTAGGCCCTCTACTCTTTACACTCTATGTTAATGACATGCTTAAACTAAAAACTGATGGAAACATAATAAGCTTTGCTGATGACACCCGCAATTTTTTATAAGGCCGAAAATTGGGAAGATCTTAAGACTATAGTTGAACAAGACTTCAAAGTTATAAAAACATGGTTGCAAAGTAAATAAACTCACAATAAATTACGAAAAAACTAAATATATACCTTTTGCAATATATAAAAATTCTCTGCCAACTTTTAACTCATTAAAAATAAATAAAAAACAACAAATATTTAAAGCAGAATACATAAAATATTTAGGAGTTTTAATTGACAGGCACCTTAAATGGGACTTACAAATAAAAAATATTATAAGAAAAATAAGAGGACTGTTACCAAAATTCCGCTATTTAAAAGAGTTTTTAGATGTTGAACAGCTTAACATGCTTTACCTGTCTTTAGTACAATCTCATCTTGTATATGGGATTTTAGGATGGGGTGGCGTAGCTGATTGCCATCTGGTGACCCTTCAAAATACTCAGAAATGGTTTCTTAAACTAATATATGGAAAACGAAAAACATATCCCTCAGACCAACTTTTTCATGAAACTCAGGTTCTTGATGTTCGGCAATTGTACTGCTTAGAGCTACTTAAAAATATTCATAAAGATAAAATACCTCTTAAAGTAAAAGTGTCAAATTATGAAACAAGAAGAAAATTGAATGTTGAATGTCTTCATACTTCAAAAACAATCACGCAACGGTCAATTAAATATTTTGCTCCAAGAATATACAATCAATTGCCCATAAATTTTAAAAATATCAAAAATTTTTATTTGTATAAAAAATTAGTTAATGCTTGGGTAAAAGAAAAAAGGGAGTTGTGTAACAATTTAATAAATTTAAATTATACTAGATAAAAAAAAAACGAAACAAATTAGATTAGATTAGAAACTGTAAAAATGAAATAATAATTTGTAAAAAAAACATTAAACCTGTTAATATCAGACAGCTTAAGTCAACAAGCATGTTAATGCTTTAAAGACTTTTTTTTACGTTTATGTTACTGTAAGTAAACTGAAATTGAAATTGTAAATTAATGTAATACTTATGGATTTGAATAAACGTATATTAATTATTATTATCCTTTCCGTATACAGCAAGCTTGTAAAAATATAATATCCAAATACCCAACAACCCATCAAGTCTTCACTGATTCTTCCAAATGTGATGAAGGACAAGCCGCAGCCTTCATCTTCGAAAACGTCAAGTCTACCATACGAATCCCAACAAATTGTTGTATATATACCGGAAAACTTACGGCAATTAACCAGGCTATGAAAAAATGTGGTTCTCTCAATGAAAGTAAATTTGTTATCATCACCGATTCAATGAGTGCATTACTTGGAATAAAACAGTTATATACAACTCACGCCATACTTCTCAAGATCAAAAAAGAGTTATCTTATCTACAGACTCAACAAAAAGATATTTCCTTCATCTGGGTACCTTTCCATATGGGAATAAGTGGTAATGAGAAAGTGGACTCCTCTGCACCGACCAAAGTATTGCTATCATAAATTAAATGCCTTAGACTGATCACAAAGTAAATATTAAAGCCCACATATACAGAGCGTGGCGCAAACTACTTGGGATCATACTGCCAACAAACTCAAATAATGTTTAAGTCAAGTAGGAACCAAACTCATCTTACCAAATAATAGAAAAGACCAAGCCATTATCAACCGACTCCGAATAGAACATACTTTCCTCACCTACAAGCATATCTTCAACCAGGAGGCTGCTCCGATGTGTACCAAGTGCAACACTCAGTTGTCAGTAAAACATATAATTATTGAGTGTCCAGTGTACCAAAACGAAAGAATCGCGTGTGCCCTTAGTGACAATTTAAAAAGTGTACTGACGTCAAATTTACAGTCTTTATTCAGTTTTCTTAAAATGACTAAACTGTATACGAGATTGTGAAAAAATATTTTTTCTTCAAACGTCAAATAATGATGACATTACTTATCTAACTTGATCCTGTCGAAGTTTGATGTCTCCGCCGGCAGCAGTTTTTTTTCCCATTTCTTTACGGCGGAGGGAAAAATATTGTCATGGCAACAATATAAAACATGTCACAAAGTAACAATACAAATGTCATTAACAACAATTAAACATCATTTTTATTTATAGTAATATTAAAAGAACAATTAGTTAATGAGGCATTTTCAAAACTGAAACCGTGCAAAAATGTTCCCGACTCTCGATACGCATTGGTAAATTGTTGATGATACTGATGGTCGAGAACAACTTTCAGCAATCATTCCCGATGTTGGCGAATCATGAGGGTTTAAAATTTTTTGAGCATTATCGTTCTTATTTCTTATTGAATCCTCTATATATCCTCTTGGGAACCGTGCTTGATTTCCAGCCCCCATGTCGTTTGAGGCATTCTAGATTTCCGTCTCCATCAATTAAAAGTATTGCTGAAGTTCGTCGTAAAGAGTGACCCGTGTATGCGCTTGCATCGTTTAAATTTAAATAACTAGCTACTTTTTGGGCTACTGCGCTGATCGAATGTATTACCATGACGCTTCGGTAACACTTTCCATTTTGGTACTTGATAAAAAATCGGTTTTCTGTGAAATTTTCAGGCCGCAGTGATGCATACTTTTTATACAGTTTAATGTAGTTTTGACCAATTATCGTTAAATATCTAATTTGTCGTGTTTTACTGTCTGGGATTTTGATAATTATTACATTTTCTTTATCCTCAATGTCCACAGTCTTCATTTTTACCATTTCGTCGCACCGACAGGTGCCGGTAACCCCAATTAACAAAACAATCTGAAATATTTTTATAATTTAGTAGAGTATACTACATGCTTTGCAATATAATTTTTTTTACCTTTAATCCTAAATACACTTATCTAGCGCTTCAAAAAAAAATTATCAAACTCGTCTTTAGTGAAAACTTAGACTTCATTGCAGTATATCCTTCGCTTGTTTTTTTTTTCAGAAAGGCACGTAACTTTAAAAATTTGCTTATATCCACATTTTTTCTAATAACTAACTCGGATTTTATCATAGAGTATCGTGACCACATTGTAGAAGATTTCCATTTATTTTCATTTTCCATTATATTCAAATATGCCAGTAAAACGTCTTCGGTAACTTGCCGTACTCCTCTTGTATCGCACCACTCTTGGAAGTGCTTGTACGCTAACCGATACTTTATTCCGGACTTGGATACACGGGCGGGGCCAAACGTGCTACTGCATCATTAGCCGCAGACTCAATTTCGTTTAGGTTTTCCATTTTCGCACTAAATTTGCACTTGCGGTTGCAACAACAATAAGCTGTCTTTAATAATTGCAAACAACTGTCAAACAACTGTAACCAGGGAGACGCAAATCCCACCGACGACTTAATTATTTTAATTTCTAACATCTAGACGACTTTGATAGTTGTCACAATTAATTTCGAGTAAAAATAGCGTATGAATTGTACTATTTATGGTTGAAAACTGCTACGTTTAAAAAAAAAATAGTATACTTTATTCGGCAAAGAAGCGACTTTTCTTGACTTGCCCTCTATTACGCGCCTCACTTCGTTCGGCGCTTAATATCGGGCGCGTCAAGAGAAGTCATGCTTCTCCGCCTCATAAAGTAATATACTATTTTTTATGTAACAATATGTATCTTATTGTTTGTATATGTCCCCCCGCTAATAACCCTTAGTGGTTGATGCAGGTATATTTGTTTAAATAAAAAAAAATGATAGGAAATAAATACAATATCATAAACAGTTCCTTCAAATCTGTTCCTGTTCGTAGTATACGAATATATTGTAAATCTGCAGAACAATTTATTATGACGAATAGGTCTAAACTAACGGTATTGTACTTGCTGTCAGGTAATTGTAGGAAACTAATTAAACTAGATTTTCATTAAAACGACCATTCATCACTGTGCACATGACATAAATACTTTCCAAATACTTCCGCTTTTTCTCGAAACTATTCTTAAATTGATAAATCTAATTATTTAACTAAAACAACAAAAAACAATGTTCAAGCTATACTTTCATTCCAGAAATAAGAGCGGCGTTCTAGTGAAAGTAATTGTTACGAATGGGCCACTACAAGTAGCCGCAAATTGAACTGGTATGTATTTCCTCATAGAAAAATATCAACAACCGCATGATCACTTAATATTGTTTTCCCGTGCGTGTTGCAAAAGACTGCTTAAAAACTTATTGAAGCTGAAACTATCGGATATTTTAACAAGAAAATACTTTTAATGAAAGTCTTTAAGTGATTTAAACAATATACACTGCTATGTATTGTTCAATATTGATTTATATTTACGAATATGACTAAAGAACACAAAAGTGAACTAGGACAATATCGTTGTCCAGATTTCAAAAGATAGTGTTTTTTACTGAAATATGAATATTTAAATGGATTGAATAATGCTTTAACAATAATAAAATTTAAAAAAAAAGTTTGTTTTTTAATCGTGCTGTACGAGCGTTTAAAATTCAAGTGGTTGTCGTAGCATATTATCACCTAACTTATACTTTTTTTTGTAGTTTTTTTACATACAGTAAATACCATAACAGAACAAACATAAAATGTTTATTCTCATAACCAAATTAAACAAACAGTATTCTTATAAAAAAAAATTGGTGCTTAAACGAGTCATAAAACCTCAAAAGTTTCAAAATGTTATAGAACAGAGTATAAACATGCTTTATTGACACTGGAAATTGTACAATTTTATGGACAAAGCTTACAAAAAAAGTCAGAAATAACAATAACGATATACTGAAATTATAAAAATCGTCAATATAATAAAATAAAACATAACAAAATAAACAAATCATTGCAAAATTTAAATAAATTGCAAATTGCGCAATAAATCATTACGAACTAATAAGTTTAAGTTGCTGCATGAGATACCCAAATATATATATATATATATATATATATATATATATATATAATATTATATAATATATATAAGAAAAAAGAAGTACTTGTGACTCGTTTGGAAAAAATATAACACTGTTTTTGATGGGTTGGAGTCAATAAAAGGGGCTATTTGTTGACTATTTTTTACTCGAGCTTTCAATTGTGATTACAATTTTTATCAAGAGCTTCTAAAAAATACAAAATGTCTTACAAAGTTGAACTAGAAATAAAAAATTTTTTGTTAACTCACCAAATAAAATTAGTTTCTTATATAAAACTACTGCTTACATAATAAATACAAAAAATATTAATAAAAAAATGCCTTATTCTAATAAATGTTTCTCTGAAAAATTTAGATGAAGTGTCTTAAGAAAAAATTGAATTTATAAACAAAAATAGAGTAGCTACAACCAGCCTAAAATGACATAAATACTAACTTAAAAATTTTATTTTTGACATATTGTCAAAAATAAAATTTTGTTTAAAAAATTCTTCTTTGTTAAGTAACAAAAAAGAAGAAGATTTATTCACCATTGATAGATGCCGAAAAATGTAACAAATACATGGAAAATTCAAATGTGATATTTTACTGACTGCATAAATTAAATAGAAATTATATAATTATAAATTTTGCTTAAATTTTGAATTTCTGACCTTTTGTTTAAATTATTATCACTTTTGCTAATACAAACCATTTCCAAAAGAACTTTTTTGGAAATGGTTTGTATTAGCAAAAGTGATAATAATTTAAACAAAAGGTCAGAAATTCAAAATTTAAGCAAAATTTATAATTATATAATTTCTATTTAATTTATGCAGTCAGTAAAATATCACATTTTGAATTTTCCATGTATTTGTTACATTTTTTCGGGCATCTATCAATGGTGAATAAATCTTCTTCTTTTTTGTTACTTAACAAAGAAGAATTTTTTAAACAAAATTTTATTTTTGACAATATGTCAAAAATAAAAATTTTTAAGTTAGTATTTATGTCATTTTAGGCTGGTTGTAGCTACTCTATTTTTGTTTATAAATTCAATTTTTTCTTAAGACACTTCATCTAAATTTTTCAGAGAAACATTTATTAGAATAAGGCATTTTTTTATTAATATTTTTTGTATTTATTATGTAAGCAGTAGTTTTATATAAGAAACTAATTTTATTTGGTGAGTTAACAAAAAATTTTTTATTTCTAGTTCAACTTTGTAAGACATTTTGTATTTTTTAGAAGCTCTTGATAAAAATTGTAATCACAATTGAAAGCTCGAGTAAAAAATAGTCAACAAATAGCCCCTTTTATTGACTCCAACCCATCAAAAACAGTGTTATATATATATATATATATATATATATATATTATATATATATATATATGTATATATATATATATTATATATATATATATATATATATATTATATATATATAAATACTTTAAATATCACTCTGAGGAAACCTAAAGAGGTCGAGTTTGGAGTACCAGAAACTGATTTGACTGCGAATTTTGACCATGATGAACGGCAGGTGGAATTCAATTTTTAGATTCCCTTGCCGAGTAATTTATCAAACTGTTTGCTTTGCAAGATTTAGAAGGCATAGTGGTAAAAATTTGAATTCGGTTTCGCCAGGTAGAAATCGTAGGATTTCTCTTTTTGTTATTAGATGGCGTAGTTACGTCTGTAAATAGTTATTTTGATAACTGTTGGTCTACGACGGGATAGATTTTGTTTCGATTCAGTGAAGTGGCTATACCGCTATGAGGAAACCTAAAAAGGTCGAAATACGTATAGGCGGCTTGCCGATACCCTGTATCGAAACAAAATTCTAATACCGTCATTACGTTTTAAAAATACTTTAGTTACTTGTACTTAAAGGTACTGTAATATCTTATATGGTCTTTCAGCTAGATATGCTTTTGTCAGTTTACGAAACTTGGGGAAATATATTGCAGATATAAGTTGTAAAGGGAGATAATTGTTTAGTGTTTTAGCCCAATATATTATGGATTTTTCTACTAACTCAGTGGACATAATCGGCAATTAAACATCAAAAGTTGAATTTCTGGTGTAGTTGTTATAATTAGGTGTTACTGGCAAAACATGTATATGTTTAAGAATTAGGCAAACAGTTTCTGAAATAAAGGGAAGCATGGCCTTCCTATTAATATTGGGGAACCGCCTCTTACCATCCTTACTATTGTATTTATTATCTTTTATTATCATCAATGTTTCTAAGTGCTTTCGTCTCTGCTGTTTCTAACATTTTTTTGTCCTCTCTCTATCAAGTCATGTTTCTACCGCGCATGTCATTATTAGTCTGATGACTGTTTTGTAAATCCTGAATTTCATTTTATTACCGCTATTTTTATTTCTCCATATTGTTTCGTTCGGGCAACCTGTGGCATTGTTTGCTCTATTTACTTGATCTCCACTTCTGTTACGAGCTTTGTGTAGCTAGATAATGCCTAAATATTTAAACTCCATCACTTGTTCGATTATCTCACCTTCCAGCTTCAATTTACATCTTAGTAAATTTGCTGTTATAACCACATACAGAGTGGCCCAAAAGTCTGGAAACGGTTAATTATCTCGTAAATTACTATAATAGACATAACTATAAAAAATTTGAGATACGCCTATTTTGGGATACGGAGATTCCATATTTCATATAAAATACGTTCTACAATAAGTCTTTAAATAACATAATAAATCGTCAACGTAAGGCCGACACACTCCGATCAGAGTGCGCGACAACCAACCAGTTAAAACGACTCCAAAGGCTAAAAGGAAAAATGTCTGATAAATCATTCTTCAAAATGATTCATTCTGTGCAGAAATGTTCTGGTTTTCTTACTCCTTAATATCTACTTAATGTATTCACAATATAATTATTCATCATATCGATTATAATAGACATCTCGTTATCATTCTTAAATGTTAATGAGATATCAATATTTGTACCTACCTAGTTAAATCAGTAGTTAACCATCGATTGAATTAAAGGACCTAAGTAGGTAGGTGTTTAGTAATCGATTTAGATGGGCAATCCTTATTGACTAAATTAAGCAATTAATATTGTAAATATTATTTATTAAATACATTAATTTTATTTATCCTAATACTGATACTCTTTTAAAAAATTATACTCATTTAATATGTTTCCTTTAAACGACAATATGTTACGCGTATTGTGATTAACGACTTGCTTTATTATTTTATTGACTTTCACATATTTTCTAGTTTGATATAATAAATTTATAAACGGAATGAAAACACCATCTGGGTAATGTGCAGCCACTTTGCATATTAAGTGTTCGTGGTCGGCTTTTTTTTCATATGAATTACAACATAAGAAAGTATCAAAGATATAAAATATTTATTGTACAAACACGATATTATTTACCACAACTATTTATACCTATTACTATTGAATGAAATATAACGACAAACAAAGAAATAAATAGGAAGGAAAAAAGGAAAAGACAGTTAAGAGTTAATTTCGTGTATTTATAGTGCGTCTGTGTATCCGCATATATATATATATATATATATATATATATATATATATATATATATATATATAGATATATATATATATATATATATATATATATATATATATAGATATATATATAATATAATATATATATATATATATATATATATATATATATATATATATATATATATTTCGGCCTAGTAGGCCTCTTCAAAGAAATAAATATTGAGGAGGAAGAGGTAAAGAAAGCATTAATGACATTAAAAAATAGAAAATCACCAGTAGACAGAATACCGAATAAACTCATTAAGTACTGGGGACCAATTCTGATCAAACATCTATTAAAACTTATCCAAAAATAAAAGAACAAAACAGAATTCCTCAAGAATGGAAAGTCTCTCTTCAAAAAGGGAGACAAATCGGATCGGAAAATTACAGAGGAATTTATTTAATAAACATTGATAAAAGCATTGACAAAAGCACTAAAATTAACAACCAAAGTGATAATAAATAAACTTAATGAAATTCTAAAACTAACAGAAGGACGACAAGGTTATATGTCTAGAAGATCATGCATCGATGCTATATTTTTAATGAGGCAAGTGCAAGCGAAATCATTAGAGTACAACTAACTGGCATATTTATGTTTCATGGAACTGAAGAAGGCATTTAACGGGACCATCAAATTAAAGGACGTTATCCACTTATTGTATGCAAGATAGGAATAATTAAAAAAATCGAAAATATCTACCAAAACAACACAATAAAAGTAAAAGTAGAGGAACTAACCGCCCCTATTGAAGATATCAATGGGATAAGACAGGAAGATTCCTGTATAGCTCAACCTGATTATGGATGAAATAATAAAAAAATTAAGAACTAAAATTGGGAGAAAAATAACTTAAAATATTCTGCTATGGACACAACGCAATACTACTCTCTCAAAGTGAAGATGATTTACAATGTATGCTGCACCAATTTAATATAATCGCTATAACGTGTTAATTTCCGCAAAAAAAGGCATGACTATAACAGCAGATTTACTGAGATATAAGTTGGAGCTGGAAGGTCAGATGATACAACAAGTGATGAAGTTTAAATATCTTAGCATCACATTATCTAGGTACAAAAAGCTCAAAACTGAAGTAGAAGATCAAGTGAATGGGGCAAACAGAGCCACAAGTTGCCTTAATAACCGAATATGGAGAAATAAAAATAACGGGAAAGAAATGAAACAAAACTGTTATCAGACCAATAATGACATACGCGGCAGAAACACGACCTGACACAGAGAGGACCAAAACAATGTTAGAAAGAGCTGAGATGAAAACACTTTGATATTAAAAATCGACGATCGCTTCAGGCGTTGTTTCTGAGAGAACGATTCATTCTACACAAAAATTGATAATAACTATTTTTTTTTAATTTTCTCAGCAAATTTTTTATTTGAAACATTTTTTTCTACGGTATACATATTCTTGATAAATCGATTTTTTTGCGTTTTTACACCCTACGAGGGGAATTTTAGGGGGAAGCCCGAGTGTAAAAGAGCTAAACTTTTTTGCAAGTTTTATGGGGTCCCAAAATTAATATTCTCTGCAAAATTTAGCATGTTCGTTTGATTTTAGGGGTCAACTGTCTGACGACTGAACTATTTAAGTTTCTTGGTATGTTTTTTTCGCGCACTTTTTAATATCATCTAATATATGTTACTTCAACGTCTTGAGGGATGACTGCATTGGTTATAAACCATGGAACTCCTAATATTGTTATTAAGATTTTGGACTGAAATCTTTGTATTATTTCAATATTGGAATGTGCGGCGGTTTTGATTTATTGCCTAATAAACAATACATCTTTAGAAAAATTTTATTTCAAATCCTTTATAAGAAGTACATAATAAAATGCCCAAATGGGCTATCACAATTACATTACAGAAAGTTTTCGGAATGTTAATTCCATCATCAGTGTAAACCTGAAAGTATAAACCACTTTAATTAAAAAGAACGTTGAATTTAAAATGTTGACTAAGTTTAAAGCAAAATATGGTTAATACTTACGGGGTATACATGCTATGAGCCACTAAAATATATGAGACAAAACCCGTTAAACGTTATAAATTTATAGTTGATTTACATTATATATAATTACAAATTACTCTGTTTAAGTTACCGTTGGAATTGGTAACATGGCGACGTATGACCCTACATATGTAAAATGGTCCTGAGACGAAGTGTCTTCGAGAACCTGTTGATAACAACTGATAAAAATGACATTGTTGACATGTTAGGACGGATGTTGGGTCAGAGCAGTCAGTGTAACTTACGGTAGTTGTCTAAAAATGACAGAAGTGAGCATTATTTAAAATTGAAAAAGTTAAAATTATAATAATGTAACAGTATCAACCATCAATGTTGTAAGGTTGTGACATAAGGATTCTTCTAGGAGGGTTGTTCTGCTGTGATCTTGCTAGATGTCCTGCCCATCTTAGTCTTCCTATTCTTATAAGAGATACTACGTCTTTACCACCAAATATTTGTTTATATCTGTGGTATACCTCGTAGTTATATCTCCTCCTCCAAACACCATTTTCACAGATGCCACCAAATATTCCTCTCAGGATCCTTCGTTAAAATATAAGCAGAAGGTCTTCGTCTGCCTTGGAGATGGTCCATGTTTCCGATCCATATGTCAACACTGGCTGTATAAGGGTTTTGTATATAGTTATTTTTGTTTTTTGGCTTAAGTTTCTACTTCTCATATGTCTACTCAGTCATTATTATTCTTCGCTTGATTTCTTCCGTTATGGCGTTCTCTCTGGTGATCAGGGAGCCTAAGTATGTGAATTTGTCCACCACTTCAAAGGTAGAGTTATCAACCGTGAATTGGGGACCGATGTTCCTGGCTCTATTGTTGGGTGTTGATGCCATCATCTTAGTTTTCTCCTCATTTACTTGCAGGCCCGTAGATTTTGAGGCATTTGAGAAGGAAGTGTACATTTCTTCTAGCTTGCGGGCAACTAGGTCCACATCATCTGCATATGCCAAAATTTAGGATGATTTATTGAAAATATTTCCTCTGTTGTCTATTCGGGCATCTCTGATCGCCTTTTTCAGTGCTATGTGGAAAAGGAGACAAGCCAGCGCGTCTCCCTGTCGCAGCCCAACATGCGTTCCAAACGCCTGTGATTGTTCGCCCTGTATTTCGACTTTGCAAACCATATTACGCATAGTAGCCTTAACCAATCTTATCAGTTTATCGGGGATGTGGAATTCATTCATGGCTTCATACAATTTATTTCTTAGGATGTTGTAGTCTGTAATGTGAATTAATTCTATATCTATGTTGAAAATATTGAAACAATTGTTTTTTTTTAAATTAATGTAGGTAAACTGAAGTATATGAAATTTTGTAGGATCGATAATCAACCATCTATACATGTGTCTAGATTTATTTATTCTAAATTAAAGATTTTAACAAAAGGCCCTGTATGTTGTGAAACATTTGGTACCTAGAAAATGGTAAAAAGGCACATGTAGGAAGATGGATTTATTAATGAGGAGTGGTGTACTAAAAGATATGTTTAGATATGCTGTTGAGATGAAATTTAAATATGACATAAATGTGTTTGTAATGTGATGTTCATGTAGTACTTAACTTAAAACTTAGGCATGAAAGGCCATCTATATCAAAAAACAACATTTGGTATTTGGTAAAAATAAAAGATTTTTTTATTTTTAGACAACTGACAACAGACTAAGTTACACTGACTGCTCTGACCCAACATCCGTCCTAACATGTCAACAATGTCATTTTTATTAGTTGTTATCAACAGGTCCTTGAAGACACTTCGTCTCAGGACCATATAACCTATGTAGGGTCATACGTCGTCATGTAACGAATTCCAACGGTAACTTAAACATCCTAATTTGTAATTATATATAATTTAAAACAACTATAAATTTATAACATTTAACGGGTTTGACCCATATATTTTGGTAGCTCATAGCATGTATACACCGTAACTATTAACCACATTTTGCTTTAACCTTAGTCAACAATTTAAATTCAACGTTCTGTTTAATTAAAGTGGTTATATACTTTCAGGTTTACACTGATGATGGAATTAACATTCCGAAAACGTTCTGTAATGTAATTGTGATAGCCCGTTTGGGCATTTTATTATATACCTTTTATAAAGGATTTGACACAAATTTTTTTATGATATATGGTATACAGCCAGCTACAGGAACTTAGTTTCCTAGTGGATTTCAACACATCTTTCTCAACTTATGACCCAGTTGTTTTAGCTTAGTAGCCATGTGTTTCCTTCAGTTGAATTGTCAATAAAAATACATACCTATATATTTGACTTCATTACCTTTTGTGATTCCTTTACTGTTTAAGTATACAGTCGGACATGTTTATCTATTTTAATTTAATTTGATCCTTGATTTGTTGTATTTTGTTTAAGTTATTGTGTAGGATTTCTAAGGCTATTTTGGAATTTTTGTTAGTTGATAGTCTTGCCGTATCATTTGACTGTAGTGATATTTGTATCTGTCCTTAGGACAGCAATGCATATTAGCTATAATATGAGTCCTAGAAAGCTTCGTTAAAGCATTCCAGTGAAAATTTATTGTAGGCTTGTGCATTTATGCTCATACTTTAGCTAGAAGTTTCTGTTGGTGGTATAGGACTAAAGGATTATATACTTATTTGTTGGTAAATTATGTTTTAGTTTATATAAAAGATCTTTATGCCAAAGGTTATCAAATGCCTGGCTTTTGTACAGGAATTCCGCTGAGCAGTACGTATTATTTTTAAAGTCTTGACAATTGTTCTTTATTCTGTAAGGTACTTAGTTTTTCTCTACCAATTTCTAAAACTTTTCGCTTTAACGTCATTTTTTGCTTTACCTAACCATCTCTTTCTTAATCGACCTATCCTTTTGTTGTCACCCGTCTCTGTATTAATTATTATTTTTGGTCTTCTCGCTTCTTTTATTCTTCCTAAATGTCCCAACCATCTCGATCTTAAAGCTTTTACAACTTCGAATATCGCAGGCTGTTAAAAAAGACTCATAATTGGGCCACTGGTTTTTGTTCTATATATCTTCCTCTATGGAATCACCCAGTATTTTTTACTAATAATAAGAAATGTATAACAAACTTTTTTTGCAGATAAGAGATTAAGGTTTTTGTTGGAAATGCGATTCATAATTGATAAAATTTGATCAAGTACACAATTTTTATTATTTGTTTCATGTTGTAAAACAGAGACGTCAGAGTAAAATTAAGTTTGTGTTTAAAAAAGGTAATATGCCCTATGTAGGTTTGTCAGATGTTCAAAAAGGAAGAATTGTTGCTTTTGTTGAGCAAGGAATGTCACAAAGGCAAATTTCAGCTACGCTACAATATGTCTAGCAGAGCGTTATTTCAAAAACATATGCAAGATTTTTAGAATTGGGTACACTCAAGAACAGGCATACAGAAAGTCGTAGAGTAACTAGTGATCAACAAGACCGGTTTTTAGGTCAAATATCTAGAAGAAATCCAACCTCTTCTCATCCGGAGCTCCAAAGGCAACTTTTGCAGACTACAGGTTTTGACATTTCAGTTGAAACAGTACGAACCAGACTTCGTTCCTAAAATGTATTTAGCAGGAGGCAGTTGAGGGTTCCCGAGTTATCCAGACAGAACAAAATTGATCGGCTGAATTGGTGTCTGGAACACCAGAACTGAACCAATGTACTTTTTTCAGATGAAACCAGAATTGGCCTGAGATCAGATGACCGTCGAATTCGGGTTTTAAGAGGTCGAGGAAGACAGGCTAGACTGCAAACTGCCAGATCCGTTCCAAAATATAAAGGAGGAACTGTAATGTTTTGGGGGGGTATTATGAAGGGAGATAAAACACCTTTGCGTCCCTTACGGCAAAGTTTAACGGGTCGCCGGTATCTCGATTTGGTACTAGAACCCATAGTTAGGCTGTGGCAAGGTGCAGTGGAAAATATTTTTATTTTTATGCACGATAATGCTCTACATACCAGCAGAGTTGCCACAGACTTTCTGGCCTCTCTGCTAACCTGATATTAATCCCATTGAGCATGTGTGGAACCTCATTAAAAGAAGGATTAGAGCTCCAAGGGATAATCCAGGTTATACGGATTAGCTCATTCAAGCCGCTCTAGAGGAATGGGCAAACTTACCTTAAGAACAAGTTGGCTATTTGATAAGAAGCATTCTCCGTCGGATTGAAGCTTGTAATAGAGCTAGAGGTGGCAACACTGACTATTACATTGAACAACAAGACTGTGTCTTTCTTTAGTCAACCATATTGTAATGTTTTCATTTGTTCATGTTTTTTGCGTTTTTGTTAATTTCAAGGATTTGTAACATTTTTTGATTTTATTTTTGATAGTAATTAAACTGGTTTAGTATAATTATTCCATTAAAAAAAATTAGTAATACTTTACAAAATCGAAAAACCTGGGTGATTTCATATAAGTTTGGTTGTTTGTATATGTATATATGTATTTTTAGGTGAGAGAACGTTGTGTAAATCTCCTACCTTAACATGTCCTTATTATATTCTTGGGTCCAGCTCACAGTCATTTTTTTTATGTATGTTAGTCCCTGTTAAGTGAAATTCTTAACTTGGAATTCTAGGACTATGTCTACATTCTCGTTGATCTTGTTGCCTGTTCTTTTAATTTAATTTGAGGTACTGTAAATTTCATGTACCTTGATTTATTTGCAATAATGACTAGGTTTAGTTTTTCTGCTATGGTTTACAAGACACTGCATATTATGTCTCTTAATACATCTGAAGATCTAGCCAGTATCGCAACATCAACTGCATAGGATAATATCTGATAGAGATTACTTCTTAAAAACTCTGTTCTATTTAATTTACTATCTATTAGTACCTAGTTTGGACAAATAATAAACAGGTTTGTACAAAAACCAATTTTTTTTTTTTGGTTTCAAAACTCTCTGACAGTTTTTCGTTATATTTGATCTTCATACTTACATAACTGATTACCGTTATTACTAGGTTAATTGATTGGCGTAGTATTTTCAATTTTTTTAATAAATTCAAAATTTTTTATCGATTTGCTAAGTCATATGCTTGTTTGAAATCGATACCGATAGCATGGATAGGAATATTTATTTCATAGCACATTCTCTCTTTTATCTCAATGTAATTTTGTATACCGTAGCATCAAGGCTATTACCCTCTAGTTTGAGCAGTCTTGCCTATTTCTGTAAAATTAAACCTATTCTTTCATAGAAAAATCATTTCTTTTCACCTGGAAAATGCCTCAATTTTAAACTTAATACAAAATGCTTTACGTGCATGAAAATTTTATTTGGCTGAGCTTTATTTGAACCATCTCAATGTTATAAATAATAAAGTGACTAGAGAGGATGTCTATGTATCACTAATATAAACGTCATCGTCATCGGTATGTTTGCTCTACAATCTTTCATTCTGTATCCTTAAATTTTGGTTAATATTTTAAATAAAATATTGTACTAATGTTATCAAATGTCATAAAAAATTGAGGTTTTTTGAATTTTCTTCTTATTGTCACGGCAACGGATTGTTATCATCACATTTTAAACAAATTGAAGGCATTTAAAAATGAAATTTTAATCTTTAAATTAAAGAATATTTTATATTTATCTTATTTTATATAAATGTAGATAATAAAGAAATGCGTATAATAGTACGTAATTGCATTTACTAAGTGAAGTGGTCAGGTCATCGACCAACAGCCGATGGAATGTAGGAAGAACCGTAAAGCTACCGTATCAAACTAGAGCTACCGATTGCCGAGCCGCTGACGGTAGAAAATAGAAAATTAAGAAAATCGGGGAACTATCGCCAGTTGTACGGTAATATTTGCTTTGTTGCTCTAGGTTATGTAATATAAGATTTCAACGTATTTTATTAATATAACGCACGAGGCAACTTGGTGCATTTCTAGACGTTAATTGGGATTTGTTTAATAAATGTGTGTACCTATTTATACAGGTGGTATCTTACGATATCGTTTTTGAAAGAAAGCTTTTGCCTAAGATTGTTTAAGATATTGTTTTGAAATAATTGGAACAATTATTGGTATTTTAAATTACATGATGCACATGTTAAACAATTTTGCATTGAGCGTTTTGTCAGAATTTTAAATTTTTGGTTAATAACAATTATAACTACACTTGAATTGGTCTTTTCAAAAACAACACCAGTCAATGTTTGGCAATATTGACATTTCTGCATAAACCTGCTTTTTATACATCAACGCATAGTAAATTGTCATTTGTAAACAAAACGAACAAGATAGCTGCAATAAATGGCACGAATAATAATCCGAATTTAGAAAAAAAATAAAAGAAGTAGTAAATTATTAAGAAAGTAAGGATGTGTGGGGAAGAATATAAAAATTATAAAAGTAATCTTGTACCTGCAAAAATGGGCGTATCACTTGCTTTTCTACACTGCTTACGCCAGACCATCTTTACTCAGTGGCGCCGGCCGACGGCTAGTTTAATGACAACAAATGCATTATTCTCCATTCAAATTAGTTTTAACACGAACCAACTGACCGTACGTTATAAGATTTGACGTAACGAAGTCGATAACGGTGGAACTACTCGCCAGTGATAAGTAACACGTTTCACTATTAGATTTTAATATTTTTTAGCAATTTTCTTCAAAGTTGGAACACGCTTTTCTTGATTATTACTGGACACAGAAAGGTGAAAAAAAATCAACGATTACAGAAAAGAAACTCTTTCAAGTGATGGGCGTAAAAAGTTTGGTTATAATAAAACATTAAACAGTATAATTCAATTTTTTAACAAAATTAAAAAAAAATAAAAAAAGTAAAACCATCATTTTAAAAGCAACAAAATTTCGAATAACGTGTCCAAATTTCGAGACATTTTGTAGGTAAATAACAGAGAAAACACAGTCCCTAGGTTTTGGTGCACCGATATAAATAGCCTGAAGATATTTTTTAAACGTAAAATTATTATATATTCTTTGTAGTTGTCGCTTAAAGTGCTTTGGAAAAGTTAATGCGAATGTAAGGGCTGAAATACTTGCAAAATTCAGAAGCATGGTTACCAAGAATGCACAAGATTCATACTTATAAGAGCTTATGGGAAAGTATGAAGTAAAAAAGAGTCGATCTTGAATTGAAAATCCATAAAAAAGAAGATATAACATTAGTTACTTTGTGACAGGCTCGGGTGGCAAAATTATTGTTTGCAAAAAAGCTTTCATGGACTCACACTCTGAATTAGTCATTTGGTAAATTGTTCAATTGATATTACAAATAAACATTGATTTAAATGGCAAAAATATATTTTTTTATCCTTTAGAAATAATTCGAAAAAACCAAACAATAATATTAAGGTACCTGCAAGGGAAATTTTATTTAAAAAAATTAAGGTAATTGCATCCACCTTTCCCATATCAGTTGGCCCAACATAAGATTGATAAGAAAATTAAATTTTAGAGAACAAAAATAAGTTTTAATGTCTCAAACAACATTTTTGAATATGTAATTTTAAGAAAAAAAATGTGAAAATTTACCACTGAGTTACATCCTCTTTGTTTTTAATGACATCCACAATTCTTCGAATCATAGTTTTTATCAAGTTCTGACAAAACTCTTATGTAAATAAATCTCATATTTCTTGCAATTTTCTTGCAATTAGAAGAGAATTAGAAGGGAAGAATTACAAGCAAAACAGACGTTGAAAATTAGTTTACAGATTTAATATCAGATGTCGCTATTTGCGTCCATTCGAAGCCATGTTACAGTTGCTTCCTAAGACAGAATGTAACGAATGTATTTTGTCTACCACATAGGGTTTTATTATAAGGGGTAGAAAGTTGGGGGCAGAAGTTACTGGGGGTAGAGATGGGGCAAGCAAAATAAATCGATACTTATGCGAACGGCACTCGGAGTTTGTTCGGAGAGCTGGGGTCGTGGATAAGTAAATGACAAGGGGGTTGGATTGGGGCAACTACAAAAAATAAAACAAAGGAGTTACCTACGTAAGTCTTTTGGAACAAACAAAACAAAAGGAAACACCTCTAGCAATTTAAAAAGGACACCGCTTCGAGGTGCCAAATTATAACGATTGCAATAACTAGTTGTAACTATTGAAATAATTGTTAAAAATGAAAAATAAATCTTTGAACATGAAACTGAACAAAGGGGTTGGAAGTTAAATAAACAAAATGTTAAGAAAAAAAAATAAACATTTATTGTGTCTCACTACAAGCAGTTGGAAAATAGACAATATAAAACACTATATTAATGGTCAAAAATATAATACAGAAATAAATTATTGCAAATAAAGAAATATCTTTTAAAAGAAACTATCCCTAGAGGTTAACCTTTTTTAACCAAAACAAATTAATATCAAAAATAATAAAACGAGCAGTCATAGGTCAACATTAAATTTAAATGTGAGAACAAATAAATTGACAGCTAGAGAGTCATACCCTAAAATTTACAATTTTTTAATTATTACAATTTCTTTAAATTACACAATTATAAAAGCAATTATTACTTAAAAAAATATCTGTCTTTACTTTTAAATTTGATCACAAACCAGTTACCTGGATTTCACTGTATAACTTATTTCTTTAACTATAGCTGGAACAACTAAAATTTCTAGGGGTAGAACTGGGCTTCACTTTCTGTCTAACGAATACACGAACAAATCATCTCCAAACTGCCAAAAAGCCTGTAATGACAACCAGGGAGTGAAACTGTAAAACTTTCCTTAAAGCTTTTTCTATTTCGCGACTGTCCGGACTGATAGAAACCCATTCCAGAAGTTATATGTCATGGTCTTCAATTCATTTTAAACTCTTTTTTGAGGTATGACTATCTGCACCGTCCTGTTGGAACACAAAATCTTGCGCTGATGTTCAACGGTGTTCCATAATCGGTAAAAGAGATTCTTTTAAAATATTCAAATATTTGTCCGTGATTAAAATCCCATCGATAAAATGTAACTTTCTCACACCTTTAGACGGTATGCTACCCAGATCATGACAGATGAAGGAAATTGACAGTTTTCTCTTTAGACCCTCGGGATGAAAAACTTCATTTTTCCTTCGAATGACCTGACTTCTACAGTCTACAGATTTTAAATTTGGACGTATCACTCTACTCTATTGAACCCATTGCGACTGAGTCCAATCTTTATGCTATTTTGACCATCTTAGTCTATTTTTCTTTTGTTGTAATATATATGAAATACATTTTTTAACTATAAAACTTACTTTCTAAGTTATTTGTGGGCCCCTCGATGGCATGTTGATCTAGAACTTCCACTAATGTCATACCATATAATTTTCTTGTCGATTTTTCATTATAATGTTTCTTAATGCCCTTCGATATGCTTCGGTTATTTTACTTTTTCTTTCATTTCTAGGTTTTGTGACGACCGAACCTATAGTTTTGTGTGGTTTGACTATATTTCTTACACTATAGCGTGACAGTTGCAACAAATTCGCGATTTCCGAATTAGATTATCCAGAATTAAAAAATCTAATAATGATTGAACACATTTTCTTATTGATAACTTTACCTAGACCCATTGTACAATCCAAAAGCGGCAAAACGCTTTACTATACTACAAAATACATTTTCCGCAAATCGCCAGGAAATTTTGACATTCCTGTCAAAATTTCTTGAAGAAAAAGTCAGGACTTCCTTACTGTAAGGAAATGTCATTTCCTTACTGTAAGGAAGTTGTTAGTGTTCTACATACATAAGCGTCAAGTTTGACAATTCAACCTCAATACGTTTCCATAGTAACCCAAGTAATTTTATTAGGAATTTCAAAGCACCATTTATTTGGGAATAAAATTATCGCGTTTTTTTTTTTTTAAATCAATCAATATCTGTCGAATTTTAAACGATTTGCTGAAAAATAGTATGTTTAACCTCGTAGGAAAAGCCACATTCCTGGACTCTGTGTTGCTAAGTCTCGGCTTGCGCCTCGACTTAGCAATCTTCACAGTCGTCCAGGAATGTTAAGCTTTTCCTACCCGGTAAACAATGTACTATTAACATTAACTGACATTATTTTTTTTGACGTCAGTTTTTCATCGCTACTTCTGGATTTAACATAATTTAAAAAAAAAATCAAAGTATGTTGACATAAGTGAATGCATAGCCAGGGTTGAGTGAATTTTTTTTATTGTTGAAAATAAATGAAAAACCATAAGGGTAATGTTTTTAATTAATCATATTAAAAAAATGCCATATTAATTTATATGGGAACTTATAAAATATGCAAAGTATAATTTGTTTATGGTAATCGACTTAACACGTTAATCGCCATGTGTCCCGACATCTGAGTCTCAATAAAATTAGACCACCAGGCTCTGTGACCCATATACATGTTTTAGCTTCACGACTTGTTATCGTTTTCGACTATGTGAACCGCCGTCTAGTGCTTGCTTTACATTGATTTATGTGGGATATTAAAATAAGGGGCCTGTCCGCCTCAAACAGCTTTTGGCCTGAGATTTTTCTATTTTTGGTTTGACTAATATGCATAACAAAATATTCGCAAAAAAAACAATTTTTTAAGTTTTTTATTAGTGTTTAATGTAATGTCAGAAATTAAGTACAGCTAATTTAGGAACTGAAACATGGTATCACATGAACGTCTAAATATAAACAACTAAAAATAAGTAAAAACATTATTTTTGACACTTATGAACGTCGCAAAAACATAACAAACAGTAAAATTTGTTGCAAGCTACACAAGAAAATCTCGATTTTTTTGCCTTTAGCTGTGCTTGTTTTCTACCTTTATTACTGCAGATTTTTTCGTAGCAAATAACACATCTACGGCGGTTTCTGGAGTCGGTTTCCTCTAATAATGCATGTTGTTCTGTGTGGCTTGTGTTTTCTTCTTTCATGTAATTCAGTTTCAATAAACTCTGAACAATTTCTTCTTTGAACTCTGTTATAAATATGTGTCCTTTTGTTACCGTCTTGTAAAAAATATATGCGTTTATTATAGAAGTTCCAGTATCAGTTCAAACAAAAGCTTATGATACCACTTGATTCCCTTTCTCAAGGGCGTAGAATACGACTTCAGTTGATCAGATAAATCAATGAAAGATTTACTGTCCTTGTAATCGCATATTATTGTGGGTTTGTCAATTTCTTCCCCTTGTCGTTGAACTTTGTTTGTGTTTGTTGTATGACAAGTACTCAGAGTAAGTACCTCCCGTTTGTCTTGCCACTTTATTACAACCACTCTGTTATGTTCTCTAGCAATAACCTCTCCCTTTCTCAGCTTCTTGGTGGTCACTTCTACGGGATTGAGCTTTCTGTTTTTTCTGAGGGTGCCGACTAGGTAAGTTTCTTGTTTTAGAAGCTCCTGTGCCAAAGCAACGCTAGTATAGTAATTGTCCCTAAAAAAGGATCCTGCCTTGGCGAAGAAGTGGTTCCATAAGCTCGAGGACAATTTTTGCTAATGCGCTTATATTTGGATCCTTGTCATTTCAAATGTAAACTTTTAGGTCGTATGTATATCCTCTTTTGCAACAAAGCTTGTACAGCTTTATTTCGAACTTGAGACGTTAATTTTTTATATACTGTTTGAACAGTAGACGACCTCTGAATGGAACTATACTCACATCTATGCAAATTTCTCGTTTCGGAACATAACTTTCTTTGAAGTTGTCAATAATTAGTGTCAGCAAAGGACGTAATTTTGCAAAACGATTACCAGGAAATAGCTTCTTCGTTATTGCTAAAATGCAACAATCGTAGCAGCATCTTAAAACAATTCATGGACATCTTTCGGAAGAATTTATTTGAATACAGTGGGCTTTTTTCCAATAAT
Source organism: Diabrotica balteata (assembly GCA_918026665.1). NCBI lineage: Eukaryota > Metazoa > Arthropoda > Insecta > Coleoptera > Chrysomelidae > Diabrotica > Diabrotica balteata. The sequence goes on from OU898283.1 coordinate 83,947,825, forward strand.
CTGTAATTTTTGGGTATTTTGCTAAGCCCATCCACAAACAAATTGCAAAGAATGAGGTAATTTTTTCGGCATCAGTGTCTTTCCATCTATGCAATCTAGAATTTTGCGTAATTCCTTTACTGATGCTTTGTTATGCATAACGATTTGTTTCGGTTACTATAAGATTAACTACATTTTCATTGAAGAATATTGTAAAAAATAGACAGGGGTCTTACCCAGATATGATTCCCTAATCTTATCAGAGAGGCCTACGGAACCTACGAGAAATCAAATTTCCTTAGTGATGTTCCCATAACTGTAGACCAAGTCGCATCTTCTGTTATTACATCAGGATCATCATTGTCCGATCATCATTGTCGTTATCGATCGTGCAATATTTTATAACAACTGTTTCTATAGTATCTTCTACCAACAAATTTATATCCGGCGGTTGAGAAATTTCTTTGGATGTTGAAGGAATGGCTCCATTATGAACTTGACTTGCTTTTGGCTTAGATGTCAATGAAATACTTTCTGGCCTAAAAAATAACTTATATAATACTACGTAAAAAATGGCAAATCATTTGTGTATACAATACAGTTAAAAAATCCATCATATTTTTGAAGAGAAAAATTTAAAATATTACCTTTTGAATCTTTTATACGGCCTAAAATCTTCATCTGAAGAATATTCATGATCAAATTCAGGATTGTATCCCTCCGATGACCCACATGATCATATTTTTAAAGAGAAAAATTTAAAATGTTACCTTTTGAATCTTTTATACGGCCTAAAATCTTCATCTGAAGAATATTCATGATCAAATTCAGGATTGTATCCCTCCGATGACCAACCTTGAAAAGGTTCATCTTCCGATTCAGACAAAATTTCACTCCAAGGTGTTTGTAATTGTCCTTGATTTTTTTCGTAATCACCACTCATTTTCACTTTCAATAGAGAGTCCTCTGAGTATCAAATAAGAAAACGTAATAAACACGTAACGGCAGCGACACCCGTATGCTGTTCGAGAATATGAAGTCAAAACAAGTCAGGCAAAACAAGGCTGAATAATGCGTGAACCCGCGTTTGGGTCTCAGGGCCTCACAAATACATAGGTTCCGATGTTAAAATTGTTTTTTTTTATGTGAAAAAATATCTCAATTTTTTTTTTTAGAAATTACAGCCGCATCCACCATAATGGTTATTAACGGCGGCTACAGAATTACAAAATTAGAGTTTATAAAATAGTCCTATGGATTTTAAGAACTTTACAATATTACTAGCTGAGAAATTAGTGCCTAATAAATTACTTAAACTCTTAGGTATGTTAAATGTAACACGAAAATTGGCAAATCTATAGCATTCAATTAATAAATGGTTAACGGTTAATTGTACATTACATGTTTCGCAAATAGGTGGATCACTTTTGGTAAATAAGTATGAGTGAGTAAGTCTCATGTGTCCAATTCGTAATCTCATTATCACCAATTGTTCTCTTCTGTTCCTTGTTGAGGGTTTCTAAGCTGCAACGTCATTTTTAACTTGCTTTAGTGATGTTTGAGAAGATTGCCATTCGTTTTTCCACAAAAACTCGATTCTTTATAAAGGCTTTTATATCACTCGCGGTATTTCGATTCTCGGCTTTTTCTATATTGACACATTTAGCAATTTCACTCGCGCACTGGTACTCACTTTCGTTGCCAGCAATGCCAATGTGGGATGGAATCCATATAAATCTGATACTCCTAGAATTTTCTTGAGCTTGCATAAGTTCTAGTTTTATCAGTTTCTCAAGGGGACCTTTAGGATAGATCTGTTTAAGGGTTTGAAGGGCGCTTATTGAGTCACTTAAGATAACAGAGTTAGGAATGTTATTAGATTTTATATGTATGATAGCTTTAAACACTGCATAGACTTCAGCGGAGAAAATCGAAAAGAAGGTTGGGAGACGAAATTGATATGTATCGTTTGGAGTAACGAATGCAGCATCTACTCGTTTATCACACTTAGATGCATCTGTAAATATTTTATAGCAATGTTCGTAATGCTGACGGAGAATTAGATCTAGATTATTCTTAATCTCTGCGTGGCAGTTAATATGTTTGTCGTATTGGGTTAAACCAGTGTTTATAATTATCCAAGGAGAGGGGCTTTTGATATTGATTGGAAAGGTTCTTGGGAATTCGATATTGAGACATCTCAGGTAACACCGTACTCGCACATAGTAAGACTTATGTTTGGTACTATTGGTAAAGAGATTTATATATTTATTAGTGAACGTATTTTTAAATAGAGGTTTGTTTACATTTGAGGCTATTGACGTTGCGTGTGATAGTGTTAAGGAAATTCGGCGGTGATATAATGAAGGCTCTCCACAGAGCAAGAGCTTCAATGTTACTATTGACCGGAAAAACATTTGCAACCAAAGATTTTTTGGACAAGTGTCATAAACACCACTTGAAGAGAAATTATTGTCATGTACTCTATGTTTTCTGAAAATGCTAAAATATTTGGAATTATAGTTTTTTTGGGGGTTTAAATTTGTTTCTTGGAGACATATTATTTCGCTAAGGAATTCAGAAATAAGTTTTTGTAAGGTTGGAAATCGATGGAAAAATCCATCTATATGCCATTGCAGTAGTTTAGTGAATTATATTATATAAGAAAAAATATGAATTTACGGGTTAACCTGAGATGACTCGCCCTCGGATTCAGAGGTGTCGTTACCCATGTGTTGGAGGATTTTCTTTCTTAAGAAGGTGATATGACGTTTGGTTGATCTATCTTTTAATTGTGGATAAACTTCAGTTATCATACGAACTAATTCCACAAGGTCAGAAGTAAAACTCTTGAATTATGTTAGAAGGATCCTGCACGCCGCTAACATTGCTTAGAATTAGATTTAATTGGTCAAAATTGAGGACAAGTGTGGGTAGATGATTTTGGATAAAATATTTGGCAGGCTCAAGGTCATATGATTTTGTTGATTTTATGCATGTATGCTCCTCATTGCTTTTAACTTTCTTGACTCTAGGTTTGGATGTAGGTACAGCAAATGATTTTTCTGTTGTTTCAGAAGTTGTTTCTGGAGACGTAAGAACATCATTGATACTACGTTTCGGCTGGAGATCGATATTAATTACTTTGCAGCTTTCCATGGTGTTAACTTCTTCTTGACCATTAGTAATGATAGAATTGCTCAGATTGTTTGCTATTTTTTCTTGGATGGAAATTTGTTCGTTTGATATGGAAGTTGCTGCAGGTTGAGGCATGATGTCAGGGGAGGAAGAAGTAGTAGATTAACTGTTATTAGAATCAATTAAGTTTGTTGTTGATTCTAGTCTATCAGGACAGTTGGTGGCGATATGTACAGACTTTTTGCAGTTATAACTGGCCATAGTTTCTTGAGATAAGAATATTCGATATGTTGTATTATCGAAGTCTAAGGTGAATGAGTCGGGTAAGGAGATATTATGGGAAACTGACGTATATTTGTCTTCTGAAACTTAAAATATGATTATATTCGGAAAGAGTGGAACTGATTTTTAGAAAAGTGGACAGGAGAAACCATATTAAGTCCAATACTTTGTAGATAATCAACTAACAGACTGTGTGGTATTGTTGGACATACGTTTGAAAAAAACAATAAGCAAACACGCTTTTCGGTATCTCATTCCATCTCAAAAAATTGTTTGTCAATTATTACATACTATTTTAAAGTCATCAATATAAATATCTCTAAAGAGAGTTTTGGTCTGAGTGGACAAATTTAGTATTTGACGTGGGCGATTAACGTGTTAAACTGCAAATTCCAAAGGTAGGTCAACTGATATGGGAATGGGCTTGTAGTTTACCTTACTAGCAACGTTAAGTATATTTCTCTTGGATAAATCTAGCCGTGTGCTGACCAATAATACTCAAACAAACGGGCAACTTAATTTAAAAAATTCTTTCTAGTTTTTAATAGATTTTAAGAACTTTACACGACCTTACTAATTAATTAATAATATTATTTGCGTTTTATGTTGCACTAAATAATTATTATTTACGAGTATAATTCTAATGATATTTAGAAGAAATATCATCGAACTGTTAGTAATTGTTATTAATACAGACTGCAAGAACAAAACAACAACAAAATAAGGTCATACCAAAGCAACCTGACTACCAATTAAATCCATTTAAAAAAATTACTACGAAGTATGGTCCACTGATAAACAATGATTATTTAGACTCTTCGGCTCCTTTAAAAACGATCTCCGTAACTTCGCAACGCACCAAATCATCGAGTTCTAGTTAGTGCAACAAATGATTGTAATTAAATCGATTCTGGATTGATAATAATTACACATTAAAATATTGATTACTATATAGAAATCTGTATTTGGAATCTAGCCAAAAGTTATTATTAAACAATAACATTTACAAGCTTCAGCGAAGACCTACTTATTTACCATTTGTCTTACACAACAATATAGTTACCTTAAATTATCATGTAACTATGATCAAATACTTATTATTAATAAAATGTGTTTATCACATTTTCTTCACATGTTATTTGGAAAATACTACTACTAAGAATTTCCACAGTTTTCACTGTCTTCCGTCACTCAACCGTTTTCTCCAATTTTCCCTGTCATTCCAGTCTCCATCTCGCAGGGTTTTTTCTCCATAGCCTCGTCGATTTCGTCTCTGAATGACCTTCGGGGTCTTCCTCTCTTTCTTCTTCCGATCGGGCTCCATTCTGTGATTTTGTTTATCCAGCGTCCTCTGTCCGCTCTTCTGACGTGGCCGTACCAGGATAGTGTCTTCTCCTCTATATAGTCGATTATGTCTGATTGCACTCCCATTCCTTGCATAATCTCTGCGTTTTCAATTCTGTGTCTTTTTATAAGTCTACAGCTTCTTCTCAGGAACTCCATTTCTACTGCTCTTATTCTACCTCTATTTCTCTTGTTTATTGTCCAGTTTTCGGACCCATATGTCAGGATACTTCTTGTCAGGGTATTATATATTCTCTTTTTTGTCTTTATCGTAATGTTCTTATCCCACAGCACTTAATTTAGTTGTCTTATACAGTTTCTTGTTTGTCTTAGTCTGTTGTTTATATCTTCTTATGTTGTTCCCTGGTTCAATATTATGGTTCCTAAATACTTGAATTTATCTGTTCCATTTACTTGTCTTCCCTCGTCTATCTCTAGGTTTCTCATATCCTTGTTTTCTGTTGTTAGGTATTCGGTTTTAAAAGTTTATTTCCATTCCGTTGTTTTTATATTCTCCTTCTAGTTTTCTGAGCATAAAGCTGAGATCTTCTTCATCTTGTGCGATGACTACTTGATCGTCGGCAAAACTTAAGGTGTATAGGTATTCGTCTCTTACTGGTATGCCCATTCCTTCGAACTTTCTCCTTCATGGTTTGAGTGTCTTTTCCAAGAATATTTTAAACAGAGTAGGGGACGTAGCACATTTGGAAATACATATTGTAAAAGTCCATTGAAGGTTTATAATATTTGACATTTGACAACAAACAAACCAACCATCGTTGTTAACTGTCTATCATTTATATATATGTAACTTGATAAATCTTATTATTACCAGATTATTATCCAGATTGAGCAATACCGCTTACACTCCTTCTAAGGGAAAAACTCACCCATCCCAGATAATAACGGTATCAACAGTATTGAGCTCAGAATCTAACTCTTTCCGTGTTATCGAGCCCTAGGTGACTTGGTATGCTGAAGTGTCTCCCAAAAATTTCGCGACAGCGAAACACACAGCTTCTGCATGGTCTTATAAAGATATTCACTTAGACCTAGCTATTTTATGTATATCATCACGCAACGCTACAAACCTGGGTGGGTCTTGGCTGACTACAACTTTTTCCAATTTGTTCGGTCTTCCATCAACTTAGGGTCAAATGGAATGTTTATTTTACGGAGATCTGCTTGAATGTTATCTCTCCATCGCATTCTGGTACGTCCGAGCGGTCTTTTGCCTGTGGGAATCTCCTTCCATAATAGTTTTACAAGTCTCTCGTTATGCAGTCTGTGCACGTCGTCTGCCCATCTTAGACGCTGTGATTAAGTTTCTTGGACAATATCGGCATCATTATAGAGTACTTTTAATCCGATATTAGTTCTGATCTTATACTGGTTTGTGGTGATGTCATGATGGGTCCGAAAATGTTTCTAAGTATTTTTCGTTCAAAGCGTCTAAGCTTTTCTTCGTTTGCTTTGGTCATGGTCCACGTTTCGCATCCGTATGTTATTACAGGTTTGACGATGGATTTATAGATCTCGATCTTTGTGAGATGTAACTTCTTGTAAGATTTTTTGATTGTATGAGCTTATCCAGTGCGAATAGACAGCGGTTTTCAGATTGGATTCTGTCTTGTATTTTTTCAGTAACATCGTTGTCAGCTGTGACTACTACCCCCAGATACTTAAGACATTGTATTCTTTCGAAATTGGAGGTGTTAACCTCATAGGGAACATAGTCCCTATGAGGTTCTATGTTCCCTATGAGGTTTTTGGGAATAACACCAGTAGTAGATAGAATAATAGATACTGTCTGGGTACTTTCCATTCTCCAAGTGACGGTTACTGCTACGTTCCCAAAAATTTTCTTTACTTCGGTAATCCTATGTGATTGTGACATTTCAAGCTACGTGCTCTTTTTTTTTGTTGATCTTTTGTGATAGTGACACTTTTTTTAAGTGCGCGAGAACATTTCTCACTTTGATTAATTACAATTTATGATGCCAAGGAGAGAGGCAGATTGAAAAAATAATCGTATTGCTGTATCAGAATTGCGTTCTTTAATAAGTGTCAATGTAGTAGATAGTCTTGGAATGTAACAAATTCGTGCACATCAAACACAACAATGGCGAGCACGATATATTGAACTTGAGAGATACCACAGACGCAATGCTACTGTAATGTTGGAACGAGCTGCATTCCACTATGATCCGGCAATGAACTATTATGTCGACAGATCGGTAACAAATGAAGAAATGAAAATAATTTGTAAATATTGTAAGGCGTTAAAATACAATGATAAATCTACTGGATTATGTTGTGCTGAAGGCAAAGTAAAATTGCCACAATTGGTCCCACTACTAGGTCCCTTATGCTCTTTAGTTTCTGGGATGGGAATTGATTCTAAACAGTTCTTGGTGAAAATTCAAAGATAACATTATTTAGCTCAACACATATTGTTTGGAAAATTTCATGCCCTATTTTAAGGTATTATACCTTAACAGTTTTTTATAACATTCAAGTTTGTAATAAAATAGATATAAAAGATAATTATTTATCAAATAAATTAAAAATTATAGATATCCTCGTATCCATAATTTTGTATCACTTGCTGGGGGCGCTGTTATCACTAACACATGCAGATCATCAATTTTTACAAATTACAAATAATAAAATTAATACAAATTAACGTTATTACTTATATATGAGGTTGAATGAAAATCTCCTGTTTGTAAATCTAGACTGATAAATGAGAGGAGTTGCTATTACAATACCAATTTCTTTCACTGGTTTGTCTTTTTCAACCGGGTAGTCATCCAAACTCATTTAAACTTTTAAATTGACCGCCCAATTATTTGGGTTGGTATCCTCCACCTTGCTGATCTGTCAAAAGTATTTTGACCTCAAGGTTGGCTGTCTTTTCGCGGTTTAGTTCGTTCCGGTTCATCTAACGCCATTTTTCCGGCGACAGCTGTAGGCTTTGATCGGTAACTTCATTTACACTACTTTTATAATTTTTATTAATATCACTTATAATGCTACCTAAAGTTAAAATCAAAGCTTAATAATCATAAAATAGTTGGAAGTTGTCTATGATTTTCTTGGTTCTTTCTCACTAATTATTATTAAATAACATTTCATTTACTTTAGACCACATGGTCATTTGCTGTGCTAATTTTTATAAGTTCATATATCTTGTTAGTTACTTAATTGTTTATACAAAATCAGCGTATTATGTCCATTTACTTAAGTTTCATTCACATTACTGTTAATAACTTTGACTGCTACATGTCTTTTTAAGGTAACAATTAACATCGTTTCCATGATTGTGTGGTTCTCATATTGTACTTTTTAGATGAACTGATGATGCTTTCAAAACTCGAAAGCGAAACGTCTTCAAAATAGATAAAGTAGCCTATCAACTTTGTCTTTTATTTCTCCACCTAGAGACCGATATAAGAACCCACCACTCGTCTGAGTGATCCTTATATATATATATATAATATATATATATATTATATATTATAAATATATATATATATATATAATATTACATGTACCTAATCTTTAGAATACTACTACAATAAACCCTGTATAAACAAATTCAACTCATATCCATTTTCAATCGACAACGAAGGTGTTAGAAGTAATAAAATGTTTATTATGAGTTTTGTTTTGACCTACTTAGTTTTACTTTATGTTTGTTTTATGCATTTGCTCCTATAAACCTCATAACTAATATAAAATATATCAGCTATTTGTTCAGAGTTAAAAGGCATACGTCCATAAAATATTAAGAATATTGCCACGGTGAATCTGAATTATACTGATAGTTTAGGAATAAAGTCAAAATTTAATAGAAGCTTTTGGTTCTGTAGATATGATTGGCTTAACAAAACAAAAAATAATCTTAATAGTAAAAGCAAAGAAAAATTGTAACTAAAAACACATCAATACTCATTTGTTCATCACTAACGTAAAACTCGTAAACGTAAAGCACGTATTTTTGTGTTTTTGTTCAAACTATAGATCATATAAATGGTAAAATACTAGTTTATGACAAAATAAATTGAAAATTCACTTTGCATTTTCATTACAACAGTCTTGTCGTCTCACGATACTATTTTCTCCAAATTTATATTTTTTCGAGAATTCTGATATAGCATCCATACGTATTTTTAGTTTCCATATTTCGATATTAGGTTTCTGATAGATATTTTCAACCTCCGCTTTTCAACTATGTTGTGTGTCATTGCAAATTTAACTAATAGTGGGGCAAACAGACTGCATGCTGAAAAGCCTTGTGATCCATGCAAAGTTACTGATAGACACGTCTGCACGGATAGCTATTAGGCTATCCATGAGATTGTATTAGATCCTCTTCTGGGTAATTTAGTAATGTCTGGACTGAGACCTAGACTTAGCTATGACAGACGTTATGTCCTAAGTTATTTTGTCAGGTTATCTAGGATGACTTGTTTATCTTAGCCCATGGCAAGTTTAATGGCACGGTCAGAAATAAAATGCAACAGACACTAGGAAGAACGACTAATAAGAAAGCCCTCCAAAGTTTAAAATCATGACATTTACCAGAAGGAAGAATTGAAAAGGGATTAGTTACGCTAAGCCTCAACAATACAAATCTAAATCTGAAGAGTGTAAATACCTTGAGGTAATATTAGACTCGAGGCTTACCTAAAAACCGCAAAACTAATAACCTAAAGAACGGTGACTACGTTAATAGTAGCTAGAAGTACCAAAAAAAATGTGTAATTCAAAAACAGACATTTTATATTTGATTTATAGCATGACGGTGGGTTAAATATGAGTAGGCGCTTTACCACTCTTCCAGTTGACCTAAGAGGTCTATTGTGGTTAAATTTGTCCCTTCTGCTCAGCCTTTATGACAAAGCCTATTTTGACCTTAGGTGGTACTACTACCAATTCAACTCGTAGGGCTCGAGTTGCTAATGCTCAAATGAACTTAGCCTTATCTTATCCAGGCCTGGTAGTTGCACAGAACGTGTTATGTTGTCTTATTTATATCTAGTAGATTTTTAACTCTTTTTCTTCGAAGGTTTATGTATAAAAGCCTTCGAGTATGTCAGACCTATGTTTGTACCAATGCGTTGGTTACTTTTCATCCGTTCTACAGAGTCCGATACTGTTCTTTTGACTGTTCTTTTGCTATGTTAAAGACACGTTTTAGGCCCAACATTGTAGTAAAACCAACAACTAAACATGCATCAGTAACGTGGTGGCCAGAAATTCAACATAAAAATGTTATTTTTAAACCAAGCAATGTAAACAGACTTGATTGCCTTGGAATTGGATGAACTCTGAGAGACACACCAACGGTAGCTATAAAGCTCTCCGTCCTTAATACTGTTTATTCTTAATCCTATCTTAGTCTATTTTAATGTATTTTGCGACATCTTGTTCCTGATAAATTCTATAATGTTTGAAGTTGTATTGCCTTCTACACACTCCATTGTCATTAACCGCTTCATTTCGCCATATTTCTTGTTATAAATTCTCGGTTTTTTGTATATTAATTGGAAGACCCTACTTGGTGTACTCTTCTCCTAGTTTTCTAAGCATATAGTCTATATTGCTCTCATCTTTAGCTAAAATGGCTTGGTCCTCAGCAAAGTGTATCGTATACAATAGCCCATCTTCGATTGGAGTGCCCATATGGTATGGCAGCGTTTTTTTTCCACACTGAGAGCTTTTTATTTAGATATATTTTGAAGAGTGTAGGTGTTATGCAGCAGCCTTGCTGATTCTATCTACTAACTTTAACTTTCATTTTATTAGTTTTATTTTTTTAAATTTCTTTTAAATTCGTCATTCAACTTTTCAATGGACTAGATATTCTATTTAAACTTTATTTTTTATTTTCAATGTTTATATTTATTTCAGTTATGACTGTATTTGACTCCGGTCTGATCTATGTGGCAGACATAGACATAGAAACGTATACATGTCTATGCCTCACTTCAATCGACAAACGTTACTTGTCAATTAGCAGCTCTGCTCTTCCATTGCCAAAATTCTGTAGAGATGGAATATATATTTTTTTAATATTGTTTTTTTTTTTATTTAAGCTGTTGCTTGGATTGAGAATTCATTTTATAATATTAAATCTTTCCTGGGTTGTTTGATCCAATTTTTGTCCATAATATTGGGTGAAGAATTCCGCAGCACATGATCAATCATGAAATAATAACTGCAGCTGCTATTTAAAAACCCATGGCCACATGAAGATGAGAGTATCTAAATTCAATTACATTTAACCACTAAATTGTACTGCAATCCTGTCTAGCTACTTAAAGACAACATCCGAAGCTATACTTAAGTATCATTTAAAAATATTTTTATGTTAAACTTATGGGCAAGATTTGTTTTGTTTAATTTTTTGTTTATTTATGTTTATTAAATATAATTAATTATTATCTTAGTTTATTTGTCCTAGCCAAATTTATTTTTCATATTTGCCTCTACGATAAGACGTTCCTGTAGAGCTCATTAAACATGGAAACCCCCATGTAAACACCAAATGTACAGCATACTAGACAAAGTCTGGGAGAAAGAACAAATGTCAGAGGAAGCTTTGTACTGGAATCATATATCCACTGCACAAAAAGGGGAGCTACGTGGGAATTAAAAATTATAGGAATATAACTTTTCTAAACACATAATACAAAATATTCTCCAACACCCTGTATAGCCATTTAAGTAAATACACACAACCAAATTTATATGGAAATTAATGGTATGAATTATTTTTTTAGTTGTAAATTAAACGAAAATAAATAATATATCTTTAGCTTTAAGAACACGAAAATATGCCTTATGTGGACTTAACTGATATGCAAAGGGCAAAAATTATTGGTCTTGTCGAGCAAGAATGTCCCCGAGGGACAAAGTTTTAGTGGTAGGCAAAATACAGAATATTGTGTCAAAAATATATGCTACGTCTCAGGAGTTAGAAGCGCTTAAGAAAAGATCAATATGGAGTCTCCAAAAAGCAACAACGGCTTGCCACGATCATGTTATTATCCAAGTTGATAGAAAAGACCCAAAAATTTCTGACCAGCAACACCAAAAGCAGCTGTTGGAAGATACAGATGTTAGTGTTTCAGTTGAAACGATAAGAAGGAGACTTCATGCCCGAGATTGTTTCGGGTACCCGAGTTAACCAGGCAGCATAAGATTGATCCCCTAAATCGGTGTCTTCAATACCAAAACTGTAACATTGGAAATTGGCAAAAAGGTATTATTTTCAGAAGAAACCAGGATTTGTGTAAAATCATATGAGCCATCAATTCGTGTACTTAGAGTGCAAGGAAGAGAAGCAAGAACAAAAACAGCTAAATGTGTTCACAGACATAAAGAAGGAAATGTTATGTTTTGGAGAAGTAATACGTTCGGTGAAACAACTCCTTCAATTTCCATTCATACAATAGCTCGCAATTATAACTTTAATAGCTCGCAGGTATGTTGCTTTCAGTCTAGAACTTGTAATTACACTCTGAAAACTGAAGTGAGAAAAATAATTTTTATGCATGATTATACGCCTCCCCATACCAGCAGAGTCACTACAGACTTCCTTAAATCAGAAGATATCACTATTTTGTAGTGGCCCGCTTTTTAACCTGACCCTAACTCTATAGAGAATTTGTGAGATAAGCATAAAAAAGAATTAGACCTCGCTGGCCTAATTCACAAACCACCGTACAGCTAGTACAAGCTGCTATTAAAGAAAGAAAACATGACTGCTAAAAACATAAATAAATAAAAACAAGCCAGGCCATGTTAGAGTTACTTCCTAAGACAGAAAAGATTTAGTTTCCCGTTCAGAGCGACAATGAATTGCCGTTCTGACGAGGCCTATTAGGCCAAAATACGTATAAGCGGCTACATTGACGCACTATACGTGAAATTAAACCTTGCGCGGCCGTTCCTTGCGTTTCTGGGCATAGCTCCAGTTCCAATGTAAAAGTTTATATCAAATAACGCAAAAACTATGGAAGATATTGAGATGAATATTTTTTTATATGGAAGGTCTTAAAAAGTTCTAGTGCACTATTTGGTTGTAAATTAATAAATTGTTTAAACAATATTTTTTTTTCAAATATTTTTGGTTAAAATAAACGTAAAAATTTTTTTTTTGAAATAGGGCACTACAGAATTTGACCCACTTTCCGAATCTGTTTTTATTTTTAACATAAAGTGTAACACTAAAGCAGCTATTTGGTATAAACTTTTTTAAAAATCTCAAATTTTGCTAAATGTTACTTTCTCTCTCGGTCAGTACAGGCTGTCCTTGTCGATAGTTTCTGGATTCTCGCCGACCGACGGTTAGGTTGGTTAGATAAGAAGTATAATACCTTCCCGAAGGTGGGTCATAAATAATGTTGAATAACATTATTAGGGTTTATTTCGACTTTTGACAAAGTGTGTTAATTGTTTTTAAAATGGGTAGTTCACGAAGACGTTTATGTTCCGATTGAGGAAATTTTATATAAATAAGCAGTAATACCTATAATTTGATTAAATTTTGATATGAATAGAAATATTTTCTGTTAATTTGTGATATTTTCCTTCTAAATGTTTATACTGTTTTTATAATAATACTATTGTTTCAGTATTTGCTTATATAATAATAATTTATTATGTAAAAACAGCGTAGAATTTTGGTCAATCAGCCAGTACATTTTTTTGTATTTCAATCAGAATTATTATTTTTTTCTTCTTTACATAAAAGCTTAGAGTAATACTCAAATATTTTGCAGTATTTGAATACGGAATTTGATTATTTATATTTATTGGACAATACCCAAACATTTTGCTGTATTTGAATATGGAATTTGATTATTTATATTTATATGAATATTTATTTTGAACGTTTTTGTTAGTAAAGTTTACATAATATATGAAGTTTGTTTCTTCAATTGCGTGTCCAGCCATATTAGTCCAGGGTTATAAGGATTTTCTCGTGACACTCAATAATCCAGGTAGCTGACAACGTTTTTAGTTATTGTAGACCTATAAGAAGAAAACCTACCTGTTTCCTGCGTAAAGTTCGGAGCCGTTTTTTTAATGATTAACAATTTAATGCAAAAACGCGATTCTTTCGATTTTTGCACCTTATTATTTATTTATTTTTACGCACAACAGGCCGTTAAGGCCTAGGGCATTTTTTTTACAACATAATTCTAATATTAACTAATTACAATTATTTTAAACAAGACTTTAACTTAAATATGTATATATAACATTCTTAACTACTCTGAAGGACCTGGTGTACAATATTTTTCCATTCGCTTCTATTTTGTGCTTTTATTTTCCAGTCCCTCACCTTCACGTGTTTAAGGTCTTCCTCCGCTTTACTAATCTACCTTGTTCTGGGTCTAATTCTTCTTTTGGGGCCGATTAATTTTCTGGTTATTACTAGTTATGATGTGCCCCAAGTATTCCAATTTCCTGATTTTTATGGAATTTAAAACTTCGCATTGTTTTCCTAGTTGTTCGAGATTTTGTTCGTTTGTTTTGCGATCCATCCATGATATTTTCAAAATACCACATTTAACTAGAAGCATTCGAAATGTGGTAACACCATATTTCGAATACTTCTAGGTTTTTAATGTTGGATTTTTTAAGTGACCAAGCTTCAATCCCATATAAAAGGCTAAAGAAAATATAACATCAAAGCATTCTTATCCGGAACGATATATTGATATCGCGATTACAAAAAAGTTTTCTCATTATATTAAAAGTTGACCGTGCAATTCCAATGCGGCATCTTATTTTTTTTTGTCTAATCAGTATCTTCTGTGATCCATGCTCCAAGGTATTTGTACAAAGATATTTGTTCAATTTCTGTATTATCTAGTACTAGCTTAACTTTAATGCTTTGTGCTTTTGTAAATACCATGAACTTGGTTTTCTTCAAATTTATTTTTAGTCCAAAAAATGTACCTATAATATGATATAATCCCTATCAAATGTCTTCCGACGTCCATTTTTCATTCAATTCGGTTGTTTCATTGTTCTTTAAGTTCTTTCGAGCTCAATAAGTTTCTTATTCCTTCCATCCGTGTTTTCTAAAGTAATCCTCTCTTCTGGATTCCGGTAGGGGTTCATACAGGTACTTGTTTTAGGAGTCTACTGTCTTTCATTTATTGGACCTGTACCCATTTGAGCTGCTTTCGTTGTATACCATCCATGACTGTACCTTCTATTCTCATACTTTATTGCATTACAGTTCGACGAGATATCTTTCTTCGATGTCTCTGTTAATCGTCGTGTTTCAGAACCGTATAAATAAAGCATGTTTTTTACCACAGTTTCATGGCTTGTAGTGCTAGAGAGAGCATGTCAGCTGTGCCAAAACGAAAAATAATCCTCCTTATTGCTTCCACTGGAATAAGCTTGACCATTTAACTGGGCCCGGGCTACCTCCTTCTAATTCTTTCAACTCGTTTTAACTCTTTAAACTGTTTTGAAATTAATAATACTCATTATTTTGTCTAATTACCTATTTAGTTGTCAAAACAGATACATTGTTACCTAAATAAGTGAAAGTGGTTCAATTTAGAAATTATATAAAAAGTAATAAATATTTGAAAACTGATGTACATATTCCTCCCGCGATTTGGGCTTCAAGTACTAATTTTATAAATCGCACTTCTACTAATAGACGTAAATCCTTTCATTTTAATTTCATGAATGTTTTTATTCAACATTATTTCAAAATCGCACTGAATAGAAGGCCGCCCGTTCGTTTATTGTATAGACCCAAGACTTTACACAATAGGGGGTTGTATAGGGTAGGTATAAAGCTAACCTTTAGTACACGATGACGTTTAGAATATTCTTAGTGAATGGATTTTGTTTTCGTAAAGAAAGATATTTTTGAAATAGATATCTCTCTGAATTTTACCGTTACAATTTTCGAGGATAAGCCTTAACTGTCTTTTCCTTTATAAATAAAAACAATTTAAACATCATTTCTTCTACATTGAAATTTTGTATGTTATTGACTTGGGTTTCTTTAATTTTTATGTATTAAATTGGTAAATAAATTGCTTTAAAGTAAATATTCTTTGTCTTCGTAGGTTTTTTTTAATTCGTTTAAAATAATAAAAAATATCAAATGATTCCGTATAAGTTTGGTTTGGTGTACGTGAAAGAACTCATTGGTGAATTTCAAAGCGAAATGAGGCCAGGTAGGTCAACAATTGACCAGATTTTTGTGCAAATTTTAGAAAAAAAAACAAATAATTAACATTATAATACATTAATATTATTACGTTTCATCTCTTTGTGGACTTTAAGTAAGCGTACAAAACGTCTCAATATGTAAATTATCTATCTATCTATCTTATTAGCCTTCTTCGGTCCATCTTTGGACATAGGCCTCCCCAATCCTTTTCCATTCTTCTCTGTCTGTCGCAACAGTCATCCATCTAGAGCCCACGTGCTTCTTGATATCATCTGTCCATCTCATTTGGGGCCTTCCTCTGCTTCGTTTATATTCCCACGGTCTCCAACTTATAAGAATTTTGTTCCATCGGTCTTCTTTTTGTCTTATATTGTGTCCGGCAAATCTCCATTTCAATTTTGCAACTTCTTGTCTAACATCCCTCACTTTTGTTTTCTCTCTTATCCACTCGTTTCTCTTCTTATCCATTAGTCTTATGTGCAACATTTGTCTTTCCATTGCTCTTTGGTTTTTATGATTTTGTCCATGTTTGCTTTTGTAAATGTCCACGTTTGGGAGCCATACGTAAGAACAGGGAGTACGCATTGATTATATACTTTGGTCTTAAGATGCTGTGGATATCTTTTGTTTTTAAGAATGTAGCTTAGTTTGCCAAATGCCGCCCATGCCAGTCTAACTCGTCTCTTGATCTCTGCTGTTTGGTTCTCTTTGTTAAGTTTTATAGTTTGACCAAGATATATATAATCCTTAACTTGTTCTATTTCATCTTGTCCGATTCTCATTGTGATGTCTTCATCTGTATTTGTTATAGTTTTGGTCTTGCTGTAATTCATATTAAGGCCTATCTTTCCAGCTTCTACGTCCAGTTCTTTCATCATTTCAAATAATTCATCTTTTTTATCGGTTATCAATACGATGTCATCAGCGTACCTTAGATGGTTCAAGCGTTGTCCACAAATTTTTATACCTTTTTTTTTCCCATTTTAATCTTTTAAAAGTATCTTCAAGAGCCTGATTGAAAAGTTTCGGTGATATTGTATCACCTGTCTCACGCCTCTACTTATTTGTAATGATTTTGTTCCTTCATATACTTTAATTTTTGTTTTGGCTTCCTTATATATATTGGTTATTAGTTCCGTATATCTGTGGTCAATTCGGCTGTTAATCAAAGAACTTTTCACTGCCCAATGTTCGACACTGTCGAAAGCCTTTTCGAAATCTATGAACGCCATATATAGAGGAATGTGGTATTCATTTGCTCGTTCTATAAGTATTTTCATACTTAGTAAATGGTCACTTGTGCTGAATCCCTTTCTAAAACCAGCTTGTTCTTTCGACTGGTATCCATCGAATTTTGTCGTCAATCTGTTGGTTAAAATTTTTGTTAGGAGTTTATACATTACATTGAGGAGTGTTATAGGACGGTAGTTTTTTATAGTTCTGCTTTATCCCCTTTTTTGTGTAGGATAATGGTTACTGATTCCTTCCAGTTGTTTGGGATTCTTTTTTTTTTTTTTTTTTTTGTAAATTATATCAAGTCATAAAAAAAATGAATATTTGGATTCTTTTTTTTTTTTTGTTTTTTTTTGTTTTTTTTTTAATTTTTTTTTTTTTTGTAAATTATCTCAAGTCATAAATGAATATTTCCCTTTAATTATTAAGACTTGAGACATAGTAACAACTATAAGTAAAGTGATCTGCAGAGTTCACATACAAGGCGATCTATTATAACCCTTTGAAACAAATGGGCTATAAAATAAACGAGGAAAAAAACAAAATATTGAAGTCGATGCCAAGTAACATAGATAGAGCTAGAAAGGACAAGCGAAGCATATAGACCACTATAATTTTAAGGTAGTAAATAAGTTAGCTTATTTGGGTTTCATCCTAACAAGCGATATTGACACCTCCAAATAAGTAAATCGAATGGACGGGTAGCTATTAGGCTGTTAGATCCTCTTCTGGGTAATTTAATAATGCCTGGGCTGAGACCTAGACTTAGCTTATGACAGACGTTATGTTATCAGGTTATCTAGGATGACTTGTTTATCTTAGCCCATGACAATAATGGCACGGTCAGAAATGGAATGCAATAGACACTAGGCAAAAGTTAACAGAATGTACTTTAAATGTCAAGCTTACAGAAAGCCCTCCGAAGTTTAAAATCATGACATTTACCAGAAGAAAGAATTTAAGGGGATTAGTTTCTCTAAGCCTTAACAATACAAATCTAATATGGTATTTATAGCAAAAAAATGTTACTTTGGACTAAATAAGCAGCTAAAACACAGACATTTAGCCAAAATACTAAACCAATTATATATAGAACAAATTTTATCAGTGCTGAAATATGGGTTAAAAATATAGACAATCTCCAAAACAGTCGCAAACATCTGCTCATCTCTAAAAAGGCAGATACTACGCAGAACAGTGGACGCAATCTGTTAAAATGTTATTTGGAGAAGGCGACATAATTTCGAATAGCATTCATTAAAATAGGCTTAGATGGGCTAGACATGTTCCAAAAGCAAATGAAAATTACCCAGTCACCCAATTTAATATTAGTTGGCACCAATTGTAAATAGGAGTAGAGGTGGTCCAAGACTGAGATGGAGGAGATGGAGACTAAAGATCAGCGCAGCAAACTGGAAACGGTTGGCGATGAAGAGAAACGACTGGCGAAATATACTGGGGAAAGGTCGACGCTCAAGTAGATCTATAGTGCTAAAATCCCTTTATTTTGTTATTTTTTATTTACTGTTAAATAATATCAAAATTTTATATAGTTTATAAAAATTATTGGTTTAAAAACAACTGGTGCAGCTTAACTCTAACTAAAAATATTGTATTTCATCCTGTAGTTCTTACTCAACTCTGCTTAGAACATATGTTCTCACAAAATAGATTGACTATCATTAGTAAGTTTATACCGCACTTATGCTGGTATCAAGATGAAAATAAAGTTCATAACCTCTACTTTGTTGTGAAAATTGCCTTACTTTCGCTAGGAAAATGTGAAAGTCTCTGGTGATTTACAGTTATTTCTAATAACTACTTTTAATAATCTAGTAAATTAACTGGTAATGTAAGTATATATGTACGTGAACTGATGTACTTAATAAATGAACGGTTAGATACTCTAATTTTAAAATCACCAAAAACAGATAATTATAGTAACGTTATAACAGTTTAAAATATTTATTATATATTGTAAGTCATGTAAAATTAATATTAAATACGCCACCAACTTAGAATTTAAGGTAGAGATTTTAACAGTAACGTATGTATTGTTATTATTTACTCAAGTGAAAGCTCCAAATCTTTTTCCAGAAAAACGCAGTGGAGCTTTTTTCAAGAAATCTTGATTATATAAACATACATTATTACACAAGATTTTTTTCTGATACTTAATGAATGTAAATGGTAATAAAATATAATAATAATTGAATTATAAGGGTGACAGGCTTTTAATTTATCTTAAGACAGTGGTAAGTGATAATAAACAATATCATTACCATATCCACAATTAAGACAAAAAGCGATGTAATCCAGGTGTGATCTGTCGAAAAGCAGTCCATAATGGACATTTTCAATAGGAGTCCATTTTTGTACTGGAATTCAATCAGAATGTACCTGGTATCAATAATCATTACATGCGAGAGTCGCAAACTGTGTTCTTAATTTTTTATTTAACAAAATCTGAAAAAAATCGAAATTTTATTTTTTTGCGTCCATGTTTTTGCCTATAACTCCAGAGATATTGCTCAAAAAACCTATAGAAAGTAAAAGTTTCATTTTTCTCAACTGGACAGAAATTGAAAATTTATTGTTTAAAAAGTAGAAATAATTAGGAAAAAGTGCAAAAAATTAAGTTTTCTCAACTGCCTTCACTGCCTTCATATTTCGCATAAAAAACTTTATATTACCTCTGAAACGTAGGTAAAATTTTGATACGATCGATGCAATAGCTTTTGCATAATAATTTTGCAATCTAGGGCTGCAAAAAAATTGAAAATTTTCAAAATTATACGAGACCCAAAATTAGCAATCTAAATAGTCGTAAAATAAGCTCAAGCTTTCAAACGCACTTTGAAAAATTAAAATTCATCAACTAGGCAAGCCTATGGGATTTCTTAAAGTTTTCAGGAATGTTCAAATAATCAATAACTAATAATTATGATAAAACTACTAAAATAGATTAATTTTAATATGTAAATTATTTAAAAAGGTTTCTGAAATTTTAAATACGAAAACTTGAATAATTACATGAAGAAGTTATAAAGCCTTATAAAACGACCATGTTTGTTTATATATACAGTGTAGGTAAAATTTTAAGGTCGGTATGGTAAAATTTAACAGGATATCTAACGCAGATATAAAATCATATTTTCAACGAATTAGACAAAGATAACAATCATATTTCCCCTTCGTCTCCCCTCCTAAAATCCTTTTAACACTCATTGGCCATTGCCCATTAGTGAGACGATTAGTTCCGATCAGATATTCTCTGGTTCCGATCCTAATATACCTAAAAAACTAGAGGTTCTAGAACCTAATATACTAAAACGGAACTTCTCGTTTTTTAATTTTTATCGGAACCGTTTTTCGTAAACTGTAACTAGTTGATTGTTTGCCAGTATTCAAATTAGCGAGTACACAAACATATTAGCTATTATCGTTTATGTGTATAAGTATTGAAATAAAAGAACCTAACGAAGGATATATTTATTGTAACTTGAAAATAAATTAAATAATACAAATGGTACTTAAATAGTTACATTTACATTACACATTATTAAATCGCGAATCGTCTAAATTGACATTTTAAAAACATAAGTTTTTCCACTTTTCTTGTTAATCGCGTTCTTCTTTTATTTAAAATTATACCAGATGTTAAACATGTGTTCACAAGATGTGTTATTTTGTTACAATACTACAACATTTTATGAATATAGTGGTTAAGTTACGATATACATGGCGATGGTTTTTTCACCACGGTAATGGACAGTTCCAATCTCCGTTTGAAATTGTTTGTGGGTAATATATCATCAGACAATTACATGTCGACTTCTTTTATACCTCTCGATACAGGTGTATGTTTAGATGAGCCATCTTTATCAGTTTCTTTTTCTTGGACTGATTGATTTTCAAGATTTACTAAACTTTTCGTTTCATCCGTTTTCCATAGTTAAAGAACCAGCTTTTAAAAAGTTTGCAGGGTGGATTCCTGGATATAAACCGCCAACAAGAAAAACTTAGTCAGGTTCATTACTTCAGGAATGTTATGTCAAAAGTAAGCAAATTATTAGATCGCAAGTTGTTAAAGAAGTAGAAAATATCTGTATTACTACTGACCTCTGGACATCTGGAGTAACTGAGAGTTACTTCGCATTAACAGGACAATATTTAACCGAAAATTTAGTATTCAAAACTTTTTTATTAGGCTGCTGCCATTTTTCTGGAAACCATAATCCAGAAAACAGCGATTACTGAAATTATTAATCAGTCGGGTCTAAAACGAAAAGTAAATTTTGCAGTAACTGATAATTCCTAAAATATGGTCAAAGCTATTAAATATGTTTTGTTTTATGATGATTGTGATTTATGATGATGATTAAATTTATTGGTGGGGGACGCACTTAAATGCTGTCGTGTACAAATAGATAAAATAAAAAGTCCTTTTTTCGACAATTCTGCAAAAAAACACATTTCAAAAAAGTACCTTATCTTCAGAAAGGCTTTTAAAGTATTAATTACAACAGAACACAGTTCCCAAACGGCCAATCCAAGACGTGGAAACTAGGTAGAACTTCACCTATTACATGTTAAAAAGAATGACCGAGTTAGAAGAGGCAACCCGTTCCACATTGGTATTAAATAATACAGACTTAGACTTAAACCTAATCTAAATAAAGAACACTGGATTATTTGTTCTCAACTTTCCCAAATTTTACGGCCGTTTAAAGAAATAACATTTTAACAGAAATTTTGCTCCTACGCTCTTAATGATAAACTAGCACGACCCACCTCTACTTCTCGTTACTCGATCTTTTGACCAGACGACTATCTAGACTAGACGTTGCCAAATAAATTAGTGTATGAATATTTTTTAATTTGGCGTTATTGTATGCATGTTTAATTGTTTATTATTTCATATTGGTAAATTATTTTGATGTTTAGATTTTTAGTTCGGAAATCGTACTTAAAATACGAAACATTAATAAATTTTATTTATATAAAACGATTTCCGAAATGGAAATCAAAATGTTATATTACAATTATTGTAAAGAAAACTTGTGGCATATTCCAATAAAAAAAACAGTAACCTACCATTTAAATCAATTTCGCCCAAATTTGATTATCTTGAGCATTTTATATTCTTGATAGAACATTGTTCAAATGCAAAAAAAGCAACAGGTCAAATAAAACCAATAAGTTTGGCAACGTTGAATTTCCCCTTTTTTAATATTTCCATTCGGCGATATAAAGGGCGTACCTAATATACCTCTCTCTTTTTAAACAGCTGTTTCTCACTCCATCTCACGTAAGGTCCATACCGACCATAAAATTTTTCCTACACTGTATATATATATATATATATATATATATATTATATATATTATATATATATATATATATATTATATATATATATATATATATATATATATATATATATACATTTATATATTAACTCTAAATATTTCTAAAATAGTTAAGAAGTAAAACATTATGAAAAATTTCACTCTTGATGAATCAAACTAGCCATAACAGAATGAACGTCACTGAGAACCTGTAGGTAATTTTTAGTCGGAGGAGTACAACATAAACTTATAAACTTAAGAAATGTAATATACGCACATCAAAAATACATAACGAATATGTATAGAAAACAAAGTTTTTCTCCATATTTCTAATATGGAGAAAAGTTCTTCTCCTAAATATATAAGTATGGATCAATAGTTCTTCTCCTAAATATATTAGTTTTAATTAAATTTTTTATAATGTCTGGTTAGTCAGAAATAAATTCATTTTCATTTTAGTGTAACAGAATTTCTCTTCTTCGGGGCCATACATAAAATAATTAAAGAAAAGTTAAGAAGTGTATTTACTAATTTAATTGAAACTTTTAACATAGCATTCAATGGAAAATTAAATCAAATGAAAAACGAAAAAAAAAATGTTTCTGATAATCTTTCATTTTCTTCTATACTGTTATCTTTACGAATTTGGATATTATACAAATAATGAACGATTTCTCTAGAAGATACTCCTAACATGCTCGATTGGCTTAAGATTTGGTGACTGCACTGACTAGAGAAATATGCTGAATATCAAACTAATTTTATATTGTTTATATAATACTATTATACTGCAGAATGTGATCTTTGATTATTCTGAATCTTAAGAAAATCGGGCCTTGCTAGGGTGGAACACGAAAAAAAAAGAGATCTACTATACGTATTTTTATATCCTTCACAATAATGTTGGTGACTTCCCACGCCGGTTATATACAGTTAAACATTTAGACGAGCTAATTCTATTACTGATGCTGTAGATGACCAACAGCTACTTGTTCAAATGAAGTACGTATAAAGATATTCAAAGTAGTAGTTAACGAAGAAATAAGACTGGCAATAAAAGCTATAAATGCGATTGAATTGGTTAAAATGGGTATTTATTCCTATTCGAAAAAAGAAATAACGCAATTCACATTACCTTATATTCAGAATATCACACCGAAATTGACACGAGTATTTCACTCTGTTGATGACTTTAAATTTTTATATAAAACAGTTCTATCAATAAATTTAGTTTTTGTCTCAACTCAAAAATAAAACATTAAAAAATAATATGTCAAATATAGTCATAATCATATCTCTCGCACAAATTGTACTTTGTAATATATCGACCTCTCATCAAGACGTTTAAGGGACCATATTATCTCCCACAAGAGTGATTAGAGGAAATATCCAGATAGGTGTAGTTTAACTATCAACGTCAATCAAAACGATTACATAATACTGAAGCCAAGGTTTTAGCAATTGAAAACAATTATCTGACGAAGAGATTGTTTTAAGAAATTACTTTTATCTACGAAACAGATAAAACATCATAAATGAAAGTCTAACATCTAGCATAACTTCTTACCGACCAATAAGATGCCTGTCATGTCGAAAATCAGGGAAAAATTACTAGCTAAGAGACAAATAAAAATTATTGCAGAAAAAGAACTTCTACCGATACGCCAGTTTAAATTTAGAGCCAACCATTCAACAAATAAACAGCTCCATCGACTGGTAGAATTAATCCAAAGCTCTTTTGAAAATAATCAATATTGCTCTACTACATTCATCGACGTGTCAAGTTTTTGACAAGGTATGGAATCAGGTACTGTATGAACTAAAAAACGACCTAACCAGAATATGTATGACATACTATACTCATACCTAAAAGAAAGATATTTTTAAGTTAAAGTATAAAGAGAAAATAACCGGTCTACATCTCATAAAGGCAGGCGTTATTCAAGGTAGCGTTCTTGAGCCGATCCTTTACCTACCGTTTACTTTCGATTTGCCTGCTGACAATAGAGTACATACAGCTACAGTTGCGGAAAATACCGCAATAATGGCGGTACATTCTGATTCCGCTGTTGCAGCAGAACAACTTCAAGAAAACTTAAATAAAGTCCAGAAATTGTCTAAGAAGTGGAAAATAAAAGTCAATGAATTCACTAAATGCTATAGCGATTCACCTCAAATATTACACAGCAATGATCCCCTTCCAACATTAGATACTATAAAGTATTAGCTTACGTATGGACAACAGACTCGCCTGGAATACTCATATCTGGAGATAAAGTAAACATCTGGATAACACATATAAAAAATATTATAACTTCAAAAACAGTTCCAGTTGTCATTGGGAAACACGCTACTAGCATACAATGCCATACTGAAGCCAATTTTGACGTATGGAATAGAGGTGTGGGGCACTGCTTCAAAGTCCAACCTAGTAATCATGGATCGATTTCAAAACAAAGTGTTATGAGCAATAACTGGTGCGCCATAGTTGGTAAGCAACAAAGGTATATTACAAGACTTACAAGTGCCAACTGCGAGTAACGTGATAGTGTCACATAGTGGTAAATATTTAACGATTAGAGAACCACCGAAATATGTTAGCGTTAAATTGATTGGACAATAGACAACAAACGAGACGTCTAAAGCAAACATTACAATTAGTTTTACCATTCCTATGTTAAGAATCGGTAGTTGTAATAATAAGTCATGTAGAGTAAATATTTATTAAAATATTGCTCTTCCCGCCAATGATATAAAGTGATCAAATGTGTTTATGATTTCTTTTCGACTGATTTCATAGTAAACGAAGATAAAAAATATTGATGCACAATATATAACTACAGAATAAACAAAAACTAAGCCTACGCTTCTTAGTGTGGATGTTAATGGTCTCCATGTTGTGCTTGTAAGCTTCTAAATGATTTCTATCTTTTAGCTTCTCGGCAACTGTACTTAAATGTTCTCTAAAGCTTATCGTTCTACCCAAAGTCAGTAGGTATTTTAGATGATTATTGTGGTTAACATCATAAGCCAAATTAATGTTTAGCTGAAAGCAGGTAACTTGAGTTTTAGATGCGTTGGATCGATGTCACCCTTTTTGAAAGTCAATTTCCATAACTTCTCTCTCTTCAGCTTTATCTAGGGATTTTATTTGTGTTAATAAAGCCCAGTCATCGGCATAGCCAACCTTTGTTGATTTTGTTGTCAGAATGTCTGCCATATAAAGGCTAAAAAACAGTGTTTTAAATACCGAGCCTTCTGGCAGACCATTTTAAAGTTTTCTCAGACTGTGGCTAAAAAAAAGCTGCTAACAGATCTATGAAAGCAGCAGAATTCTTTAGATTTCTTTGAAAACCAAATTTGTAAGTACAGAGAGATAAGCTTTCTGAAGCTTCCTTAAGAAAACTCGAGGCATTCGAGATGTGGTGTTACAGACGTATCTTAAGAATTTCATGGGTGAATCGTGTGACTAATGTTGAGGTCCAACAATAGAATAGGCAAGGAATGCGAGATTATTAATACCATCAAAGAGCGCAAACTAGAATATCTTGCCCATGTTATGAGGAATGAACAGAGATACGGCTTGTTGAAACTCATTCTTCAGGGCAAGATATTTGGAAAGAGAGGACCAGAGAGAAGAAGAATATCTTGGCTTTAAAACCTGAGAAAGTGGTTTAATACATCGACAACCGGACTATTCAGAATAGCAGCAAGCAAAGTTAGGATAGCCATATTGATCGCCAACATCCGGAACGGATAGGCACCGTAAGAAGAAGAAGAAGAGAGATAAGACCTGGTTGGTACAACCTCGACTTAGTTAAGCTTGTTCGATTAGAATAGCTTTGAGAATTATTGGGCTTATTTTGTTAATTCTAGTGATAAAGTAAGTTTTAATTTAACTTTTTTATTGAATGAATATACTGATATGTTTAATACACACTTTTGAGAAATCAAAAGATGGAAAAGGAGGTCAATCCTGGCAAGAGTGTGATAAACACATGTGTTATTCAGCTCCAATAACAATTTCAATACTTTTCGAATAAAGACCAAATTTATTGACTCAAAGTTGATAAAAGTGTTAGTGAGAGGTGATAAATCACATCGCGAAAAAATAAGAATAAAAAACTCTTTTATATAATTTTATTTTATACTTTCATAAATCAAATAATCGTAAACAATGTGAATTTAACCATTAATAGATTAGCAAAACTACCTAATTAGTCGAACCTGTAGAAAAAGCAGGTCCGGCTTTAAAAAAATTTAAATGAAATATTTTCCGAATCAACGATATTATAAATGATGAATTCAACCAACAACGATAACATTAATAAACCTTACAAATATTCAACTGCCGTCACTCAACAATAACCTACCGCTTTTCCATCAAAAGAACAAGCTATTGTTTTTAATTCCTTAAATGGTTTTAAACTAGAAAAATATCTCCTAATCATTGGAAATAATGTTAATCCGAAGAACATCTTATTCTGTTCAAGAATATCCAACAACCAAATATGTATGTACTTATCAAGCAAAACTATCGTAGATGAATTCATGAAACAACATCGAGGAATAATCGCAGTAAATGGAGAAGAACTTCAAACTCGTCCATTAATAATACCCAGTCAACAATTATTAGTATCAAATGTCTGCCCCTCTATTTCACACGAAATCCTCGAAGATGAATTAAAACAACTTGGCTATACACTAACATCATCTCTGAGCTTCTTACGAATAGGTTCCTCTAATCCAGCATACAACCATATCTTAAGTTTTCGTCGTCAAGTGTATTATCTCCACCCTGCAACATCGTTCCTGATTATGTAGTTTTGATACACGATAATACAAGTTATCGTATCGTTATGTCACATGAAAGTCAAGTGTGCACTTCTTGTAATCTAAAAGGCCATTTCGCTAATAACTGCCCAAATCCTCCCAATACGAACTTCATGTCAGAATATCACTACTACTTCTGAAACACCTTCTGCAATGACTATTTTATCAAAAGAAACGTCAAAATTACCTGAAAATCTGAACAAAAATGACTCAAATAAAGAAAAATAGCGAAAACATCCCAAAAACCAATGGAAACTGATCTCACAAGTGCTAAACGAAACTTTTCCGATGCAAATACCCCCCACCTGAAGTATTCGCAGAGCCTTTCATCGATTTCAAAGGCAAAACCCATCAAAAGACCAAACACTTACAATGAAGTAGAACAGTTATTAGAGCCAGCAAAAACTGCTTTTAAAGAAGAAACTCTCAAATTGAGCTTTGATCAGACCGTAGACTTTCTTGAAAACTCAAATGAGCACAAAGACCTTGTCAGTCTAATAAAAACATACCCCGAAGATATTCACGACTTCTTAAAAACATTATCAAAAATGTACACGTACTATAAGGATCGAGTCATAAAAAACAGAAGTACCAGAATACGAAAAAAGATAATGAAACACCTTGACGTGACTCCAGCTGCCATAAAACTGATTCTAGAGAACTCTGATAGCTCTGTAGGGTCTTCACAAGAATAAAAATATATAACAATAATAAAAAATGGATTGTATACTACAGTGGAATATAAACGGGTTTTATACTCACTACGAAATGTTTAAAACATGTTCAGAAATCCTACCATCTATTATATGTATACAAAAGACGAATTTTAAAGGACAGCGTACTTACCATTTAAAGAATTTTACATGTTACTATAAAAATCGGAACGATGCAGCATATAGCTAGTGGAGGAGTCGCTATGTATATAAACCAAAATTACGAATCAAAAATTGTGGAAATTAAGAGTGATTTAGAAGTAGTAGCAGCAACGGTTCTATTTCCACAAAAAATATGTATTTGCAATATATGATATATATATTATATATATATATATATATTTATATATATTATATATATAATTTAAGTTAATATATATAATATATATAATATATAATCTATATAATATATATAATATATATATATATATTATATATATTATATATTTATATATATATAATATATATATATATATATATATATTCCTCCAAACCAATCAATAACGAAACAGATCTTACATATTTATTGAATCAAACTCCAACTCGAGAATAATTATAGGTGATTTCAATAGCCATAATCCAATGTGGGATCTCTAGGAACAAGCTCTAAAGAAAAAATCTTGGAAAACTTGATAATTTCTAAAAACTTAAACATGCTAAACGACGGTCCACCAACCGATACAATATCCACATGGGTTCCTCATCAGCTATTGATTTATCAATTTGCGATCCTGCATTATCACCAAAGCTTTCATGGGATGCAATACCGTTTTTGTATGGTAGTGATCATTATCCCATTAAAATTTCTATGACAATTAATGACAAAAAGATCAATAAATTCCTGATTCCAAAATGGAACTTGAAAAAAGAAGATTGGTTTTTATTTAAAACCTATATCCAATGCAATTATTAAACATTAGAAGAAACTATAAAAAATCAATCTATCGATGAAATATTCAGTTCATTCATCACTATTATATCCGCTGCTAACATTATATAGGAAAAAACAAAAAATTTTGAAAAGAACTTCCCTTCAATGCAGATTGTAGCTGAGTTATTAAACAATATAAAAATTATTTTAACAAAATGAAGCGTTGTCATTAAAACTGTAGAAAACATCATCGAATATAAGAAATTACGGGCTCAAGCTAGATATGTTACAAAAACAAGTAGAAAAAAATCTTGGCAAGAATTTATGTCTAGATTAATAATTCTATGCCTATAGGTACTGCATGGGAAAAGGTTAGAAAAATATCTAGATGCAATAGTTATAAAAAAATTCTGTTCTTGTATGGAAACAAGGAAATTTTATCATCTGACGTTGAAATGGCAGAGTTATTTGCTAAACAATTCGAAATTAACACTAGTAACAACGACTATTCCAAAGATACTTTTTAAACATTAAGATACCTACAGAACAACAACTAATTGATTTGCTGGCATGGAAGATAACCCCCTCAACAAACCATTTACAATAGAAGAACTAAATCATTCCTTAAGTACCACCAAAAAGTCGGCACCAGGACCAGATGACATTCCGGTAAGTTTTTGTAAAATCTACCTGACAATGCAAAGCTGTTCCTCCTTGACCTCTATAACAAAATTTGGTATAGTTATGAATTTCCATCGAAATGGGCGAAAGCAATAGTAATACCTTTATTGAAAGCAAAGCAAACAAAACACGAACTGGCCCTAAATCATATAGACCAATTTCCCTTACTAACACAATACGCAAAATATTAGAAAAAATGGTAAATAAAAGGTTGTTGTGGTTTCTAGAGGAGAATAACTTAATAAATAACGAACAAAGTGGGTTTCGAAGAAACAGGTCAACTCTGGATAATTTAATAGATTTTGAGTCAGAAACACACGAAAGTTTTGCTATCAAACAGAAATGTCTTGCGGTATTTCTTGATATAAATAAAGCTTTCGATATGGCTTGGAGGTATGATATTTTAAACACATTAAGTCACTGGGGAGTCAAAGGTCACATGCTCTGTTTTATTCGTAATTTCCCAAACAATCGGAAATTTAAAGTACGTGTAAATGTATTACATCAAGTATGAAAAATCAAGATGTAAAGAACTCCACAAGGATCTGTTATCAGTTCAACACTTTTTTTGATTTCAATAAATAAAATATTAGATAATTTACCAAAACTTGTTAAAGCAAGATTATATGCTGATGATTTAGTATTATAAGCAAAAGGAAAAAATATTCGCTCGATACAAAAAAATATACAATGTACATTAAATTATCTTGAGAATTGGTCAAACGCTGTGGGAGTACAATTTTCTACTACCAAAACAAAATGTATATTGTTCTCAAAAAATCGATATTCTACAAAGCCAAATCTGTAGATATATGGAAACAGCTTAGAATATGTTGATCATATAAAATTTTTAGGTATGTTTTTTGATAACAAACTCTCTTGGAAAATGCACATTATGTACGTCAAGAAAACTTGCCAAACTAGTCTGAGTTTATTGCGAACTCTGTGTAATAACAATTGGGGTTCAGATTTTAAAAGCCTTATTAACATTTACAAAGCATTCATACGATCAAAGATTGATTACGGATCAATAGTTTACGCTTCTGCCAAAAAAACATTACTTGCTTAGCTCGAAACTATACAGAATACAGGATTAAGAATAGCCATAGGAGGTTTTTGTACCAACCTAACTGAAAGTCTACAATGTTTAACTGGCGAACCACCTTTGAAATTCAGGAGAATGTATCTATCGTTAGCTTATGCTTCAAATATTCAATCGATAAAGTCACATCCCGCTCTTCATAACACAATTGGGACCGTTTTAAAGATATTTATATTAAAAAAAACTCGATACAGATCCTCTATTCTACGAGAGAATTCGAAGGTTGTTATTCTCTTATAGCATTCAAATTTCAAACTTCTTGGATGAATCGACTACGGCTACATTTCCACCATGGACAATACCCCCTTTACAATGCGATCTAACAAGTACCAAATACAACAAATTTAAAACTCCTCACAAATTAATAAACCAAGAATCATTTAACAAACTGTCCTTTTTTCTGATCATTACCACATCTATACAGATCATCCAAATCCGCTGATGGTGTAGGATCAGCAATCCTCACTCCAAATACCACATTGCAATTTAAACTATCACCTACTAACAGTATTCTCTCTGGATAACTGTATTCGATTCTACAAGCATTAATTCACATAAACAACCACAATATCTCAAAAACCCTAATAATTACTGACTCTTTTAGTGCATTACATTCAATAAAACAGCTCTATACCAGTAATCCTATCGTTCATCTAATACAACATCAATGACACCTTATAAACCAGGCAAAACTGTAAATTCGTTTCCTCTGGGTTCCATCATACACTGGTTTGGAATGCAATGAAAAAGCGGATCATTACGCTCGTGAAGCAATACAAGGTGCATCATCAATAACAGTGAATACAGTGTCTGTGCCGGATTTTAAATCACTCGTAAAAAAGAAAGTGCTAAGTGAATGTGGAAATAAATGGCAACAATCAAAATCATTTCTAAACACTATTAACGCTACAACACATTCATGGTGTGAAATAAACATTGACCCACGGGTATTCGTTAAAATGACTCGATTGCGTACAGGACACAGCAAACTAACTCATGGTTATATTATCGTCAAATCAAATCGCCCTATATGTGATCTTTGTAACTATAATCTATCCATACCACATATTTTGGTAGATTGTCCCAAATTTATTAATGAAAGAAACAAACATTCAATACCTGGAAATATCTCAAAGATGTTTTAGGAGATAATTGTATAATTGTAATCCGAAAAACCTCTTTAAATATCTAAAGGATATTAATATTTTAAACAAATTGTAAATAAGTTTAATTTTTTTGTGAAATTGTAAAATTAATCTTAACTTAAATATTGTACTGCAAATACAATACCCACTTGAGTTGAGTTCTATTAACTATCTAATTAGTTATATTAACTATCTAATTAGAAATTTAAAATATGTTCTGACGGAAAATCAGCTAATTATGATTTATTATGCACTCGTCGAGTCCAGGCTAAGATACGGGATATGTTTTTGGGGTATGTCTGGTTATGCAAATGGTATTTTCGTCATACAAAAGAAAATATTGCGTTGTGTCGCTGGTGTCTCCCGACTAACTAGTTGTAGAGAATATTTTAAAAAATATAAAATTTTAACATTGTCGTGTCTATACATTTTTTGAATTATGTGTTTTTATTTTTAATAACTTACATCAGTTTTAAAACGAGTGGTGATATGCATAATTTAAATACTAGATATTGTAATAAACTTTATATACCATTTTCAAAAGGTAACATTAAACTTAAATCGCCCAGGGTATACGGGCTACAGGTGTTTAATCATTTGCCCACAGTTGTAAAGTCCACCAGTTCAATAAATGTATTTAAGAGAAATCTTAAGCAATTTTTATGTGAAAAAAGTGTTTTATACAATCGAAGAATTTTTTAGATCTTAGATATTAGCTGTATTTCGTTTAGCTTTTTAATTCATTTCATGTCTTGTTTAGTTTAGTTTAGTGTTTAGTTTGTAGCAATGTATATTTATGACTAATTCTATACAAACTATGTTTGTCAGAAAGAAAATAAAGAATTTAATTTTAATTTTAATTTACTTAATTGTAATGTACAATTGTACAAATCCTGACTGCTTGTAATTTAATTAGTTGTATATTATGTCCTCCCGCTAATAACTCCAAGTAGTTGATGCGGTTAATAAAGAAAAAAAAAGATGGAAAAGGGAAGTATTTTAAAATAAAATGTTTGTCATTCGGAAACATTTAGAATAATAAAGTCAGTTGACCACTTAAGCAATGTAATATGTTTTTGGTGAAAAGTAGATTATATTTTACATACAAACGGTAAAAACATCTTTCCACGTGCTTAGAAATTATACAAATGAAGAACTATTAAAATAATAAACTTAAAACACATTGTAACGAATCTGTTATAAATAGCATGTTTCACAAGACTACTGAATGTATTTCCATTAATTCATAAAGCTTTTTCAGAGTACCGCTAGTACTACAGCACAATCGAAATTTGTCGTAGGTCGTCCACTGACCTAGTTTTCTTCAGGCGCAGGTAACATTTGAGGACAAGTTTTTTCGTATTCAGTTTGAGTATGTGCAATTTTTTACACGCTTCAAGCGGTACTAGTGTTCGGATTTGGTAGTGCAGGGGATGACCTGCTTTACCCTTTGCAAATTAAAAAGAGGTTCTCGTATCTAGGTTAATATTTTTATTCTAACCTTAAACAATGTATAATTCTTAATATATTATATTTGTCGTTTTCTCCATACACTTAATTTTTCATAGTTTCTTTATTTAATTTTTTTTTCTTTTAGGAGACAGGATTTTCCATGATATTCAGCTACTAAATCCAGAATGTTGTTAAAGTTTTTTTGTAAAAAACATTTTAAACATATATGTTGTAGTTGAAAGGCAGAAATGGTACAATTACGATATTTATCTAAGTACTGCGCAAAGTGGATGTAATGCGAGAGTACATGCAAAAGAAAGAAAAGATGAATGATTTAAGAAAAAATTTAAGAATACCACACACTATAATATATACGACATATTATAATGTGTATATAGACTTTAAATAAGCTTTTAGCGGTGTAAAATGAAATAAGTGTAAATGGACAACTGACACCTCTATTTGACATCAACGTGGGAGTGCGATAGGAAGACGCACTATTAACCATGCTGGTCATTGGTCAACCTTGTTCTTGAGGCTCCTATTATGCCCAAAAATAAGGAAAAATATCATTATAAAACTAATACCAATTACAAAGTTACAATTAAGTACATGATAAAAATTGTGAAACAATAAATAAAGACTGTTGTCCTAAATTAACTCCATCCTATAAATAAATACTTGTTGCCGATATGGTCTTTTGATCCAAAATATTTCAGATAATAAATACTCTGTTTGGCAAGTTCACCGTGAACCATGCATTAGTTTGTTCCCTCTTTAATTTGTAACTATGGCCTCTTAATCTTTTCTCTTGATTTAAAGTAAATATAATGTTTAGGTTTCCAAAATTTATAATTTTATAGTCCGGAAGAATATAATTAGGTCACTTCGAAGACATCGTTGCTCGAATGTAGTAAGATAAGTCATGGAGAAGTTTATCTTCATAATTAGGTCTAACAGTCGGAATGCCAGTGTTGTGGCTTTACACTGAACATTTTTAGGTAAAATTTATCACGACTGAGATTTGGACTCCACACTGCCCGGAATACTCAAGAATAGGTCTATCGTTATTAAGTAAAGTCTACTAATAGAGGTTAAAAAATATACGTGTAAACCACTTACAGAATAAACACCGTTTCGAATTTGAACGTTTACACACCGACTCTATGCGACCAGACCAATTTAAGTCACAATTAGTTATGACTCCTAGATTGTTTTGTGAGAGTACCGAGTTTAAAGGATGTCCAGCAATGAAATTCGATAGTGATGGGTTATTTTTGTCAATGTTGTAACATTTTTTTTTATAATTAAAATATTAATTATTTTTATTCCTTTTACCCCTGTGATGATACGCTTATGTTCGGTTTACACATTTTTAAATTTTATTGAATGCACGGAATTTCCCTAATTAAGAAAGGTTGTTAATCCTTTCCTTCTTAATCGGTCGAAGGCCCGTATAATAATCTTTCTACAATGACCTAATCAAAGGATTTTAATTTTCCCGTGGCCAATTGTTGGTACCGTTATTTACCTCGAACTTTCCGATAGTCGTTAAGACCTTATCTTATCAGAACTACATACAACTGGCCTATGATTTCTAAGTGGGAGATATCCCCTGTTTTTTCTTGGGTAGTTTGTAAAATTTTAGAAAAACCAATTTACTTCTAGCGGGGCGATCATTGAGTGAGGTCGCTTGCCTAAAATTACCGTCTCTGTGCATTTTTTCTCTAAATGTGTATACACTTGTTTATTTAAGTCTTTTTCGATCTGATACTATATTAGATTATATATAGTTCTAAAATACCTTTAATGGTAATTAAATTCAGTGTTTGATACAAGTAAATATTAACTTACAAGTAAATAATTAGGCAGCAGTCATCAGAAATTACTGTAAGTTACCATAATCTTAGTATCTCCATTATTTGGGCAAATAATACGGTATGGTATCATATCATCTGCCATTATCTGGACGTATCTAAAGTTCCTCCATGTCTTCACCTGTAGATTGCTGATTTTTGTATTCAATTTAAAGAACATTTCATTAAATTCAAGAAATTTTAATAAGTAATAAATATGAACATTTAAGTCTGTTTATTATTAAATAATAGTGCGAAGCAAATGATCGGCTTAAGCAAGTGCGGTTTGGTTAAAGTTTTATGTCTGTAACCTTTTTGTATTTTTGTAAATTTAGCTTTGATTATCTTTTGTGTTTGTTATAATTTTTGTTCATTTTTTTACTGTAATATCTCAAGTACGCCCACAAAACTTTATTTGTACATTATTGTATTATATATCTTTGTAAAGGTATTTTCTAATTATATTACTGCTTATTTTTATATGTATACCGCCATTTTATAGTTGTTGGTATACTTTTATTACTTGTGTTGCATTCAGCAGGGTCATAATTTTGTTGTTATTATATATAATATATTGTTATTGTTTTAAGTATGTATTGTATTTGTCGGCTCCTAACAAGTTCCCTATAAAATATTAACTCTGAATATTTGCTTTTTACCTTTAATTATTATTATGCCTTTGACCAGTAGAAAGATCAGGCTGATTAAGTTTCGTAGGTAAGTAAGTGTAATACCTAATATATTTATTATTTGTTTATATAATGTGTTGACTAAATTTATTTAATAATTAACTGTTGGTATCTTTTCTTGGGTTTGATTTCTGAACCTAAATATCTTTCCTTATCTCTTTTCTTTTCTAAGGTTTTTGAATTTTCTCCTTAATCCCAAAAAATTGAGTTGCGCCCTGTTGTATCTTATCGTATCCTTGGTAATTTTACCCATCTATCTTCTCGTTTATTTCTGTATATTTCTAATATTTTGTTCTATCTTTACTTATTTCATACGTTGGACCCCTTTTCGCTTTCTAAAGCCAGTTTCGAACCCACGACTCCCTCTCCACCAACCATCTGGCTGCCGTCCACAGTGTCTCCATTGGTGACCTTTATAGCACCATCCAAAAAAAGGTTTCCGAGGTTACATTATGTAGAATAATGCATTTTTCAATGTTAAACAAAAGCAACCATTTTGAGGATCGTATGACTAATATGTTGGCGAATATTTGGATTTACATATAATTTGGATCAGCATAAATGGAAACCTTCCGATACAATGAGCAGAAGATCACTAGTGTTCAGACAAAAAAGTAGCGGTAGAAGTTCTGATCCTTGTGGTACTCCGATTTTGACTAGTTTATCTAGTGAGTAGTCTTCCACAATCCAAACCTTGAAGTGTTGTTGTTGTATGTTATCCATTATTATACCTTCTATTTCCATGCGTTCTCTTATTTGTTTATTTCTTATCCCCTCCTTCCCGAAATTTTTATCGTTGACCTTATTACATCCAATTTGGTTCTATCTTTCTTGGGTGTCTCTTTGGTAATCGCGACGTTTCACATCTGTATAGTAACATACTTTTTACCAGAGTTGCATAAATATATAAATTTTTCTCTTCTTTGGTATATATATTCTTCCTTGGTATATGTACCAGAAAATTTTGTTGAGGCGATTTTTTGTCATTTATTATTCTGGTGTTCATTTCTTGTCATTGGTTTCTTCTAGATTAAAAAGTATTCCTACAAAGTTGTAGTCATCATCAGTATTATATCCTTGTTGTTATATAGTATAAGTTATTTAAGTAAATTAATTCTCAAATGTAGCCACCATAAACCTCAATGGTATGCTTGAAATTCTGGATTTTAAAGTGGCTAGTTTTTTCCGTATTTTACATGGTTTATGTCATATATGCTATTGAAGTTTTGAAAATACTTAAAACAGACTACACACGGGCAAATAAGTTTTAACTTGTTCACAAAGAAAATTACATGAATAATATATAAATAATAAATTATTAGTTTTTATATTAGTCCTATTAGGACCATCGAAATGATATTTGGCCCTCAAAATGATGAATCGAGAAGAGAGTGGTGAAGGCACCGCAATGCTGAATTGTTGACTCTGTTTTGTACTAAAACATCGTCAAAATATTTATGTAAGCTAACCGGATAAGATGAGCAGATCATGTGGTAAGATCAGAGGAAGATTGACTATTAAAGACAGTGTTTTATGAGAGGGGAGATGATAGATGATCAGTAGGCCGTCCCAGAAAAAGATGGAAAGATGATATTGAAGCCGATTTATCTAAGATTCGAGTACAACAATGGAAAACGAAAGCGCAAGATCGTAAAGATAATGGGCTATAGTGGATGCAACGAAGACTCACCCCGAGTTGCAAAGCCAGTCAAGAAGACTAAGACAATCTGTATAACAGCTTAAAATCAAACAAGAAATTTGTTATTCTTTGCATCTTATATGCTGTATTTAACGACACACAGTAAGTCTTAGTAAGTTGTTATTATATGTATCTATGTACAGAATGTAACCATAAAGTGTTAGCTTGTTTAATTATATACGAGGCTTGTGAATAAATGTTGCTCAAAAGATAAGTAGATTTTTATCGAAAATAGTTTTTATCAAGAATAAAACTAAATCCCTACCAAAGCTACAGTCAAACATGCCAGCGGATCCATTTGCATTGAATAAGATATCTTTTAAGTAAAATTTGGATTTGGGTAGGTATAAGTACCGATGAATTTATTCCATTACAATATCAAGGCTTTAGAATGACAATGAAAATTTAAATTCAGTTGATAAATACTCCCGTTCATTCCGAGCAACATCCCGACATATTCGGACGCAAACTTTGAAACATTTTCTTTATGAAAACTTGAAGCTTTAGCAGACTGATTGTCTCAAAAGTTCTTATTAATAAGGTATTGTGCCGTTTCATGTACGATGTAAACCAATCTGGGTTAGCTATTTGATATTCATCCCAGGATATTGGATACTTAATATTTAAACCCTTTATATATGTAAACCCATATTCCGTATAGACAGTTCTTAAACTTCACTGTTCAACTTTTAAAATATACTGATCTGAATTTTTACAGCCTTTACCGACATGTTTATAACAGTTTTAATTAACTGTATGACAGTGGCACTCAGGGTAGAAGAACTATTTTCCACCCTTACCTTTACTCTGACTTAATGCCACGTATGCTCAATGGGCTTAAATACACAATGGTACGGAGGAAGTCGTAACACTATTTGCCCCATTTGTTTTGCAAAGTTATTACATACATAATACTTTTTAATATTAAATAAATGTATTTTTATCACTTCTAGTAGTTTTTCTTTTTCATAACTAGTTTTAATACAGAGAGCCAGGGATATCAACTGCGATGTGTATGCATGTTTCATTGATTGTGAGGAGGCATTTAATACAGTCTCACATTTGAAGCTGATCGATATCCTAAAAACATTTAATCTTTATAATAGTCTAAGCTATAATCTTTTATATTCTTCGCAGATAAGAGGGAAGAATTTGGAACCCACCCATCTTTCGAAATGGAGTGACTTATTGTTATGCGTTTTCCTTTCTTTGAAGGTGCTTTCATCTGGTAGTTTTTACTAGAATCGACCCATCCTTTGCATACTGTATTCTTCTTCTTCTTCTTCTGGTTCCTATCCGTTTCGGATGTAGGGAATCATATTGGCAATCATAACCTTGCTCGCTGCGGCTCGAAACAGCTCCGTTGAGGTTTTCTTAAACCATGTTCTTAAATTCCGCAGCCATGATATTCTCCTTCTACCGGGTCCTCGCTTACCTTTGACTTTACCTTGCAATAAAGACTATAGCAGGGAGTAACGGTGCTGATTTCTCATAACGTGTCCAAGATATTGCAATTTTATGCGTTTCATCGTAAACACAATCTCTGGTTCCTTCTTCATTTTTCCTAGAACTTCCTTGTTCATGATCCTTGCTATCCATGATATTCTCAGCATTCTTGTATAAAGCCACATCTCAAATGCTTCAAGTTTTTTAATATTGGTGTCTGTAAGCGTCCATGTCTCCGCCCCATACAACAACACAGAGAAAACATAGCATCTCAAATGTCTCATTTTTGTATCAAGGGATATGTTGTGACTTTTGAAGATGGAGCACATTTTGTTAAAGACCGTTTTTGCCTTTCCTATGCGGCACTTTATTTCCTGTAAATTGCGCATACTGTATTACGAGAATTAAACTATATTTCATTCAGATATACGATACATTTGTTTTGCTTACTTTTAAGTTCGTAATTGTAAAGAAATAATCAGTTCTTCATGTGCGCAGTCTGTGCAATTTCATTACTACTGCTTTTTTAGCTATCTTACGATACTCAAAACCCAAGTTAAAATTGACTCTATGCAGGATGGCACAACTTACATCTATATTTGTTTCTTCTTCCTGTAACTTTAATTTAAATTTATCTAACATAAGAACTGTCTCACTTTCATCTTGTTGAGAACTGTATAAATGATGAAACTGAAAATCATTACCTTTTTTTTTCTTCCTGTGGACAGATTCGAACCTATTTATGGGAATCGAATCGTTCTATAATGCACCTTTGTCCGCTTCTCTCGATCGACGATGATTAATACAATAAACCGTTGAAGTTTTGAAGAAAAATGTTGGTTTTATTGACAGCTACTACTAATTACTACATTATGTTAGTTAGGCAACTATATATAATAGACTGCGCTCACATGTACTCAAATCCCCAATTTATAATCTCACAAATAACTCACAGCACAGAGGTTATTTCAGCACAGAGGTTATTGCTTTTATCATACAACTTTGAACACTTTGAACTATTAGCTTACAATACAATTTAATCTAGGCCGTAATTGCAACACTTAGGAAGTTCAATTGGAAAATATATTATTCGACAATTTATTTAGTTGTAGGTAAATGAACAACTATTTTAATATTACACGATATGTTTTCACAATGCTTGAATTATATACAGTGAAACTATAAAAGATTGAGAAGTTAAGAGTAATGTGAAATTACAAATTAAGGGATTAATTGTGATTGAACATCCTGTCAATGGTTCTTTGCTTACAATATTACTTACAATGCGTTTTTCTAAGTAAACATGTTTCTTTCTTGTTTAATTCGGCCTCTATCTATTAAAGTACTATACAAATTTTTAACTATTTTTTTGCGTCATTATGACAAATGCTTTCGATTATGTTTAGTAGATTACAAGCGATTATTTTCCCACAGACGAAGCATATCATACGAATGCATATCATACAAACTTAACTATAATACTATACACACAGTAGTAATTACAGATTCTTCATGACTGATACTTCCTATTAATTTTAATTCCCTCAATATTAGGCGTACCGGATTCAACCCTAAGCGGTCAAGTAGAAATTTAAAACGTTTATCTATTATTAATGATAATAATATCACTAAACCTTTAAATACAATAGACAATAATACCACTACAAGCCAAACGATATATTTTGAGACAAGCTATACCTCACTAGATTTTCCTTTTCGAACAAAGTATTTAATACGATTTTGTATCTGTACCTCTATTCACTGTGTCATGCTATCTCTGGAATGGCCATATTTAACTAAGAACTTTTGCGTTTCTACATTATTAATTTATCAATTTTCTTTTTATTATATATGTATTTAACGATATCTACAGCTGACACCGGCTTCCTTCTTTCAGTCAAAGTTCAGTCTGCTATTCTTAAGGTCTCGTTTTCTATGGCCCCGTACGCATCATCCCCTAATTATCTTCGGGGTCTGCCTTTTTTATCTTTCGGTGACTTCAATACAAAATCTTTGATATCACCTTGTACGAATTCCTTTACTCACGTTTTCATACCAAACTTTTTTGTTCAATGTAGTTTAGGATGTTTTGTTCTACTGCGAATCTTCTTTTTTCTCCTCATTTCTTATACGATCCAGTTTTGATACTCAACAGCTTCTTCTTATAACCTTCATTTCGGTTGTCGTAATTTTGAACCTGTTTCGTTTTTATAGTATAGTTCTGTAATTATAGTTTTGGTTTTTTAGATATATTTTTTATAAATATTTTTTAAAAAGTCATGTTACGATTTTATATATCGATACACAAGTATATAAAGTCAAATAAAACCTAGTTTGTATTCCGAACAAATTGTTTTAGATTTATATTTTTAGAATAAGATTTTTAAAAGTCTATCTGTTACATTTTGTTTACTTTTATCTTCGATATTTGCTCAAATGTTTGAAAACTATTTAGATGAATTGAATGTTGAGCACTGGAAAGAAGTTTCATATCCGTTTTCTACATTTTACCACGAATGTTAACCTTAACCTTTAGTGAATTCTTTTATAAGCAAAAAATTATAGATACAACGAAAAATATTAGCGGCAAATGTATATAATAAAGAAATATTTTAAGATGCAAAAAATAAATACATGGACCAAGAAATTAAAAATAAGATTTTAATTAAACACATTTGCTGCTATATTTTATAGGGTAATAGATTTATTAAAGACTTTTGGATCTAAACCTTTGAGTTAGAATTATAAGTTTTGTTAAAGTGCTTAGTTATGTAGAATTATACACTTGGGATACTGTCAGGCATCCCGGGTGACGACCGGCGCTACCTTGAGTCCGGGCGAAGTAGTTGCGAAATCGGCTGGTCCACAAAAGCTAAAACTCAGAAACTTAATTAATGTTGGTACATGAACCGTATTAGGACTAAAGACAATCACAGGTAAGCTATCAATTATGGAAAGAGAGTTGGCAAGGTATAACATTGAAATCTCTGGAATAGCTAAAACGCATTGATTAGGAAGAGGGCCATTTTATCACTCTGGCGATAAGACCCAGAACTATAAAGGTGTTGTCTGGTCTCACCAGGATTACAAAAATATATCGTCGAATTTAAGCTATGAGCGATAGGATAGTTTTTCTTAAACTGAAAGACAGACACAGAAACTCAATATCATAAAGTTTATGCAACAACTAGCATAGCAGACTACATAAATGTTGAGAAACAACAGATATCAACATTTCAAAATAAAGAGCTAATCTTAATATGTGATGACTTTACCTCAAAATTTGACAATACTACATAGAATGACGACCTAAAGAATATACTGGGAAAGTTCGGCAAATATCAGAGAAACCAAAGAGGAGACCACTTAATTGAGTTTGTTATCTGAAATAATTGTTCTATTATGAATAGTCTATTTAAACATCATCTTCGCCGAAAGTTTTGGAGATAGGTCTAGAAATCAAATTGATTTGAACATTCTCGCTAATATTCGCTGACCGTCAATCCCAACAGTCAGATTATATCCAGGGCGACATGCGGATCACTTGTTACTTTTGTCGTAGCTAAAGTAAAGCTCAAACTTAAAGTGCTCAAAAAACGGAAAGAAACAAAGGGAATAAAACTGAGAAAGAAGGACGACCTTCTCCAAAAAGTGCAAAAAAGCATGCCCTCTATTCGTAAGGGTATCACAAGAAATGCGGCAAACTATGTGTCACAACACCAATTGTTCACATCTAGAGCTAAATATTTCTGTGAAACAAGAAATACGTAATAACAGATAAAACCCTTAAAATAATTGAGACAAAAAATCATTTTCAAAGTGGTGTATATAGTGAAAGAAAAAACGCTAGTTTAAGAAACCTTAATAAAGAAATAAAACGAAGTTGCAAGGCTAATAAACAACAATACTATCACAATATATGTTAAAAAAAATGGAGGCACGATCAAAACAATTAGCCGGGAGATCTATTTAGAAAAATATGCTACATAACAAGAAACTTTAAAGCCAGAACTTTTGTAGGACGTTGCAGATCGCACAGGAAACCTAATACCCGACAGAGAAGAAATAGCCGAGCCATAAGGTTTCATAGTTTTTTACCTTTTATAATGTGTTTAACTTTTCGTTAATGTTTCCATAAACAATGATTTTATTGTTATTGTCAACTAGTACAGAGAAAACCTTTTTTTTTAAATATAATGCTTATTTCTTTTACTTTTTTGTGCATATTAAGTACCTACCTCGTTTTGATCACGGCATAAAACGGCACGTCCAAAGAATTCTTCATTTACTTTCCTACGTTTGAAAACTTGTGGTTAAAATTTGACTAGGGATAACATTTACCATCCGTTCGTCATAATCTTTCACCAAAGAAAAAAAAATAGTGATCAGGAAATTTTCTTTTTAAAAAATATCTACTCGAGCATGAAAAAAAAAATGTTTTCGAGACCATAGCTGCCGCAGCTATATGCCTATTTACAACGTTCACCTACTGCTTGAGTGTACATCGAAAAAAAAAAATGGAAAAGAAGAAGTCAAAGGTTAGATGGTGAAAAGGCATCGGACGTCCGCACCGAAACCCTTTGATCTGTGCTAAAAAACACGACAACAATCGGATATCTTGCAGACGCATGTGATATATAAACAACAGATAATCAAATTACCCCATCTACACATCTTCAGATGCAAACGGAGATGTCGTCCGCGGACGCGTTTGCCGATGTGTAGAGGAGCCATCAGATGTATGCGTTGTTTTTGAGTTTTTGGGTACCATAGTGTGCTTGTTGTAGTTTTAATTACTCGTATTAAAAATAAAATACGTTAGATTAGCCTTAAAGTTGTTTTGTTTTTTTCTGATTTATTTTTAAAATGAACACAGAGAAAACGACAAGGCGGAAGCAAAAGAAAACGGAACAATGGCTTGTTAACGTGTGTAAAACCAAACAAAACTGTGTTGAAGCTTACGTTTCAAGAAATACAAAGAAAACTGTATTTGCAAGCACAATCGCACTACCATGTAAGTGTTGTAAAATGTATTTTGAAAAGTTGGGCATGAACAATATAAATATGATTTTCAATAAATTTTGGCAAATCGGGAACAAAGATAATCAAAACCAATATCTTTCAAAAGTGGTAAGTGGCAATGATTGTAAAAAGTCTTTAAT
This sequence comes from Diabrotica balteata, assembly GCA_918026665.1. NCBI lineage: Eukaryota > Metazoa > Arthropoda > Insecta > Coleoptera > Chrysomelidae > Diabrotica > Diabrotica balteata. The sequence continues at coordinate 83,992,027 of OU898283.1, forward strand.
TACTGGCAGAGCTAGTATGAAACTTCGGACCATAAAATATAGCGTTTCACTAAATGGAGAAAGAAAATGTGTTTGTCGTCAGGCTTTTATTAGCATCCATGGCATAATCAAAAAACGAGTTCGCGTTGTTTTAGACCAGCAGACCACCACAGGAACTGTGCTAAATGATAACAGGGAAGCTAAGTCCAGGAAATAAAATGGTTGGATATAGAAAGCAAGCAATTGGTCAGAGATCATATTGATTCACTTGTTACTGTTTCCAGTCCCTATAGCAGAGCAAAAAGTCCTTTTCGAAAATATATTCCACCGGGTTCGTCAATTACTGGAGTATATGGAGCTTATATCGAATGGCTAAGAAACACACATCCTGAAGAACAACCTGTGATAGATTCCTACTATCAAAATATCTTTGTCAATGAATTCAATATAGGCTCCTTCTATTGATGATTGTAATACCTGCTCTAAGATTAAAGTTGAACTTGATGGGTTAAAGACTAGCAAACTGAATTCTCCCAGAATAACTGAATTCGATACTGAACTGAAGGTTCATTTAGAAAAGCAGAAAGCTGCTCAGAATATGATAAAAAACTACGAAAACAACCAGGATGAAAATACTAAAGTTAAATGTATTGATTTACAACAACCATCGCCCAATCCCAACAAGCATGGTTAAGGATATCAGTATTCTTCAAAAAGCAGCAACTAAATCTCAAATATTGGGAGCCTAACTTCAAGGATGGCAGAATATTTGAATTTATCAAAAAAATTTAAGATGGGCCAAATCTTGAAAAATCCTCTTTTAATAACCGTATGGTTTTATGGGATTGAGTCACAATTGGTTGTAATGATAATTACATTTTTTTAAAAAAACGTTTTCTTTCTTTAAAAAAAATGTAATTATTATTACAGCCAATTGTGGCAAAATCTCATAAAACTTCATCAAACATGCCACAAATATATAAATTCAGAACTTATCCTATTTTAAGTTTTGCTAATAAAATAAAACTTGTTCGCCCTTTTAAAGTTTACTCAGTTTTCCAGAAACGTGTTTTTGCAGTTCGTCTTTACGCTTCCAAGCTCCTGAATTGCAGTCAAGAAGTCCCTTGACGAATAATAAGAAGCTTAAAAATTCTATAATATTAAAGATGCCATCAAAAAATCCTGAAATGTTCAATGAGATCTACAATGTCAGAAAATGTACATAAACACAGGAAGTTGATCTTTAAAGAAACAGTAGTATTTTGAAGTTATAGTTGTCGTTGTGTTAAAATATTGTAAACAAGTTGAATTAAGTATTTTAAAGAAGTATAACATTATAGTATATTGCTATGTTGTATGCTGAATGTTAGTGAAACAAGCTATAAGCAATATTCTAAGTCAATTTGGATATATCGATCATACTATATGAATATCACACAAAGACACCATAGAGACAATGGTCTATTGTTATACTGCCCGTTGTTGAAAATATTTAAACAATATGGCATTTGCTATTGCTCATGTACTATGTACGATCATAAATACTGTGAGGTTTATACAAGAAAATACGGAGATACACTAAACAAAGTTAACTATTAAAGATAAACTTTAATAAAAATCTAAATATATCTAAAATGCAGTTACTAATGTAACCATATAAAAAAATAGTAGAATAGCACAGAGAGTATGTAAACAATGTAATAAATATAAAACAGATAGATATATAAAATAAAAATTAAATTTCAGAAAATCAGTTTGTATCTGTAAACCAGTCTCATTTGAATAAAGGAACGATTCTTGCACAAAAATAGATACCTCGAATTATACACCGCGTCAGTAAATAACTCTGCCTGAGCGCGAGGACTGTGTAGATATCCCTTGATACAAAAATGAGACATTTGAGATGCTATGTTTTCTCTGTGTTGTTGTACGGGGCGGAGGCATGGACGCTTACAGACGCCACTATTAAAAAACTTGAAGCATTTGATAAGACGTGTTTATAGAAGAATGCTGAGAATATCATGGACAGCAAGGATCACGAACAAGGAAGTTCTAGGAAAATGAAGAAGGAACCAGAGATTGTGTTTACGATCAAACGCATAAAACTGCAATATCTGGGACACGTTATGAGAAATCAGCACCGTTACTCCATACTACAGTCTATATTGCAAGGTAAAGTCAAAGGTAAGCGAGGGACCGGTAGAAGAGAATATCATGGCTGCGGGAATTTAAGACATGGTTTAAGAAAACCTCAATGGAGCTGTTTTGAGCCGCAGCGCGCAAGGTTATGATTGCCAATATGATTTATAACATCCGAAACGGATAGGAACCAGAAGAAGAAGAAGAAGCTTTAATCCAGACTATACACTATCGAGCATAACATTAGGGTCATTTGAATTTATTTTAGAAATTATTATTCTGTTTTAAATATTTTCGGTTGTAACATAGTTTACTAACGGATTGCTGAAAGAAAACAACGTTTTTGTCGTTTGAAGATTATTAAAAATAATGGAAATGAAGAATTTTCCTTTGATATACTAAATATTGAAAAGGGACAATTTTAATTTGATGTGCTTTTTGTTGAAAAAAAGAAATTTTAAGAACTTTAGCGAGTCTTCTCCCTTAGTAGTCTCTTCATCTCATCCCAAACATGTTATATGGGATTGATATTGGACTGCGAGCACGCCAAACAAATCGTGTGATTTGAACCTCATCAAGACATTAGTAACTAGCCTAGCTGTGTGGGGCCGTGCATTATCATGCAGAAATGTTGCGTCGTCTCAAGAATAACCATAAACAGTAAAACATGGTCTTTCAGAATCTCTGTCAGGTACCTATGCGCTGTCAATGTCCCATTCTTGATAAAGACTAACTCCGTGCAAGCATCAAACGATATGCCTACCCATGCCATAACTGACCCTCCACCAAATGGAACACGCTCGGCAATACATGCTTGAGCATATCTCTCGCCTGGACGCCGCCACACTCTTACACGTTTGTCTGAGCCCGTAAGATGGAATCTCGATTCATCGAAAAACAATATACGATTCCAATCTTGCATTGTCCAAGCCAAGTGTTCTCGTGTAAAATTCAATCTGGCAATTCGGTGGCCACGGGAATGCGGCGGTCCAGTTATTCTAGTTCGACAAGATAAACCAGCAGCATGAAGTTGTCTCCTAACTCTCCATTTCTTATGTTTACATTTCTCACTTCTTGCAGATGAATTCGAAGGGAAACTGCCGTGACCGTTCGGTTTCTCAAAGCACTAGAAACGACAAAGCGGTCATCTCTAGCTGTTGTAATTCTGCCTCGACCTGAACCAGGTCTTCGAGTAAGCAGACCGGTCTCTTCGTATCGTTGCCATACTCGTTGCACACTCGAGAGACTTGAACCAACATTTCTCGCAGTTTCGCACTGACCGTGGCCATCTTCTAACGCCGCCACAACAGAATTTATGCTCATTGCAATACACTGACAGTGATAACAATACACAAACAATTTACAATTGACGTTAAAACCACAGAAACAAAAACTACGCTGATAACGGTTTTTAGGAATTAGCCTAAGGGGTCCTTTTTATCTCAAACACTTGTCGAAACAACAACGACAACAATTTTTTTTCTCAAGAAATCAATTAGTAAACTATGTTACAACCGAAAATAGTTAAAACCATGGACGTATAAACACAGATGGACTCAGTTATTTACATAAAATTGTGAAGTCAAAATTATTTGAATAGGTCACATTCTGAGCACCTTCAATGTTGTCACGTTTTGTTTTAAAATTTCTTATTCGCGAGTCGCTGAAAATATTACTCCGTATTTTATACTCTACAGGTGCTATCAAACCAAAATAATAATTTATTGGTTATATTAATATTATATTTAATTGTAATCAAAATATCATGTGTGCACATAGTGTGCATTATCATTTAATAATAGCGTATAATAGATATCAATCAATTATTTTATATGTAGAAGCACTAAAAACTATTTATAAATGGCAACGGTTGTTTACATTTCTCTGTCTTATGGATCTACGTCAAACTTCAAATGCTGTTCCATGTTTGTTTACTTTTAACAGTAAATGAGGAAAAAGTTATTTTTCGATATTTTGGCTGTATTTTGAGTGATATTTGTGAAAAGTGAAATAAAATAAACGAAATATTTACATCCGATCTCTCATTTCATTTGTAAGTACATACAATTTACATTATTTAAGATGAGGAAATGAGGAAGCGTGTTTGTTTACATTTTAATAGGCGTACCATTGGGTTTAATCATGTTCATTAATGTATTGAATAAGATATGAGTTCATGAAATTAGTAGACATTTATAAATTGTAAGTAGACATCATCTGATTAAAAAAGATCTGTTTAGTACCTTTTTAATTTAATATTTCTCATGGATACAAATAAATTAGTGAAATGAATAAAATTCATTTATTTTTCTATGTAGGTTTCTAAATAATATTGACGATCGAACTATTTGGGTAGCAAATTAAGGAGAAAACATAAAGATTTTTTATTGTAGCATTATTTTGATACTATTAAAAAATTAACTTGAATTCAACTATATTTAATTGTATTAATTTTAAAGCAAATAAAATTGTATTTTAATTTTTCTATAAAGACGTGATTTGTTAATAGTTAAACTCTCGTTTTTTTTAATTGTTTGAACGTGTTTTTATACATTATTACTACTTCCAATTTTTAAAATCTGAATAATTACCCGCGAGTAAAAATTCAAGCAAGCTTATGCTCATTGCGGAAGCATCACATTCTATCGAAGCTTCAAAACATTGTGTGTTAAAGGTATCTTATTGCTGTGTCCATCTATGTTTATACGTCCATGGTTAAAACAGAATAATAATTTCTAAAATAAATTCAAATTACGGGGTGACCCTAATGTTATGCTCGGTAATGTATATACATTTGCGACAGCATTTCCTTGATAAATTTAATCCAGTTTCATAATGCTATTTTATTTTACTAATATTATCCTATTCCAATCACACGTTAGTTTAGGACGACTTTAGCTTTTACCTTTTTTTATTTAAGATACATTCTGTTTCCTAATGCTTAATTATAATATACACTATATATTTTAGAAAAATTAAATTTTGTTTTATTTCGGCAATAATTTTTAATCGCTAAATGTTTGTATTTATGAACATATAAGATACAATTTTATGAAAATAATAGCGCAATACACTCAATTTAAAAAAAAATAACGATAGACTATAGTGAGGTTTTTTGTAGTGTACAACTAGATTGTCTTCGCAGCCTACTTTTCTTTTTGATTTGTGTTTGATTTTTAGTTGTTTATAATGTCGTACTATCTAATTGTCACTAATTTTGTCACATTTCGATGATCCTTATGAGAATAATAGGTTCTATGGGTTGTAAACAACGTACAAATATTGCTTATTTAGCAATATTATCCTAATTAATATAAAAATAATTATATATTAACATTCAAACACCTGAATTTGTTATATATTTTAATTTATCCCAATACATAGTTCTTAGGACTCGTATGTAAATACAAGATATCGACTATTAAAAATATATATTTAATAAAGAATATTGATAAGTAGAAAAATAAACCTTCCGATATATTTGTATATCATTATGTTGGGAATACTTAGCTTTTTTTAGTTTTCTTGTAAAATAAGCTCGTTAGGTGTAATATTGATAGATATACACGTAAATTACCACTATATGCCGTAAAAGACGAAAACTTAATGTGGTTTACGAATGGCATAAGAACCCCATTAAATATGATTACGATACGACTGAGCATTTTCTAATTTCTAACAGGGTAGTTTGTGATGTTGCCGGTCGTATAATCTATAGATAAGTGGAAAACTTTGTTAGGTTTGGGTCCTTTGTTAGACTTGGGGAAACCCACAAATTGAGTGGTAGCAGAAATAGAATTAAATTTGATACATTCGGGAGTTTGATTGTGATTATGTGTGTTCTAACTTCATCAGTATAAACAAGAATATGTTTATTCACGCATTCCTCAATTTTGTACCTTGATATTTGGCTCTGGGGTATTATTGTATATACTCAACAGACCTTAACTCTGCGAAGGAAGAGACAGTTAAATGTGTTAATTAAAACTTTTTATACCTAAATGATATCGTCATTGTGTAAACGAAAAAATTATATTTAGCTATCATCTATATCAATACAAAGTTTAATTAAATAAGCCGCGAAATTACGTATTTGGATAAATGTATTTGATATTTTTAATCATTTATATATATATATATATTATATATATATATATATTTATATATATATATATATATATAAAGCATCGCAAAAGGAGTACGACCGTCTATCCAATATAAATAAGGATCACTCAGATGAGTGGTGGGTTCAATCGGTCAACTAGGTGGAGAAATAAAAGACAAAGTTGATACTACTTCATCTATTTTGAAGACGTTTCGCTATCGAATTCTGATAGCATCATCAGTTCATCTAAAAATTTATTTACATTAGAGTACCACACATTCATGAAGAAGATGTTAAATAGTTACCTTACCTTAATTTAACGCCATTTTAACTGCAACAGGTGCCAAGCAAAACAGTGGTAACTTAACTTTATATCTTTTTTATACATATTTTTTATATCTTAATGTAGTTAACTTTAATAATGCTACCAAAAGTTAAGATGAAGTTAAAATAAAATTTTTTTTTGCTTAGTTGGAAGTGAATCAATGATTTTCTTAGTTCTGCTTCACTAGTTAATATTATATTAAATATTATATGCTGATTACACCACGTGTTCTGTTGCTTTGCTAATTTTTACTAAGTCTCTTAATGTTGTTAGTTATTTAATTGTTTATACAATATCACCATTCGATGTCCATTTATTTGAGTTTTTGTACTGACTTTTTAATACCATTGACAACTACATATCTTTTTTAAGGTAACTATTTAACATCTTCTTCATGAATGTGTGGTACTCTAATGTAAATAAATTTTTAGATGAACTGATGATGCTATCAGAATTCGATAGCGAAACGTCTTCAAAATAGATGAAGTAGTATCAACTTTGTCTTTTATTTCTCCACCTAGTTGACGATTGAACCCACCACTCATCTGAGTGATCCTTATATATATATATATATATATATATATATATATATATATATATATCTATATATATATATATATATATATATATATAATAAATATAATAAAAGACAAAGTTGATACTACTTCATCTATTTTGAAGACGTTTCGCTATCGAATTCTGATAGCATCATCAGTTCATTTGAAATTTTACATTATGAGTACCACACATTCATGAAGATGTTAAATAGTTACCTTTAAAAAGTTATGTAGTTGTCAATGGTATTAAAAAGATAGTACAAAAACTCAAATAAATGGACATCATATGGTGATATTGTATAAACAATTAAATAACTAACAACATTTAGAGACTTAGTAAAAATTAGCAAAGCAACAGAACACGTGGTCTAATAAGCATATAATATTTTATATAATATTAACTAGTGAAAAAGAACTAAGAAAATCATTGATTCACTTCCAACTATGCAAAAAAATTTATTTTATGACTTCATCTTAACTCTTGGTAGCATTATTTAAGTTATCTACATTAAGATATAAAAAAAATATATATAAAAAGAAGATATAAAGTGAAGTTACCACTGTATGCTTGGCACCTGTTGCGGTTGAAATGGCGTTAATTAAAGGATACCGAGCCAATGACATGAACAGACAGCCAACCTTGAGGTCGAAAATTCTTTGACAGAACAGCAAGGTTAAGAGTACCAACCCACTAATTTACGGGCGGTATATTTGAAAAGTTAACATGAGTTTGAATGATAACCTCCCGTAAGAGACCAAACAATGAAAGAAATTAGCGATAACGCTAATCCCCTGCATCAACTAGTCTAGAACAAACAAGTAGGCAAAATTCATTTAACTTCATATATAAAAGAGTGATAAATCGTCAACAGTGCTTGGAACTTTAATTTATAAAGTATTCAAAGAATGAATTGTATTAATTTGTATTAAGTAAAAAACCAGAAGTTCACATTAATCAATGTATGAAAAAACGACCAAGTATGCAATGTGAATTGCATAAGTAAGTCTAAGTTAATTAGTATTATTGTAATAATATATTTTATCAAGTATTAATTATATAAAGTTAAAGTTTAAGAATTATTTATTAAAACAAATGTGTTAAATTGTACGACTTTAGAGACACATACATAATGAACTGATTGTAAAGCCTAATTCTGCAAAATTAAAGCATGATGTATTTGACTCAAGTTACTTATGTCTGTTCTCTTATTTAATGCATTAGGATGTTTAAGAATAGAACACATTTCTAAGAACTGTCTTTTACCAAGATTGCGCTCAGTGCCAAGAATTTTGACTTCATTGAAATTCACCTTATGTTTGGTGTTAATTGCGTGTTGCGCTAACGCACATGTGTGCTTAGACAGATTAATGTCACTTCGATGCGAAGTAAGACGACCTTTTAGTGATTTTCCAGTTAGACCAATATAACAAGCGTTACACTCAGCACAAGGTAAGTAGTATATAGTGTTAACTTGTTCCAAAGTGGACAAGGGTGTTTTAGTTTTAGAAAACAAATTTCTAACAGTCTTAGCGTTCTTAACTGCAATTTTAACTGGTATGTTATTCTGTTTATACAGTTTAATAAGCTTCTCAGTAACTTGAGGAAAATAAGGCAGAGATGAACAATGGGTGGTAGGATTCTCAAGGTCAGCATTAGGCAGAACAATGCTATTGACTGAATTATTAGAAATGATTCTAAGTTGGTCACTATTGGGTATATCATCAAAAGAGGATCCATAACTTTGAGAATATAGGTATTTATTTATGATGGAGGATGGATATGAATTTTCAATTAGAATATTTCTCAATAACTTAAGGGATTCCCTTCGATTAATCGGATGTGTCAATTTATGTAATCTGCAACTAAGTGCTTTAATAAGGTTCAATTTATATTTCATATGGTGACAGGAATGGTAATTAAGGAACCTATTGGAGGCCATTGGTTTCTCTATACCAACTTGTGGTCAGGGTGTTATCTCCCATTCTGATGACACGCATGTCTAAAAAGGGGATACTATTTGTGACAGTGTCCTCAAGTTCAACAGTGAACTGTAAGTAAGGATCAAATTCATTGAAAAGGATAAGGTACCCTGAACCTTGTCAGGTAGTAGAGCTAATAATAAATCATCTGATCACGCGATCACTCGTGTGACGTCACTTGGCGACAAATGTCACCAGAAATGTTCTTTGTTGTATGGAGTTTTGTCAGATTTAGTATTGTTTTATCGTTTATCTTGTACGTTGACATCATTTTACTGGGTAAACCGTCTTTCCGAAGGAGGTTTACTTAAACCATATCCAAATTTTCTAATTAAATGTAATAAACTGGACCATATCTTTAACAATTTTAACAAAGGGTCATTAAAATTAACCAAGAATTATATAAAATCGCTAATGGATTTAGTTGTGTTCAGATGTAATGTTAGTAAACGTAAGTTCAGATGTCAAACATATTTTTTTTAGGTGTAAATTATATTTTAAAATTTGAAAATTGAATATATTAAAGAAACATCCAAAGTTAAGAAGATAAAAATATTAAAAATTGTAAAATAAATTGTTAAATAAACTAAATAAATAACTAAATTATTACAGTGTACTTTATTTTATCATTTGTATTAAATTTTTATTTTAATAAATCAATCATTGTATATAAATTTCCATTTCCAAAAGGATGTTTATTTCCTACTTTTTTATATAATTTTATTATCTATTTAAATTCTATTAATTTACATTGAGAAAACTAAATAAATAAGAAAACTAAATATATGATAGTTAGCAAACAAAATTATATACATGATGACGGTATAAAAGTCGGAGATGCCACACTGGACAGAGTAGAGAAACTCGTTGTACCTCGGCAGTAATATCAATGAGAGCTGGGATCCAACCGCAGAAATTAAAAGCCGAATAGAACAAGCCGAGCTGCCTTTGTAAAAATGAGAAACGTACTTTGCAGTCATGATCTTAGCATTGACCTTAGAGTTCGTATGATATCTTGCTACATCTTTCCTGTCCTGCTGTATGGAGTAGAAGCGTGGACCCTAACTGAGGCTATGCTTAAACGCTTGACAGCCTTTGAGATGTGGGTATACAGACGACTACTGAAAATAAGCTGGGGTCGACAGAGTTAGAAATGAGGAGGTCCTTAGACGGCTGAACCAAACAACACAACTGGTCAATATAATAAAGAAACGCAAGCTGGAATACTTCGGTCATATTATGAGACACCCTGAAAAATATGATCTTTTACATCTGATCATTCAGGGAAAGATCCAAGGTAATCGTGGTCCTGGTAGAAGAAGAACATCATGGCTGAAAAATCTAAGGCAATGGTATGGAAAATCAACTACATCGTTATTTAGAGCTGCTGTCAATAAAGTCACGATAGCGAATATGGTAGCCAACATGATATCCAACGATCGATAACGGTCATGGAACTAAAAGAAGAAGAAGAAGGCTAACAGAGCTGTATATATAACATATCTTTAAGTTTTAATTGCAGATATTTTACCTAACATTAATTAATATTCTAAATATTTAAATAAAAACCCTCTCTTTCCTTATATGTTTTACCGACTGTGATGATAAAAGGTTGTGTGACGTCATGCGCGTCGACGTACAAAATTCAATTGCGAAGTGGGTTTATCTTGGGAGTAAGTAAGGTATAGTTACTACTCCATTGGAGTAGTAACTATACCGTACTGAGGAGATCTAAAGAGATCGAAATACGTATATGCGCCTTGTTGCTGCTCTGTATCAAATCAAAATATAATACCGTCATTTGTTTTGTTTATTTACTTCATTTGGAGTACCAGAAATCGAATTCACTACGAATATAGGCCATGATGAACGACATTTGGAGTGCACTTTTTAGACTACCTTGCCGATGCATTCATCAAGCTGTTTGCTTCGCAAGTCTTAGGGAGCACGGCGGCCTATATTTGAATTCGATTTCGCCAGGTAGAAATCGTATGATTTCTCTTTTTGTTAATAATATATACGTTTCCTGTACAAAAAATTATGAAACATTTCGAAACTCAAAATAACAAATTACGGTCAGTGTTGACGTTTTGTATACCTAAGGACCACTCACTCGTTGGGTACACAAATAAATTCTTCGGCTGTGACTATGTTAAATATGAAAATGTACTAATAACGTCAGTTTAATATAATAATAGTCGAGCTGATAATTGAAAATCATTGTATTTAAATTATATGAAATTCTGAAAATATAAATAAATATCATTGGATAGTAAATTTAATTATTATATAAACTAAATAAGATGTTTTAAACTAACAAGTTATATTAAAAGTATTTTTAAAATTTAAATCATGTATTTAAAAATAAAGTATTTTTTTATTTATTTATTTTTTAAATTATAATCAAATTCAATAAATTACTATGTTTTCTCCTAACGCCACCTATTAACGTATTAACAAAGCATTCCTACGTTGTTTACTTATGACAAACCTTTCAAATTCAGACCAACTGATCAAATCGTCACTAATTGAATCTTTTAGTGATCTTTAATCGTAAATAGTGAATCGATTTCAAGAACCGCTATTCTATGACGCTACCCGTGACGATGCTGTTATGTGGCGCTAGTTCCGTGACGCTCGCCTCAGCATTTTACTACAAAGAAAAAAAGTAATGCAACGCGAGTATAGAAGCTTCGCTTCAATAAAATAATCAAAGTTTTTTGATAAATAATTAAAGAAAACATTTTGAGTATATAATTTGATTTAAATCATCATCCAAATTGTGCAGTACACACATTTTCATATTTACATATAAAAAGTTTCTGAAACTGTTACTTTTACACAATATTAATAAAACTAAATTATTTTAATTTTTATCACCAAATCCGCGTAAGAATTTAAACTGCCACTTGCAACAATTTTAATAGTTTATGTTTATATTCTAGAATTCTCTCTTCAATAATCTTTCTAGTCCGTAGCGAAAGTCCACGGGCTGAGACCAATTGTAAATACAAATTCCCGTAGTTCAACCAAGAGGTGAGTGGCTCTTCACCGGCTGTTACATGATGCGAAAGTATATTCGTGGAAAAATGACTAAACGTAAACTATCATATTATTTAAACAGTCTACTTTCTAATTTGACTAATTCGAATAATTTCCTACAAACTGCTGGATGAATTAACGCATAATAGACTCGGCTAGTTTTAGTTTGTTAACCCCTTTGGGACATTGGTTTTAGAACTAATTAAGCAAGTCACAGGATTGTCTGAGAATGCGGATTTACGTTTCAATAAAATGTTTACGAAATTTTTTAGTGGTAACTTATACAATCTTGATCTAATTGGATATATCTGCAGTTCCTTGTTGCAATAGCTAAATTTTGGAATTGTTTAGCTTGTGTTATGTGCCTAGCATATTACTTTTTAATGTAAAGTTGTAGAGAGCTATTTATATTAATTCTAAAGTAATTTTAATTCGTGTCTGTAGGTGTTGCTGCCTCTTTCCTGTAAAATATTTAAATATAAATATGTTTAGATATAGTAAACTAAAACTTCTATTGTATAAAAAAATTGTAATGACTTTGTGCTTTATTATGAGTGGTTCTTGATTAATTCTACCAGAAGAAACAGTAGATTCTACACTTCAAAATATTACGAGGTTAGCCAACTTGCTTTAGAAGAAGAAATATGCTTTATTGTAACTGAAAATTGTACAATTTTATGGACAAGACTTATAAAAGTTAAAAAAAAGTAATAATAACAATAACAATTAAAATCTACTAAAATTACATAAATCGTCAATATCACAGAATAGATCATAATAAAATATACAATATATTGCAAAATTTCACTATATTGTAAATTGCATAATAAAACCTTACGAACTAGTCTACGAATAAGTTTTAAGCAGCTGCATGTGACATGAGAGAGGGACCCCTGATGCAGCCAGTCATTTGTTTTAAAAGGTTCAGACAGTTTACCTGAATTCGTACTCTACATTATTTAAGTGCCGTCTCAAAATCGGAGGTTGGATATCATCATCACTATCTTTACTCTATCTATTGCTGTTCTGAAGAGTTTTTTAGAACTGCATTTAAACCAGTCCCTTAAATTCTTCAATCATGACACTCTCCTTCTTCTTATACTCCTTCCTCCTCTTATCTTTCCCTGTATTATAAGCCTTAGCAGTTCATATCGCTGCCCTAGCCATGGAAAATACAGTTACTTTGTAGTAATAGTAACATCGTTCCAGTGACAGACAGGCAATAGGTTCCGATAACCTATTACTTTTATCGCCTATTACCCAAGCTGCATGCAGCTCCATTCCGCTTGGCTTGCTAATTTACTTGTAGTAATCATAATATCTTTTTCAATTGATGGTTATTTAAAATAAACATTAAACATGTGCAACTCACAGAGGCTTAAAAATATATGATTTAACTATTATACTATAAATTATAAATCATATAAACATAGTCTCCCTCTTAATGTACGGTCTTATAGTGGTATTCTTAGCTATTTAAGTGGCAAAGCATAAAGCTCATCATAAATTCGGTGACAATGATCATCCTATACTGTTACCGATTGAGAGAACGATTCCCATCGTTCGATGATGTCACGTCAACATATCGAATACCAACGTTATAGTCACACTGTGACAAAAGTAATAGGCAGTTTGCTGTAACCTATTATTGAGAAAACCAATACTTATTGGTAATAGTGTTATTTATCCGAATACGTTATATAACGTCCATCTTTACGCTGCCCGCTCATGATGTGTCCCAGATATTGTAATTTTCTTATTTTTTATTGTGTTTATTATTTCGCATTCTTTGTCCATTTCTCGCAATACTTCCGTGTTAGTTTTCTTTTGTGTTTATGCTATTCTTAGCATCTTCCTGTAACACCACATTTCAAAGGACTGTAACTTATTTATGTATTCTTACTTTAATGTCCAGCTTTCAAGTCCATATTGCAGTATCGAAAACACATCCCAGTGCTCTTACTCTCAGTTCTAATCTTAGGTCTTTGTTGCAGAGAATTATTTTCATTTTTAATAACCCATTTTTGGCTATTTCTATTCTGGCTCTTATTTCGGTTGTTTGATCATTATTGTCTGAAATCCAGGTTCCTAGGTATTTGTATTTATCAGCCCTTTATATCGGTACATTTTCCAAATGTATGTTTGTTGGTATATTTGTTTTCTTTGTTATTATAATGTATTTGGTCTTTTTATATTCATTTATAGTCCATATTTTTCACAGAAACTGTTTGTTTTGTTAGCAATAATTGAAGGTGTTTAGCAGAGTTTATCATAGTCACGGTGTCATCTGCATATCTTATGTTGTTAATAGATCTTCTGTTAATTATTATTCTTTCACTTTGAGATAGTAATGCTTCTTTAAAAATGGCTTCACTATATATATTAAATAGTAATGGAGACAAGTTCAAGAGTTAGTTTTGTTAAATTTACTAACTGATTTTCAACTATTTCATACCAACTGTATTCCCAGCCTTTTTATTGCTTTAAAGATTTCTCTTCTCTTTCACAGAGTCGCAGGCTGCTTTGTAGTCTATAGATATGTGATGAGTATCAATGCCAGATTCCAGTGTTTTTTCTAAAATGTGTTTCAGGGTTGCAATCTGATGAATTTTCGATTTACCACCTCTGAAACCAGCCTGGAATTTTCCTACTATTCGTTCTGAATATGATATTATAAGGTGACATAGTACTATGGAAAATATTTTACATGCTGCATTTAGAAGCGTAATTCCTTTGTGATTAGAGCATTCAAAGATATCTCCTTTTTGTGAATGTTGTAGAGTATTCCAATATTACAATCACTGCCGAGGGGTTTCTGTTTCCATATTTCTGTTATAGGCTGCTGTAATACCATTGTAGTATCGTGGACACATTCTTTTTTCTAACTTTAACTTAAACTTTTGGTAGTTTCTCTTCCCTCCCTTGTTAATAGTTCGCCATTCTGACTTCTGCAAATGACTTCTACAAAAGAAAATGTAATGGCATGGGAATCCCTCTCAATGACGAGACTACACTGTACACCTTATGTTTCGCTGATGACCAAATAGTGATTGCTCAGGATCATGACGAGATGAGTTACCTGACTCGGAAGCTAATAGAAGAATATAACAAATGGGGTCTCGAAGTCAACATTAAGAAAACTGAAGTCATGCGTATTGGAAGGACAAAACAGTCCATTATATTAGAGGATGGAGTAGAAATTAGAAACTGTGATGAATACAAGTACCTGGGTATGAAGATAACTCAAGATGGAACACTCGATGCTGCTATAAAAGACAGAAACATACAGGGTAGAAAAGCCATATCCATGATGAACGGGATTCTGTAGGACTAAACAATATCTAAAGCGAACAAACAACTTACATACAACACCATACTTAAAAGTGTAATCACATATGGCAGTAAAGTTTGGCCAATGAAACAAAGAACAGAGAAACTGATACTAGCAACAGAAATGGACTTCTGGAGAAGAGCAGCAAGAAAATCAAGAAGAGATCGGATACCAAATGAGAGAATACGAGAAATTATGTGAGTCATGCATACAATAGTTGATAACATAAAAACAAAACAGTTAATATGGTACGGCCATGTGCAGAGAATGCCAGATGATAGGATTCCAAAACAGATTTTGACGTGGACACCCCAAGGGAAAAGGAAAAGAGGAAGGCCGAGAAGAAGCTGGAGAGAGGGATTGAAAAAGAACTAGAGGAAAGAGAAATTCCTTCAGGCCTATGGCTGAATAGAAAAGAATGGCGGTTAGGAGTCGGAAGGCGTCGGAGAACGCTGTAAACCGATAGTAATAGTAGCATTCTGACTTCTGCATTGTCTTGTCGTTGCCTTGAATTTTTTTCTATTGATGTTAACTGTCTTATAGAATGCTTTGAATTATTTCTCTCTGTTGAGGTTTTCTATATATTGAAGTTCCTGATTTAAATTGTTTCGTTTTTTTCTTTTGTGTATCGTCTTTTTTTCTCTTCTCTTTGTTTGGTATTTTTCTACAGTTGTTCTAGTTCATCGGGTAAGCATCTTTCTGTAGGCTTCAATTTTTTATTTTGTTGCATTCTTGTATTCATCGCCAAACCAAAATAACTTTTATGGGCACAAATTTCTATTCCTATTTCATCATTCGCTGCTGCTTCAATGTCTTCCTTTATTTTGGTCTAGTAGGAGTCTATATCTGCCTGGCCTTCTTTATTAAGATTTTGATTGCTTAGCCCGTTGGAGATGTTTTCCGAGTAGTGTTATGCAATTGCCACATCTCTCAGCTTTTGCACATTTCATTTTTTATCCATTTTATTTTCTTTACTGGTAGTTGAAATTCTAGCCCTCAGTGTTAAGATCACTAGGGAATGATCTAAGTATATGTTTGTAACCTAATATTACTACTGAATAAAAAATGATAGTAACAGTTTTTGTAATACCGCTATTAAAAGTCTACTTGGATTCAGTATCTATCAACATTAGAATCACATTGTATAATTTGGTTTGAATATAGACAGTATACAAATTAATATTCGCTATTACGATTGATCAGATTACAAGATTAAAATTGGTTTTATTATCCTTAAAACAAACAGTTTTTTACTGATTGTATACTTTATTTAAAAGAAAGACAGTTAAGATTTAATTTCAGTATAGTGCCTCTGTATACTTGCTTATACGTATTTCATCTTAACAGGATTTATCAGAGCGACTGTTAGAGAAGTATTTCTTTTATTTCGATATCCCTTTATGAGTATTAGAAGCAAATTTGCCAAGGATTTTTGCTTAGATGAGGAGATACGTTGTGAAATGCAACTTTTAGATTCTCCGTATCTCTCTTTGCATCTTTTAGCATCGTCTGTTTTGCCTTACAATTCTTAGAAGGCACAGATTAAAGCAAAAAATCTAAATTTTGGTTTCGTCAATACAAATCTTCGGATTTTTACTTTGGCGATTTTTAATTTATTTACTTCTTTGGGATGTTTTAATTATTAAAAGCAATCATTTAAATTCTATGATGCAATTTTTATATGGATTAGAATCGGCTTTTTTCTTGTATATTAAAATATCAGAGAATTTCCTGAGAATGCCAATTTACTTTTTAATAGCAAAACTTACGTAACTCTGCCTTCTGTAACTTATACAATATTTTACCTAATTGGCATAATCTGTACTTTCTCGTTACCAACTAAAATTCGAATTCATTTGCCTTTACGTGATTACTACGTAAGAATTTTTTACAGAGAAATATAGTTGAATTAACTTAAATGTTAATACGTGTACAGTTTTTAAATTATTTTTTTGTTATAGTGGTCAAATGTTGACTTCGACTGGAAGTGACTGGAAGCAACTATAAAACCAAACACACGTACACCATGAACAAAAGATTGGACAAAATACTGATATAAAATAAAAAACAAAATCACCATTGTTATATAAACAGCTACTGCACATAGACAAAACTAGAATCTCAAATAAACTACTGAAATAGAAACAAGCAGCAAAAACGTACCAGAAGAACTGTTTAATTAGCTTGAGAACAGAAAATGATAAATATACAAAGTGATCCGAGGAAAAACTTAAAAATGAGCTACTTCTATAAAGAAGATTGTAAACGTTGTTGTTGTATTAAAACACAGATAGCGTTGTAAACCGGTAAATTTATATTACTGTTAGTACCCTACACTGGTTAAAAAAAAGGTCGAAAAATTTTTCGCAGATATCTGAAGCTTTTAAGACATATGTGGAGCTTACTTGATGACGAATAGATAAAAAAGTACTCGTATTTTACCTTGCATTTTTTTTAATCAGTAATTTATGGTCACAATTTGATTTTTTGTCTATAAGTTTTTTTCCTTATATTTTACATAAACAATATTTATATCATTTTTTGCTACAGACTTGTACGTACAAGTAATGGATAGCTGGTAAAAAAACTCATTTAAAAAACCTTCTATAACCAATAAGAACGAAGTTAGGGACTATTTTGACGAAATTTTGGAGCGTGGCAGCTGCTACTCATCCCGCCTTTTTTACGCATACTAAGATATATTACCGGTTTTCTATTATATAGATGACCTCTCTCCTATACACATGAATACATAAAAAATATAGGGGCACGAGGACGGTATACGCTGTGATCTTTGGAGATATTTAAATCTAAAAATAAATAAATGTGTTTACCTTCCTCGTACTGTACATATACCTATACACATATATAAACATATAGATCGTTAAAGTAGTAAATAATCATAATTAATATAAGGAATATAATGTGTAAAAAATTACCTGAAACTTAATTTATAAAATATACAAGTATTATTACATCATTGATATAAAATGAAAAAAATATATGTTGATTTTCCGGGATTTTCCGAAATTTCCGAGAAGGTGAAACTTTTAGCTGCAATTAAAGCCGAGATAATGTAAATTTTTCCTACGTATTTCAATTTGAGTTATCCCTCTACTTTCCTATGTCGATCTTTCGAAAGTACCTTCGTTTAGAAGGGCTGTAAGTTTCGAAAAATTTGATGAATTTTATAGCTATAAGTTTCAATATAAAGTTTAGATTTTCATTCAAAATTTGTGCAAATTTTACTTCTTAATGTTTATAAACAATGAAGATATATTTTTAAAAAAGAATCCTTCCTAAACTTCGTTCCTATTAGTTATAGGTTTCTTTTTTTAATGTAAGTTTTTATAACCGGTATCCAATGGTTGTACGTACAAGTCTGTAGCTTGAAAAATATAGAAGATATTACAATTGCTTATAAGTAAAAAACATAACCTTTTTCAAACGTTTATTTTGTGAATAATTTCGATGAGAACGCAATATGCATTTAACTGAGATAGTTTAAATCTTAAAGAATCCTATGAAATTTGCTAAATGTGTCTAGCATCGTTAATAAAGCAAGTTCAATAGTTTAAATATTTAGCCTCAGTGATAAATAAAATAAATAACTTTTAAAACATTTGACCGATCAGGGGAAATTTTGCAGAAATTTAAAAGGCAGTGATTCCTCAATGTTCAAATGTGTTAATAACATTTTATTTTAGTAATAAAAAAATTAATAAATTTTATAGATTAGTGCAAAAATAGTACATTGTTTACCGGGTAGGAAAAGCTTAACATTCCTGGACGACTGTGAAGATTGCTAAGTCGAGGCGCAAGCCGAGACTTAGCAACACAGAGTCCAGGAATGTGCCTTTTCCTACGAGGTAAACATACTATTTTTCCGCAAATCGTTTAAAATTCGACAGATATTGATTGATTTAAAAAAAACGCGATAATTTTATTCCCAAATAAATGGTGCTTTGAAATTCCTAATAAAATTACTTGGGTTACTATGGAAACGTATTGAGGTTGAATTGTCAAACTTGACGCTTATAATTTAACATTTATGTAGAACACTAACAACTGTACGGAAATATCATTTCCTTACAGTAAGGAAATGACATTTCCTTACAGTAAGGAAGTCCTGACTTTTTCTTCAAGAAATTTTGACAGGAATGTCAAAATTTCCTGGCGATTTGCGGAAAACAATTTTTTTGCAAATATCTCCGTAAATTATTTATCAATTTTAATTTAAAAGATGGGAAAATAAAGATATTCTTGATATAAAAAATGATATAAATATCGTTTATGTAGAATATAAGGGAAAAAATTTATAGACAAAAAATCAAATTGTGACCATAAATTATTGCTTAAAAAAAACGCAAGGTAAAAATACGAGTACTTTTTCATCTATTCGTCATCTAGTAACTCCCACCTATGTCTTAAAAGCTTCAGATATTTGCGAAAAATTTTGATGTGAAATCGATGATTTTTGCATAACCGAACTGGGCTATAGGGTTTTCAGCTTTTTAAAACGCACTAGCTTTAAGACTTTAGTTAAGTGACAGTTTACTTGATAACATGAAATCGATTAATATCCGTGCAAGTACGAAATGTCATTATGTGATTGATCTTTTTTATTTTTTTATTATTAATTCCTTTTCCCTTCATAGACAATTTGTACTATTAATATTCCTGTTGTAACGTTATTTATCCAATTTTAAAATAGTTTAACCTATAAATATCACATTTTAAAATTTTAATCGTTAAGGATGTTTTCAGCTTTTTAGAGATGAGTTTCTTTGACAGCTTTTTTGTAGTAACAGCTTGATGACAAAAAATCAACTTACATTGCTATCACGTAAATAATGACAGCATGTGATTGATCTTTATTAATAGCGATGGGTTTATTCTACTTAATCACAAGGAAAAGGATATAGACTTGACATTATCCTGAGTTAAATACTTATTTTTTAAGTATATTAAATGCTGTTTAACGAGATATAATAAATTCTATAATAAATATTGGTATTCTTTAAATAATAATATTTTGTATTATTGTACTTAAAATTATACTGTTATATTTTGCCATTTTTTATAAAAATGTCAAAAATATTTTCCAAAAATATTTTTGGACATAAATAAGTAATTCGTTACTATTGCTAATAGTATTTGCTACTATTATTATTTAAGATTATACTAGTGTCAAACGTCAACAATAAAACTCAGAGGCTTCCTGTCACAGGAAATAAGTATTAAGACAAGTATACGACAGGGATGTATTCTCTCGCCAATGCTCTTGAGTTTATATCGTGAATATGTGTTCCGTGAAGCATTAAATCACGAGTCAGTGGGAATAGAAATAAACAAAGTTCTTGTCAACTTCAGACATGCTGACCACACAACTAATGTAAACCAACAATTTGGGAGACCGTAAGACACTTTTTGATAAAGTATCTATGGTTAGAAGGCGCACCGTTTTCATATTAATATCAAGAAAACCAAAATAGTAATCATTTTAAGTAAGTTATCATCAATTGTGGATATTCAGAAGCAAATCGTTCATTCATTAAACAAGCACGAGCTGTGTTCATCAAACTAAAAAAACTGGTAACATGTTGTTATAATACAGAACACCACAAACACGACAGGCATACCACTTTAAACAAATTAAAAATGAAGTCAAATAAAAAAGAAACATTGGCAGAGCTTTCCAAAACTGATGGAATACGACTTCTACGGAACACAAAACGAAATACGGAGAATGATCAGAGTTTAAAGAAGAGAGATTGACAAACTAATAAAGATTGAACACATTCAGAAGGAAACATGGGCAGACTACCTTCGATCCTTATTAATAAAGGTGACGATAATGCTAAAAATTCAAGCACGGAACTGTAATATTAATATGATCCAAGTTTACGCTCCCACTGCTGATAAGACCGAAGATGAGATCGAAAACTTTTATTTAGAATTGCACAATACAATCAAGTTAACAAAATCTAGAGATATTACTTACATTTTAGGAGATTTTAATGCAAAAATTGGAGTAGGTACAGTTGAAAATATAGTTGGACAGTTTGGACTAGGAACTAGAAACGAGAGAGGAGAAAGACTCATAGAATTCTGCCAAGAAACGAATATGGTAATTGCCAATACTTGGTTTCAGCTTCCTAAAAGAAGACTATATACATGGACGTCGCCTTCACATACAGAAAACCACATTGTCATAAACCAGATAGACTTTATACTCGTAAATAGCAGATATAAAAACTCTATAACCTCAGTTAAAACCTATCCTGGAGCAGATGTTAACTCAGACCACAATCCGCTAGTGGCTGACGTGAAAATAAAATTAAAAAGAATTGAACTCAGAAAACAACAACCAAAAATTAACGTAAGAATGCTACAAAACGAAGAAATAAAAAACGAAATAAAAAATAATGTGAATGTTAATATGCAAAAAACACTAACTGACAACAAACAAATTATGGATGTAAATAAAAAGTGGTGTAATATAAAAAACTCATTACTGAAACCAACTCAAGAAAGTTTAATAGAACATAAATCAGAGGCTAAAAAACACTGGATGACAGAAGAAATACTATTACTGATGGAAGAAAGAAGGAAATATAAAGGAAAAGATCTACAGAAGTATAAAGAAATACAACGAATAATTACGGAAAAAATCAAAACAGCTAAGGAAATCTATTTGATGAAGCAATGTAAAGAGATAGAAGAACTAGAAACAAAATATGATATGAGAAATATGCACAAAAAAATTAGAGAAGTGACTGGAATGGGTCGAAATAGACAGCAAGGACAGATAAAAGACAAAAAAGGAGTACTACTAGTAGATTTACCAGAGAAGTTAAGGCGATGGGAGGAGTACGTTAGAGAACTTTTCCAAGATGAAAGAGGTGAAATGCAGAAAATACGGTAGATTTATTAAGTATTGGCAGATTTATTCAACACGGTGTACGATACGGGAATAATACCACAGGAGTGGCTAAAGTCAGCATTTATAACCATCCCTAAAAAACAAGCAGCAAAAGAGTGCTCTGATTATCGAACACTGAGCCTCATGAGTCATACTTTAAAAGTTCTGCTAAAAATAATACATAAGAGAATATACGAAAGGCTAGAGGAGGATATTAGCGAGACGCAGTTCGGGTTCCGAAATGGAATGGGTACTCGAGAAGGACTATTTGCCATCAACATATTAATTCAGCGATGTCGGGATGTGAATGTTGATCTACACTTGTGCTTCGTTGACTACGAAAAAGCTTTCGATAAAGTAAGACATGAAAAACTAATATCAATACTTATGAACAAGCGCATTGACAGTAAAATCATAAATATAGTGCAAACATTATATTGGAACCAAAGTGCCATAGTTCAAATTGATGGGCAACTTTCAGAAGAAATGAGGATCTGTAGAGGAGTTAGACAGGGATGTGTGTTATCACCACTTTTGTTTAACTTATATTCTGAAGAAATTTTCCAAAACACGCTCAATAATATCGAAGCGGGAGTCACCGTTAACGGAAAATTAATTAATAATTTAAGATATGCAGACGACACTGTGATCATAGCAACGAGTATAGAGGATCTACAACATCTTATCGAAAGCTTGAGTATAAATAGTGCTGAGATGGGAATTACTATAAACGCCAAAAAAACGAAGTACATGCTGATTACAAAAAGGCCACAAAATATACATCACCTATTGACAATAAATGGTAACGTGATAGAACAAGTAGAAAAATATCAGTATTTGGGAACTTTGATCAATGAAACCAATGATCATACTGTAGAAATAAACAGACGAATAGAGATTGCCAGATCAGCATTTATACGAATGAAGCCACTAGTAACGTGCAAAAATCTAAATTTGGAGATCAGACTACGTACCATTCGCTGTTATATATTTTCAATATTATTATATGGAGCTGAGACTTGGACATTAAAAAAATGTAATTTAAAAAGAATCGAGGCCTTCGAACTCTGGTTATACCGCAGAGTATTGAAAATATCATGGACTGATAGAATTACAAATAAAGACGTACTGGAGAGGGTTGGTAAAGAAACAGAACTAATCACCACTATACAAACCAGAAAACTGGAATACCTAGGCCATGTGATGAGGGGACCAAAATATGAAATTTTGAGACTGATAATACAGGGAAAGATTCAAGGAAGAAGATCTGTTGGCCGAAGGCAGAACTCATGGTTAAAGAATCTACGTGATTGGTACCAATGCAGATCGATTGATTTGTTTAGA
Organism: Diabrotica balteata; assembly: GCA_918026665.1. Classification (NCBI taxonomy): domain Eukaryota; kingdom Metazoa; phylum Arthropoda; class Insecta; order Coleoptera; family Chrysomelidae; genus Diabrotica; species Diabrotica balteata. The sequence goes on from OU898283.1 coordinate 84,015,754, forward strand.
GCAGCAAGTTCTAAAATAAAAATAGCCATTATGATTGCCAACCTCCGTAGGGAGACGGCACTCTAAGAAGAAGAAGACGATAATGAACCACCAGCATCAGAAGTGACGTCAAACAAAGGCAAATACATTGAGTAGGGACAAGTAAAGGACAGAATACCGAATGGTATGCGTCTGCTATACGTCTGATATGAGTTAAAACGCGTCTGATAGATATCTATTTATATTATAGATTGCGTTAGATATCTACTTTATATCTTTATTTTTGTGTTAACGTATTCGTTACTTCCTCTCCTTTCCAACGATATCTCACACGTCACGATCGGACTAGCCGTCGCGCCTTCTTAAAGAAACGAGACAAAATTGACCAGAATGAACCTTGGCGATTTCTTATGGGATTTAACGTAGGGAAATAGCCAGAACCCATGCTGCCCCTTTACTAGTCCTAACGCACAAATGACCCGATCTGACCAAGCAACTACTAAAGCTAATCCAGAAAATAATAGAGCAAATCAAAATACCACAAGATTGGAGATCAAGCAGCCCAATAGCTCTTTTCAAAGTGAGAGACAAATCGGACCCGTAAAATACAAAGAAGTTAATTTAGTAAATACAATATTAAAATTAACGACAAAAGTACGAAAAAATAAACTGAATAAAAACATAACACTAGCAGAAAATCTATAAGGTTTTGGGTCGGAAAAATGCTATAAGTCAAGTACAAGAGAAATTATTAGATTAAATAAACCGGCATATTTAACAACAATTGAACAACACAATAAAAGTATAAGTAGAATAACTAACGACCCAATTGAAGCTGGCAAAGGGATAAGATGAAAGCATTCCCTGAGTCGTCTGTTATTTCATCTAATCATGGATAAAATAATAAAAAAAGTAAAACTAAAACAATTATGCCAAATGGAAAAAATATTGAAAATAATCTGATATGCAGACGACGCAATACTAATCTCTCAAAATGAAGATGATTTACAATGTATGCTGCAACGATTTAAGATAACTGCTAGCACATTTAACCAGTTAAGTTCCAAAAAAAAACATAAAATGCATGTAATAACAGCAAATCTATTAAGATGTAAATTAGAGGTGGAGAGTCAGATAATATAACAAGTGATGAAGTTTAAATATCTAGCCATCAAGTAAATAGAGCAAACAGAGCCTGAATATGGACAAATAAAAATTTTGGAGAGAAACGAAAGGCAGAAATTACAAAACAGTTGTCAGACCAACAGTGACATCCTCGACAGAGACACGACCTGACATAGAGAACAAAAAGAATGCTTAAAATAGCAAAGATAAAAACCTTTAGATAAATCGATGGTAAGACACTATGGAACAGAGCTAGAAATATAGATGTACGACGGAGATGCAAGGTTTAAAACATCAAGGACTGTATGAGAAATGGAGAGTAAAATAAAAAGATCAAATAAGCCGAATAACAAAAAATAGAATAGTAAAGATGGTCAGATACGGTTCTACAGTAGAAAGGCGATCAGTGGGAAGACCACAAGAACGATGGAACAACTTACTACAGGTTGGAGGATTGAAAAATAGACAAAGTCATGTCTACACGCAAAGAATATTAGTATTACCAAATTTGAACTTTATCAATATCTTTAGGCCTTACTATTGTGATCATATTTTATTAATAAAAATATAAGTACTACAAAATATTAAAAAAATTGCCGTTTTGGTAAATCCAGCTAATCATATTTAATAAAAAATTTAAATTTATATTGATAAAATGCGAACTATAATAAAGGAAACAAAAGATAAGTCTAAGTCAGAAGGTTGAAATTTTTTAAAATACATATAAAAGCAATAAAATGGTCGTATTTCTTTAAACATAAAAAATATAGGATCATATCATGAAACAGCTAAATTCAGAATGAAATAAAAATTTTATACATTATTCCGGGAAATTTTATTATCTCTGTCTAATGCTGTTGAAGTATTTAATGCACTTGGGTTAGGAGAAGAATTTAAATTAACATTTTTAATAAATATAATAATATTTTTCTTTTAATCTTATTCACTTAATTTATTTCTATATATTAAGAAATAATGATATACTTATAAATTCTTTGAAATTTTAATAAATTTTTAAATATATTGTGAATAAAATGATATTTTCAAACCAAGTGACGAAAATAGAAATGGATATAAAGCAGATTGAAGGCACGCGAAAAAAGTGTGTAGGAAGAAGAAAAGGAAGCATATGGAAAAAAAGCTTCAAGAGATTAAAGAACATTATAATATTAAAAATGTGATAAACTTCTACCACTAAACGCGAAAAAAAACAGTGACCAAGCCGCAAGAAAACAAAATTACTACAAACAAGAGTAAAGACAGGCATCTAATGGGATATAAGTAAAGTAAGCTAGATAGCAGAAGCATTTCACAGAGCTGCTTAATAAAGAACCGGATGAACATGATAAGAATAAACTGAAAATGGTAGGGAAAGTTACCAACATGGCGGAAACAATGGAGACTTTCACCAAGGAAGAAATAAGAAAAATCATACATAGCATGAAAAACAATTAAAGTGTAGACTGCAATGTCTGCAATATCAAAGTGCAATGATATTTCTGCAAAACCAATCAATGATGGTGTAGAAGTACTTATAACAGGAATATGTAGCTTGCTGACGAAAATCTAGCAGCGGGAAAAAATGCTGGAAGTATGGAGAGAGGCAATACTATGTCAGAAGTATCAATGAATGTTACATATAAAGTACTTGCCAGTTATAAGAAGTCGACTAAAAAGACACTTAAAAGAGCAGTTTTATGAATAACAGGAATGATTCATAATCATAAATGAAATATTCGTGTTAAAAGTTATTCAAAGCAGTACGTACGAGCAACAGTTAAAGCTAAGCCTCCTCTTAATAGATTTTAAACAAGCTTATGGTTGTTTGATAATAACGCATCTGTACCATGCCCTAAAAGTACTTGGAATATAATAAGACTAGTAAAATTGACTTTAATGAAGACTGACAATAGAGTAAGGATAGAAGCCTAACAGAAAAATTTGAAGTAAGAAAGGAACTAAAGCTGGTAGATCCGCTGTCCACAGTATTGTTTAATTTCTTGTTGGATGCAATAATTAGACAGATTGGATACGAACGAAGATATGATTTATGACCACAGAAGCCAGGTTCTGGCCTTTGTGATCGATATAGTTTATTGGTAAGAACTAACGATAAAATGCTAAGGATTTTTAAATTCGAACTAAAAGCTTGAAGCAGAAGCATAGACTGATTATTATTGAGCAAAAAAGAAAGTATATGGAAATAGGGCAGATGATATAAAAACACACAACTAACGACTACCACAAACAACCAAAGCAAAGAGTATTGCTTTAAAATGGTGACGGAGTTTGGGTATCTAGGAGTGGCTCTAACAATTTAAAGGGGAAAAAACCAAGCCAAAAAGCCAATAGTTGTAGACTGTGAGATAACTCCTTATGTCCGAAGAGACTTCTAAATATGTAAGAAAAAAACAAAGTTATATAAAGTTTGTAGAAAATAACCATTTGAGGCTGGAGACGCAATTTGCGGAAAGAGTCCCATTATTATTATTGTGAAACGAGTCGGAGGTGTTTTTTTTTAATTTGGAGAGACTGAACTGAACTGAACTGAGTGCTGTTTTTGTGTAACAGTTTTTGGAAGAAGGAAGCAGAGCTACACGTGTTTTGGAAAATTGGACAGTATTTCGGGAACACAATCCAGAGACTAAGTCAGTATCCATTGGAAGACATCGCAGAAAGAAGATAAAAAAGGTCAGCCAATTTGTTTGTGAAATAAGCGTTGTATGTACACCATATTTAAATTTTATTTGAGTTTTTTTCGAGTATTTATAAAACAATGAGTTTTATTTAAACTCATATTATAAAGAAGTTGATAAAAAGAATTGAATTCATAAGTCAGAAAATTTGCATATAATAAAATTTGTTGTTAAGAAAGTTAATGAGATCAATTTTACAGTTAATTAAATAAATTAGTTTTAAAAAGGGAAATAACAGAATTAAGTTTTCTTTTGCTCTGAGGAATAGATAATTCAGTGTATACAAATTTAATGTTGATAGTTAACCCCCTCTGTGGCTCAGTGGTAAGAGCGCCTACCTTTGACCCTAAAGGTCGTGAGTTCGAATCTCACCTGGGTGGAGAAATTTTCGTTAAAAAAACCCAATAAAAAAAATGTTGATAGTTATATAATGGTATTGAAATAAATGGTGATTGTTTTTAAAAGTTTATAAATTGTGTTATAATATTTATTCCTTTTGTCTATATATAAGTATTAATAATATTCAGTTATAAAATTTTATTATTATTTTTTATATTTATATCCATTTGCGAAGAAATTCAAATAATAAAAAATCAAGTAAATAACTTTATTGTAGATTTTTTTATTAGAAATATACTTGTTTTCTTTTTTTTACACTAAGTTTAATGAAGATTTCAATCACATTCAATTACATAACGAATAATATGTGCTGATACTTCAAAAAGTTATGATATCAGCAAAAATTTGAGTCTTACAACTACAACTTTTCTACATCTTCCTCTTTGAGATATTACCACAATCAGCAACTATTACACGGGCACTAAAATTCACTTTCTTTTATTTACTATTGAAGATTTTATTCCTTTGTGCTCACCTTTTACGCCTTGATGGACAAAGATAAAATAAAATAACGTACTGGAAAAGCTTGAAACTAAAAATGTTACTTTCATATACATACATTTGATCTTATCTTACACCAAAAGGAAAAACTAATATTATTTTTAGAATGCATATCGGGATTTTCACGGAGAGTGAATATTATCTATAGAAAAAAAAAGCATATCCTTTGTACTGTATCCTTTGTCAATAGAACATATTGTAGAAAGAGTAAAGCGAGTTTATTTTTCATTCTTTTTAAATCCTTTTGTTCTTAAACATATAACTATAAATGTCAGCTTAGTAGGATATGCAAGAAATTATAACAACTTAGTTTATCTATGACTTTGATATTTTAATATCTTAATATTAAGCTTCTTATTGTATTGTTGAATACATATTATATATCAAATTTGTCTCCCTGGTTTTGAGAATTATACAGGGTGATCAACTTTTGCGACAAAGTCAGTTTTTCTATAATTATTATAAGAAATACCAAAAGAAGCATAAAGATATATTTTTGTTAATAAAACTGCAGTTAAGTCAAAACAAACTAATTATTAGCTCAGAATTTTTAAATGCATCACCCTGTATTTTATATGACGTATCAATGTAGTTTAATTTATCCGAAGTGTTTCTCATGTCAATACTTATAATAGTTCTGAAGGTATTTTAAATTGTAGTGGAAAAAGTGTTAAGTAGTTCATGAATTAAATGTATTATTTTTCTTTACCGGTTTACAAATATCTTAAGTAAGACACAAAAAATAAAAATTAAATTGTTTTAACAGTGTCTTAAACTGTTTATTATTTTACAACAGTCAACAATATATTCGGAAAGGTAAGAGCTGGTAGACATGGTATAAATAAACCATAGATATATTAACATATATCTGTGTCTCTCTAGCGCATTGAAACTCCTCACTGTCTCTATCCTCCACCAAAAGAGACACTGCTATACTTAATTAATGTAAGACAATGAAACAGTTTGACAATTTTAAACAACGAAAAAAAGATGATGTCGTAACTTAGCTCTACAGACTGCTCAGTTTATGTTAATATATACGTCAATTAGAGAAACCCATTCGCTGCCATGTTCCAAATCTTAAACAATTGGTAATTTCGCTTCTGGTAATCGCAAGATGTCACTGTTGATCTCATATCTGATAAACTAATTGTGGTGGGTAGAGTCAAAACAACACGAGCATACTAAAATTACCCACTGGTTTTGTATAAGTGGCTTTTCTTGTATAATTCATATCAAAATTTCAAGGAAGCTGTAGTTGTATAACTTCTAGTTGGAATGTAGCTATCTTCTGTTGTGAAATATTGCAATCGGAGTAGGTATAAATAATATTATAGACAATATATATGTATTGTTTAAATACTTAACCTCAAATTGAATATACCGAATAACCTGTAGTTTGCGTATGTTCCAAAAATTGAACTTCACTGTCTTTGTTGCTAATTGAGGTTCTTCTTCTTTTAGTTTAGAATTATGAATGTGAAAACATTTCATGAAAAGAAACCGAGTTGTTCAGCTGATATTTTGAACAATCTAATTGATGACCTAAATCAAATGCAGTTTGATTCTGCAGACATGGAGATTCTGAATCATCGAATGATATTAATTTCAATGATTTGTCTAAAGTTCCAAAGTTTTCATCAAAGATACTGAACGTCTTAACTGAAGCAACTCTTATTTCACAATGTGAGACACAAGCAGCTGCAAATTGTTCTCGACGAGCAATGATGAACCTTATAAATATCGCTCAATCTAATAAAATAGTGAATACATCAAACAGACACAATGACTGAAAAATAGGTGCCTGCGCCAAGATAAACATCAGGAAAATATCTCACTTTCCAATCAAAATAATGTTCACTGTGAAAATACAATGGATCTCTTTACACCTTTTTTGGTGTGATTATTTCTTTGAATACATAAAAGATGAGAGTATAAAGTATGCCCGACACAAAAAATCAAATACATCATTTGAGGTCTTAATTGAAGAACTATTCTTTACAATCCCACTGATTTCTGGTTATTCTCAAAGGCCCAGAGAAGATATGTACTAGAGTTCAGATTTGGATCTCAAAAATGTACCATTCGCTATTGTACTATTGAGAAATAATTTTAGAGAAATTTTGCAGAGTTTACATTTTTCAAATAACACTCAGCTACAAAAGAATAATAAGTTTGCCAAACTACGACCACTTATAGAATATTCAAACAATTCATTATATGCCGGTTAGTGAAACCATCTGTTGATGAATCCATGGTATCGTACTACAGCCACCATAGCTGAAAACAGCGTATTTAAGGGAAGAATATGAGATATGGGTTTAAATATTGGTCTCAGAATGTATCAAATCTCACCTTACTAAGGGAAAGGAACCTTACTAGGACATAATAACTTAAGACTAGGGGAATCTGTAGTTACCACTTTTGCCGAGAGGGTGAAGCATAATTTTGCAGATCTAATTGCAGATTTTAATTTTTTATTGACTAATTTTTTACTCGACTTCCACTGATAAGGGCCTTGAGTGAATTAATACCATTACATATGCTGGTGCACGTATGTGTAATGGTACCCGTGGAATTGGAAAATGCGCGTTGAATAAAACCGCAATGAAAATATCAGTTAGAGGATCTGTTAATTCATGTACAAGTTCTGATTACAATATAATCATGATACAGTAAAAAGATAATGCTATCGTTCACGTGGCTTATGTGAGGTACTGATTTAATGGATAGAAACATCACGAACTATAAACCAAAACAGCTTAACAATAAATGGTTGTGGTGAATAAGAAACATTATGACAACATCTACTACTTAACCCTCGACAATCAAAACCAGATAAAATTCCAGGATTTGTATAACAAAATATGTCGGCTCTGCATTACTCAATTTCCTTAATAATATAAGATGCAACATTTGTAAAACAAACACAAGAAAATATCTAAATGCTCTGAAAATGTTTTTTTTTTATCAATAACGGTTTAGGTTTAAATTGATGTTGTTGATTTTTTACATACTTATGGCCAAGTTCTAAAATTAGAACAAAACAATTTTTAGACACAGTGCTATTGTGAAAAGTTTTAGAATTTTTTTAATATTTGTCTATAAGTTCAGAACATAAAATAAACCTGCTGGCGCTATAAAATTAAAAAAAGAAATTTGGCAGCGAATGAGTTAAGTGCATGGACGTATAAATAAAGAACGTCCATGGTTAAGTGAATGTAATCAGAACTATTTTTTTTTTTATTTTATTTTAAATTAAAGTGTCTCGGCAACTATGGACCATTGACACTGGTACAAAGCTTATTACAATATGTTTATATTTATATACATAATAAATATGTTTATATATAAGTTAGGATACATTAACATCTTAATATAATTACACTAAGTAGTAAAGGTAACAGTCCTTTCGGAAACGAATTATGGCACTGTACATGTTCGTAGAACCGAGTAGATCACTTAAATTATGTTGAAAGTTGTAGTAGTCTCTTTAAAGGTTGTAGTGGACACATTCTAGTAATATGTGCTAGACTGTTAAAGACTCATCATAATGCTCACAGCGAGGATGGTTTTCAGAAGACATCAGATATCCATAAGTAAGACGAGTGTGACCTATCCTGAGCCTTCTGATAATAATATTATCTTTTCAGCTCATTTAATGTATAATGATGGTGTGGAGGTAACAGTTGGTCGAATTATGTGTAATTTTGTATTTTGCACGTTCCAGTGTCTTTTGCTATACTTGCCTTTAGACAAAAGATGCGAAATTCTAAATGAGATAAAAACTAGAAAGATGGAATACTTGGGGCACATTGTGAGAGGTGAAAAGTACGAACTTTTAAGAAACATCATGCAGGGCAAAATTAAGGGCAAAAGAAGTGTGGGAAGAAGAAAAATATCGTGGCTTTGTAATCTACGTGAATGGTTCGGGTGTAGTTCGATTGAACTTTTTAGGCGCGCTGCTAACAAAGTCGCAGTGGCCATGATGATTTCCAATCTCCGCTAGGAGTGGCACGAGAAGAAGAAGAAGTGTCTTTGCCAAGTGCTTAGTACGTTGTTCTTAATACTGGCCTTTAGGTCTTGGTGAAGTTGTATGCTTTTCTTACTTTCTAAATAGCAGGCTAGTTTTGCTGCATGATCAGCGTTCTCATTTCCATTGATACCAACATGGGTGGTATCCAGATAATAGTTACTGAAACAATATTTTTTGACTGCTGTTGGCAGATACTGTGGATGTTCTTTACAATGGGATGTATAAAGTATATACTTCTGATTGAGTCAATTACGGAGAGAGAATTGGTACATATTGTTCATGATTTCTTATTAGCAAAGGGCGAGTCTAATGCCATGAGTATTTCATACAGTTTGGCTGTGTGTATACTGCATCTGAGAGAAAACCGATATAATGCTACCATTATATTTAAGGTACTGACGGCACAACCGACGGCCTGTTCTTCTTTGGAGGCGTCTGTATAGAGAATTTTGTCATAACGCTGTGTCTGTATGTCTCAAATGCTTATAATATGCAGTAGGTAGCTTTTTGGTCCATGGGGACAATTCTGGAGGTAGTAAATGGAGTTGTGAGTTTTTAGGTCGATCTCTTTTAGCAAAGTTTGTAAAATTTGTGAGAGAGAATGTGCTCGCGGGTGACTATTATCTAGGACAGGGTGGGAAGTATTAATGAGTTTAATTACTGGGTTTTTTCGATAAGCAGAAATTCTAGAGAAGTACGACGGTAGTAAATGTTGCCGTCTTATAAAATGTGGAGGTTCTAAAGATTTGATATAAAGAAGTATTTGAGCGTAAAGAAGTGTTGGGAATTACATTCAGACTTTTAAGGTGAGTGTTCGAAGCAGATATGTAAAGAATGCTTCCGTAATCTAACTTAGAGCGAATCAATGTTTTGTAAATTCTTAAGAGGACTTTCTCTTCTGCCCCCTATTGAAGATGAGCTAGAGTTTTTGAGATATTGCTTCTGTTTAGGCGCAGTTTGTTTTTGTATTTTATATCTGATCTCTCCATGTAAGTCTTTTATCTAATATAACTCCTAATAATTTGTGTTTATCAACCACTTGAAAAAAAGAATCATTTAGTTAAAGTAGAAAAGGGTGAGTGTGATGTCTTCTAGAGGAGTTTATAACTTTGGATTTTCCATATAAAAATTTGACTCCAATTTTAGTGGATCAGTTAAGAAGATTGGAGTAATATGCAATTGGAGTATATTACAAGAGTGTTTTGGAGTAAAGAGCATATACTCCTTGTAACTTTACCTTGGCAATAAAGAACACGATCAGCTGCTTATATTGTGTATTTTATTGGGGAAAGTACAAGAGAGTTTATATCGTTAATGCTAAAAAGAAATAGCGTGGGGCTGAGAACTGAGCCTTAGGACTCGATTTTGTGTGATATGTGATGTAGCTATTTTTCCATTTGCAACTACTTTGAATAATCTCTCTTGTAGGAAATTGTTTATAAAAGTGAGAATATTACACGCTAAATTGAGTTACTCAAATTTTCTAATAAAAGTAGCTCTGTTTATTGTGTCAAAGGCACTTTCTAAGTCTAAGGCAACTGTGATAACGTCATTCTAATTTGATATAGCTTGAATTATTTCTGTTCGGAGAAGTACAAGGTTAGTACTTCGATTTGGCCTAAATTCCGACGGTGCTGCATCTATCAGATTGTTTTCTTCAAGAAACCAAAGCAAACGTTTATTTATCATTTTTTTCTAGTAGTTTACACATTGTACATGTTAGTGAGATTGGCCTGTAAGCACTGGCAGCATTAGAAAATGAGTTATTTTTCCTGATCGGTATAATAAGCGACCGTCGCCAAATACTCCTTAAGCTTTGGTTGAATCATATCTCATTGTAGAGTGCAAGCAGCTTCAAGAGAGTTCCTGCCTGCAGAGGTTTGAGAAAGATAGACGGGATGTTATCAGGACCTGCAGATGAGTTTTTCATTGATGAGATTGCCAAATTTAACTTTACTTCTGTGAAGGCAAGGTTTATTGGATTGGTTTGGATAGAGTTAGGTGGTGAGTTTTTTTGTGGGGTACAAAATGGAGAGTTCAGACCTAGTTTTGCTCTGAAAGTATTTGGCTAGCGTTTCGGTTATTTGGTTATCATTTGTAATGACATTATGTCCATCTGTTATTGCGGATATGTTGCGATATGTGTTTAAACCTCTCATTTATTTAGTTTTTATCTCATTTCCTTAAAATGAATAAGATCTTTGATGCTACGAGTTTTGCGATATCTATTAAGAGCATTCTTGTATTCTTTTATTACATTGGTCGGCCGCAATTAGAATGCAATTTGTAAATTGCTCTACAGCAGCGATGTTTTTTTTAAAAGTTATTTGGTTTGAAAGGTCTTCAAGATTATCACTGAATAACCCCCAATTTGCATGAGTAATTTTCTATTTAGTTTTGACTTCTATTTTCGGTGATATGACTTGAGATATAAAATAGGGTAGTCATTTAATAATTGCTATCATATAATCTATCTAGTGTTTGCCACTGAAGCAGAGGAGCAGTTCCAGGATCGCAAAAACTTAGGTATATGCAAGAAGAGGTTCCAAACTGGAAGTGAAAATATGTGGAGCTCCCTGTATTCAAGAGGTTGATGCTAGAGTTACTTATGATATATAAGAACTATTTACTTGCAGCAACAGTCTATCATAAGCGATATTTTCAAATCATCGGTGACCGAATAAAAATTATTTCGAGACACCACATGTACCCATACCACATCCAGCGACACCAAGAATGTTGTTCTTAATTTAAAAGTTTAAAATAGATGTCGTTTATCTAGACTGCTTCTTCTAGAATAATGATAAAGGTAATAAATAGTTGTTAATAACTAATTTTTATTTTAAAGTGTTAGTTCATAAGTTAGTGTAATATATTATTAAGTTTGTTTTTCTTAAATAATGAAATTCAATAACGAAATACATATAATTTTTTAATTTACGATTTGCGTAGGTCCATTAATCTAAACGTCAAAAGCATCCCAAAAATGTTAATTAATATGAGTTTATTAACAAATATCCGGTTTCCAGCAACACCCTGTAGTGAGGTTGTCAATCCACCTTGCAAATACCTGCGTAAAGTTTAATAATCATATGTATATACGTAGACAAACAGAAACACCGACTGACCTCATTTTTCCGAAATCGTCATGTTTTAATCTTATAAACATCGCACCTCCTGCGCTTCCGACTTTCATGTAGGTCAGATTAAGAACAATGCTCGTTGGTCGGATCCTTATTATTCATCACTACCAATTAACAGTTAAGTGTTTAAGAATTCACTTTTTAAATGGGAAATTGTTTCTCGACTATGTGGTTTATGTTCGAGAAAAGACATTCAATAGATTAGAGATGTCGTTGATTGGATTCAAGCGGTGAGTCGAATCTTCCCAAGCAATCAATGAAATATACGTATTTGAATTTGTATGTAATTAGGACTCTTAAACGGAGATTCACAACCAACATGGAAATTGTTATTTTTGAAGCTGTAAAACCGATTATGTCACTATGCTTGTTGTGGGTTCTCAAAAGTAGTACACAAAATGTTCTCTTTTACTCGGCCACTTCTTTTATTCATTAACTGTAATGATACAAATAATTTCTTCGTTATAATATATCAAAAAATTCTAGTTTTTTATTAAAAAATAATATACCTAGATTTGGGTTAATGATTTAATATTTTATAGATTGTTAGTTTAATATCATAAGTCCAAATCGGTGTCATAAAATAGTTTTGTATATTAGGTCTTTGATTTAGAAGATGAGTTGTGATTTTCTTCCTATGAGCCAATAATGCTATCTTAATTTCAGAGCTAATTGTTTCCGTATAGCAAAAATGTGCTTCTGTCATGTTAATCTGCGGTCCAGATGCATCCTTAAGCACTGGGTAAGTGCCTAAGGGTGCACTGGGTAAGTTAGGCACAAAACTTCCGAGGGGGGTTTCCCCAGGGGTGCTTATGAGCTATCTTCGTAGTGAAACCAACACTCGCTGGGCCAACTTTCCTTTGGTATTTATGAAGATTACCACCTCCAAAAAACAATCATTATTTTCATAATGCACTTTATGCTTTTCCTAAGAAACCAAATGCAAAGAGTTGCGAAGAAAACAGACTTATTATTCTCATTTTGTACGTTCTTAACACATTTGTCAAAATTATCTATCAGAGAATATATAAAAGATATGAAGAGGTTAGGTAAATAGGTTAGATGAGAATCGCAGTAAGAGTGACTTAGGTACCGGGAAGGCACTATTTTAAATTCAACTTTTCCACGATTGAAAACAAAAGACGCATTTAGTTGTTTTATCGACTACCAAAAGAATTTTACGCCATACTATTCTCATGCCTATTCTATATGGAATAGGCGTCGACGAAAACACATTCGGATTAATAAATGTCTTTATTGAAACCAGGTGGCAAAACTCGAAAATCAATCAATCATTATCCACGGAGTATGTACAAATGTACCGTCCTACCGTAGTATTAGTTTGCTTTCATACATGTATAAACTTTTCACAAAAATGATTAAAAAAAGACTGGACGCTACATTAGATTTCTATAAACCTAGAGAACAAGCTGTTATGTGTAGTAATAAAGAACCTAATGGACAAGTCTGCAGAATACAACAAACCATTTGCACTCACATTTGTCAACTACGAGAAAGCACTCGATACCATAAGCCTCAGAAAATGTTAAAAGCATTAACAGAATGCCAAATAGACCATCGCTACACTAATATAATTAAATGTATCTACCGAAATGCCACAGCTACCGTAGGACTATTTGAACAGGAAACAAATAAATTCTGTATACAGTGAGAAGTATGACAAGAAGACACAGTCTCTCCATAAGTGTTCACAATGCTCTAAGAACAAACTTGTAAGAAAACACATTTGAGATTTGCAGATGACATGGTCCTTATAGCTGACCGTATAAATCATGCAATAATAATGTTTCAAAAATTATATCACGCTTCCTTGAAGGTCGGACTAATGATTAATTTATGAAAAAGACGCAAATAATGACTAATCTGGTGCTAAATCGAAATACTGCTGTTGATGGTAGTGATATTGTGCAGACTACATCGTATAAGAACCTAGAACATGAAATTCGGTTGGACAGAGATAACCAGACATGTTAGCTCCCACGTCGCATAGGATTAGCCTGGGCAGCGTTTGGTAAATAAAACTATGTATTTAAATCGGATCTACCCATATACCTTAAAATAAAAACATTAACGCTCACAAAAAGGTAGTTAATAAGATTCGCGTGACTCAGATGGCTACGGAGCGCCAGATGTTGGGTGTCTCTCTGAGAGACCGAATCCCAAACAAAGAAATACGCCGTAGAACAAAAACAAGAGACGCTATCGAAAAAATGGCGTTGTTTAAATGGAATTGGACACGACATGTCGCCAGATTATCAAATAAACGATGGACAAAACGTCTTTTAGAGTGGATAACAAGGCAAGAAGCAATACGTAGCAGAGAACGCCCACCAACTAGATGGACTGACGACCTGAAGCGTGTTAGCAATGACTGGATGCAAGTCGCACAAGAGAAAGACAGATGGTAAGAGCTGAGAAGACCTATGTCTACCAGTGGACGCACAAATGTTAATGATGATGATGTACAGATACTGAAAGCTATTGGACTGGGCTGTACATTTTCACCAATGCTTTTTGACATATAATGAACCAGAATTTCAAATTGCTGCAGAAAATATGCAGCATGCAAGTAAATAGGGTCATAATTAATAATCTTCATTACGCGGATGATACATCTATTGTAGCAAATTAGAGAGAAGATCTGCAAGCGCTGGTTACAAGTAATAATCATACAGAAAAGGAATACGGTTTGTACAAGATATCAAGTTTATTACCATCAGCAGGCAGCAACGCAAGCAATCAAACCTTCTTCATAAAATACTCAAAAAATTCAAAGAGTTGGTAAATTTAAGTACTTTAAATCCACTCTATCGAGCAAATAGAATTTTTATAAAATTAAAATAGGAGTAAGTATGACTAAGGCAGCTTTTGTTAGATTCAAGGCTCTTTCGGTCAGAGGTATCTCTAAATCAGGGGTGCTCAAACTTAAACTGCTGGCGATCTACCTCAATATTTTTAGACTACTTACGATCGACTCTGAGAGACTGCAAGTGTGTGTAATGCAGGGTTGTCGTACATACACGATACACCCTACCTACCTAGGTAGGGCGTACCGTAGCATATATAGATATTAGCTTTCTGCACAATATAGGTACATTATTTTAGTCAAGGTTTGGGTTAGGTTTAGTTAGGTTCTTCTCTACAATATCAATGAAAAAACTCATAGTTATTCAAAATTGCCAGTTTATTTGTTGTTACAAAACAAACGAGTTACATATGGTGTTAAACTTAACTAAGGAGTGGCTTTCGCAAGCATGATGTCATATGATCGTCAGTTAGTCGATTGCGATATTTTGACTTAATTATCTTCATTTCAGAAAATGCAGACTCGCACAAGTAAGTTGACCCAAAAAATGCCGTCAGTTGAAGGGCGATTTGCCTTATATTCGGATATTTATCTTCAGATATAAAAAACCAGAAATTTGTATCAGATACTGTAGCTTTGAGATGTATATCTGATATAATCTACACCAACTCATTTTCAACAGAACATAAGTTCATATTAAACTGACTTGCTATTTCAGTAGCTAATTCCTCAATGTTTTTACATGAAGAAGGATAACTCATAAATAATGTTATATTTTCCAATTTACTGCAATCATAAAAACGCATTTCGAATTGTCCCAAAATATTTGATAATTCAGCCTCATACGTATCATAATTCAACTGAGGAATCCTTGCTTTCAAAGACGGAAAATGTTTCAGATCCTTTCTTTTCAGTTGATCTATCATAAGTTGCAATTTACTTTTGAATGCGTTTACTGCGCTAATCATCTCAATAATAGTTTTTTCTTTACCTTGAAGTTCCAAGTTAACGGTGTTTAAGTGCATTGTGATGTCAGTCAAAAATGCCAAATCATTTAGCCATTTTTCGTTTTTCAAAATCTGAGTGTCATCACCTCTTTCGTCTAGAAAAGCTGTTATTTCGAGCAATAATTCTTGAAACCTTTCTAGGAATTTTCCGCGACTCAACCACCTGACGTCCGTGTGAAGAACTAAATTAGTGTTAACAATCAAAAGACTGATATTTTTTATACACACTTATGGCAAGTCAAAGAAAAATGTAAAAAAGTATTTTTGAAGTGTGTATATTTTAAACAATTCCTAGCTGAGCGCTTTCGGCTTTACAAAGCCATCATCGGAGCTATGGTCAATTTATAAATACCACTACAATGGAGAGATCTCATTTCCTTATATGTCGAAATTATGATTTTTTAGTTGCTAAAATTCTTAAAAAACATATAAAAAACATATAAAAAACCGACACTGGACTTCACAGACACATTAAAAAATTGAAAAAATTTTTAACTTCTTTTGACTAAATCAGTGTGTTCAGCTGACTCCCTATCTTTCAACTGCAACTGAAAGAGCCGCCGTTGCAAGCTACGTGCATGGATGGAATTCACAATTTTTGTTGCGATGCCCATACTTTTCTCCGTGTTTAAAACTTTTAAACACAAAACTTGTTGATGTATAATGCAATGGAATGAAAAAAAATGAAGGGAATTCTTCATTAGCTCGACACAATGCCACAAAACCTTTTTTGTTTTCAGTCATTGCTGGTGCTCCATCGGTTGTAATGCACATTAATGTATATATTGGTAGCTCGTAGCTTTTTACAAAATTTAAGAAAACGCCATATGTATCTTCGCCACGGCTCTTACCCTTCAGAGGAATGATTGTCAAAAATTCTTCCTTAGCCAACATGTCATTGAATACCATCCGAATAAAAATACACAGCTGGGCAGTGTCTGTCATATCGATGGATTCATCGAACTGTAAAGAAAAATATGTACATTCCATGATATCATGTTTTAGTTCATCTGCGATGTCTTGACTCATGACTTCAATACGCCTTGTGACAGTCGGACGAGATAACTGAAGTTCTCTAATAGCAGACATGATTTTTGTTTTATTTTTAAAATCTCCAAATAAACTCTCACCCGCTTCAATAAATGCTTTCTTCACCACCGATCCATCTTCAAATGGTTTCTTGTGTTTCGCCAAAATATGAGATATACCAGTCGATCGCGATCGACTGTTTGAGCACCCCTGCTCTAAATCATAGACTTTATATGGTTAAATGTTATGTATGGCAAATTAAAATTATTGTTTGATGCAGGGATATGGTTATCAAAAATAAAATCAATAAATATTGTTAGGCTAACTACCTGCCTTTCAAACATTCTTCTTCTTTGAGTGACTCTCCTATCGTAGATTGGATATCATTAGGGCGATTCCAATTTTATTTACTACTGTTTTGAATATTTCGTTAGCGGTACAGCCAAACAACTCTCTTAAATTTCTTATCCAGAACATTATTCTACGGCCTAAATTTCTGTCTATTTGGATTTATCCTTACATTATATTTTGTAGGAATGTATACTTTTGTCCTCTCATCAGGTGGCCTAAGTATTCAAGTTTTCTCTTTTTTATATTCAGTATAATTTCTGGATGATGATGTTCACTTCCGGATCGCTATTTATTCTGCGAATTACTTCTTAATTTGTAATTTTATCCACCCAACTTATTTACGGCGTAAAGCACTACATCTCAAAGATTTCAAGATTTTTAACATTCCTCTGTTTAAGAGTCCATGCCTCAACACCGTAAAGCAAAGTACTGAATACATAGAATTTTAACATTAAAGTTCGTAGATGAATACTAATATCACGATTACAAAATATTTTTTTTCATTTTTATAAAAGTAGACCTGGCAATTTCAGTACGTGGTGTAAAATGTCCCTTGACCTGCTAGAACAAACGAATAAAAGCAGTTGTTCTTCACCGCCAAACCTATCTGAGTTTTATGCTGTTCAAGATTTCCAGATAACTGACTTGTCCAGATAACGGTTATCAAGGTATATTTAGGTAAATGCAAGCTTTAGTCTGAAATATTGTATCGTCAAGAAATAAATAAATTGTATTATAAATTAAGAAGTTTTGTTTTAGTGTTAGTGTATAGAAATTAAAAATAGTGTTGAAATAACTGCCAAATAAAGACTGTAAATTAAAAGATAATAAATTAAAAGATAATAAAAACATTAATAAATTTAAAACATGCCAAATGTGAATTTCGAGAACATTACTTAAAGTATCGTGGACGGACTGAGCTATCAATGCAGAGGTGTTGCGAAGGTTGGAGTAGACCGAGAAATGTTGGGTGTCGTAAACATAACGCAAGGTTTCTTATTTCGGACACGTCTTGAGTGGATTAAGGTACTCCCTCTTAAAACTTAAACTCACGCGCAAGATTCAGGGTAGAAGAGGTCCAGAAAGACAATTAAATTCCTGACTTCAAAACTGGTTTAATGTCGAAGAATTAAGACAGTAACTGAAACGCCTACACGCTGCTAAGCCTATGGAACAATAAGTACGTTTATGTTTGGTAAGAAACACCGGGAATTACAATTGGCTTTAACTTTTCAACCTTGGACTATTTTTGTACTGTAAGTGTGATTAAACAGCGCAAGGTATTTTCTAAGGGATACGTTTCTTGTATGAACAAGGTAGTCCTTCTTGAAACTTACAGTCACAGGCAAAATTCAGGCTTAAAGAGATCCAGAAAGAAAACTAAATACCTGACTTCAAAACTGGTGTAATGTCGAAGAATTAAGACAGTAACTGAAACGCCTACACGCTGCTAATCCTATGGAACAATAGGTACGTTTAAGTTTGGTAAGAAACACCGAGAATTACAATTGGATTTAACTTTATATCTTTCGACTATTTCTGTACAGTTTGTTGTTGAACAAGGTACTCCTTCTTAAAGCTTGTAGTCACAGGCAAGATTCAGACTTAAAGAGATCCAGAAAGAAAATTACATTCCTGACTACGAAAATTATGTGATGTCGAAGATTATGTGTTTTATTTTTCGGCTAGCCGAAGAGAGAAACCTTGGAGTAATTAATTAAGACAGGGAATAAAACGCTTAAATACTAATAGGCCTTTGGTACAACACAACAAGAATAAGTGGTATCTTGATGTTTGAGAATAAACACCAGGTATTGCGATTGGCTTTGAATTTTCGTCTTCCAATCCTGTACTATCTTGCATAGCTGTAGTGGATGGCTACCATATGTTTGTGAAGTTACTTGTTAATCTCTTAATACAGCTTGTCGTTGCCTAACAGTCATTTAATACGTGGTTAACTCTTTTAGGTCCAATTTTTAGCATAGAAATACTGCAATGTGTATAATTATGAGCCAAATACTAAATTTGGTGTGTTTTTAATATGACATATTATGGTTAATATAAACTCTCATTTAGCCGTCCATGCAACAAACATACATTCACTTGAGTTACTCTTAAGTCGACAAAATATACGACTCAGTTCAATCACTATTTCGCTTCTAATAAAAGCTTCATTGTTTGTGAACTTATACATCTCTACCATGAATAATAAAGCTAATAACAAACAGTTCGACACATTTCCCATGGAGTAAATCAGTTATGGTTAAAGTAGGCGTTAAAATTTTGATTATGCTGTTAATATTGAAATTAAATAGTAATCAGAACACTGTAAGTGTAGTAGTTAATTTGTGGGACTGTTACAATCATCAGGGATCGTCGTAGAATGACTAGTAGGTATTTATAATTTTTCTTTATTTGTTTTTATTTTTGGTTCGTAATAAATGTACCCAATTATCGAACTGGCCAAATATGAATACATATAATGCTGCTATTGTAACTTGGTCAAACTTATATATTTTGCATACATATTTGTATATCATAATGATTTTATTTGTACGCAGAATTTGTTCTCCTACACGAATGATACAATTAAGCTGGCATTGCAAAAATGCTTTTAAAAAATAAATAAAGATAAAAATTATATTGTAACACTTCTTTAAATTAACTTTACCTTTTTTGTTATTATCTCCGAACAACTGGTATATCAGAGTCTGATAGATTAGTTCCATGGTATAGCGCTAATCTCTCAATATAACCTATTTTGAGTTTAATTCTAGCTGAAAACTGCGTGCAGTAGGTTAGATCGTTTATTTTCTGTAGGACGATAAACGCACCCTCCCAGTTTCGTTAAAGTTTCAGGCAAAATTCTTTCTTACATTTGTTAAAGTTATTTTAATAGTATGCATTTCGATCCTGCCTTTGGCTTCGTCACTTGAAATTGCATATTTACTACCAACAGCTCCGACTAAAGCGTTACTACAGCTCCGAAATGAGCATTAATGCAAAGGAATAATGAATTGTTTTAGGAAGATCATGTGAGATCAAATAACAAGCAGCAACTATTCGCAGCTTGAAGATAAACAAGGAGTAAAAATGATATCCTGACAGAAAAATATAAAAAGCTAAAGTTCAAGCTTAATTTAATGCGTGGGGATACTAAGAACTTAATTTTTAAAAATGTTTAATTGGAACAAATAATATATAAGCCCAAAAAAGATTAGTTTATTATTAATAAAAAAACACCAAGAATTAAAAGAAACCAATTATACAAACGTCTTTTGTAAGAAATAAACAATGAGGTTGGGCACATAACCTCGCCCAACTCGAAAAGTGTTTTCCAACCATATATAGTAAACATAAATGAATCTCTTTCAGAAGTCATTCGATAAGATGATGTGGGTATTTCTTTAACCATGCCAAAGATGGTTAAAACTTAAATCGAAAGGAACGTTAATCCTATAAAAGCTCCGGCTACGATCAGATAACTGGGCAGGTCTTTAAGGAGCTATCTAGAAGGGCCCTGCCTGGTTCTAATTCATCTAATTCTAATCGAATATTAATGCAACGTTTTGTTTCAATTATATTATACAACTATGAAAGTAGGTATAAGCAATCCCCACTTACTGACCAACGGCTTCGGGCGGACGAGTTGGTAAGTGGCAGGGCACTCTTTTGTCCTGGAATTGAGAAATTGATTCCGAAGGCGGAAGAACTATAAAACTACAAATTAGTCAACGGCATAAGGATGCAAAAAGCAAAGGAGAATTACTGCATTAAAGGCCTTTTGGCACTCCTAGTTTTAACTATCATGGCTGTAAATAATTTAAGTCAAAACATTAATGATCATGGATCTCGGAATCTAAGATCCGGCAAGAGAGGACAATCTCAAGACTGCAGGGCCTCTCAGGTCGTTAATATGCGAAATCCTTGCAAAATAGCCACATGGAACGTCAGAAGCATGTTTGAGTCAGGTAAAATATATAATGCCATAAAAGAAATGAAAAGAATGCAAATCAGCATCCTCGGAATAAGCGAAATGGCCTTTACTATAAACGAAACACTTTACAATGGCATACAAAAAGAAATTCGACGTAAAATACGAGAAGCAAAGAGTCAACATCTAGTTAAACAGTGTCATGACATTGAAGAACTCGAAAAAAGATACGACACGTTTAACATGTATAAAAAAGTAAAAGAAGCGGCTGGTATCTTCAATAAGAAACAAAATGCATTGGTACAGGATGAAAATGGTAAAGTAATATTCGAAGTAGAGGACAAACTTAAAGAATGGGAAAACTACGTCACGAACCTATTCGAAGACGATAGGAATAGTTCACCTCCCGATATTACTAACTGCGACGGACCCCTAATAACACGCTGTGAGGTTATAAAGGCCATACAATCATCAAAAGATGGCAGAGCGGCTGGTCCTGATGAAATTCCAACTGAAATATATAAGCTTATAAAGGATAGCAATGTTTTAGAGGCTATAACTTCGTTTTTCAATACCATTTATACCAGCGGACGACTACCTAATGGTTGGTCTAACTCACTATTTATAGCTCTACCTAAGAAGACAACAGCAAAAACCTGTGCTGATTATAGAACCATCAGTTTGTTAAACCACTTATTGAAAATTTTTCTGAAGGTAATACATGGTCGTATCTACAATAAATGTGAGGAATACCTGGATGACACTCAGTTTGGTTTCCGTAACGGATTTGGAACGAGAGAGGCACTGTTTGGAATGAACGTACTTGCTCAAAGATGTCGTGATATATCTGTAGACATATACTGTTGTTTTATTGACTTTCAAAAGGCATTTGATCGTGTTAAGCACTCTATATTGATCGAAGCTCTAAAAGACATTGGCTTGGACGGCAGAGATGTTCGAATAATTGTAAATTTATATTGGAATTAAACAACATCAGTTTTAGTAGATGGTGTGGAATCACAAGCTCTCAATATTAAAAGAGGAGTACGGCAGAGATGCCTCTTGTCACCCCTGCTTTTTAACGTTTACTCCGAAAGAATTTTCAGAAAAGCACTTTCTGAGAAACAAGAAGGAATGCTTGTGAACGGCGAAGTCATCAATAATTTGCGATATGCGGACGATACAGTACTCCTAGCTTCTAGTCAAGAAGATCTGCAAACACTACTTGATAGTGTCGTTGAGAGTTGTAGGGAGGCATGTCTGGATCTTAGCATAAGGAAAACCAAAATACTCGTAATAAGTAAACAACAGAATATAAAACCGTCTCTATATGTAAATAATACCAAACTTGAGCAAGTTGATAAAATCGTCTACCTTGGACAGCAATTAAATTGTAATGCAGAAAATCACGGCGAAATTAGATCCAGAATAGAGCAGGCTAGAGCTGCTTTTAGAAGGATGTCCAAGATGTTATGTAACAGAGACCTAAAATTGGCATTAAGGATCCGCCTACTTCGCTGCTACGTGTTCTCGGTCTTACTTTATGCTGTCGAGTCCTGGACTGTGAATAAAATCGATCTAAATCGCCTTGATGCTTTCGAAATGTGGTGCTATAGAAGAATTTTAAAAGTTTCCTGGGTGGAGAAGAACGTCTCCCCAAGACTACTGAGATCATAAAAAGCATCAAGCAGAGAAAGCTGGAATACTTCGGACATGTAATGAGAGGTTCCAAATATAGATTGCTACAAAATATCATGCAAGGAAAAATAGCAGGAAAACGCAGTCCAGGACGAAGAAGAACCTCATGGTTGAAGAACTTGCGAGATTGGTATGGTGTAGATACAAGCATGCTATTTAGGGTGGCAGTGAATAAAATTAAAATAGCTATGATGGTAACCAACGTTCTGAAAGGACATGGTACATGAAGAAGAAGAAGAACTATGAAAGGTAGCTGAGATTATTATAATCTCAAAACAAAGCAAACCTCTGCATTAAATGACAGCATATTTGCCAATATCCTTGCTATTAATTATGTAAAAACTCTTCGAAAAGCTCTTGCTCGAGAGGCTAGAACCTAGTATTATAGAAAGACAATATATTCCTGATCACCAATTCGGATTACGAAACAATCACTCTATAATTAATCAAGTCCACCGGATCAGGTATGTGGTCGATGAATGCTCATTATTTTTGGATGTAGCACAGGCCTTTGACAAGGTCTGGTATAAAGGATGCTGACTTTTCTTTGCCAGAAAAGTCAGTTTTGCTCTATTAATAAAGCTATTTTCACATTCTGCATGTAGTAGGATAAAACGGGAACCACGATCTGCAGGAGCTTTTAAGCCTGTAGTCAGGCCACAAACAAATGCATCTCTATCCAATTTAATGGACGTGCTTACCCATTCTTTGAATACGCCGTGGCCTACGTTTACTCATGTTTAATCTAAATAGACGATATTGAGGCCTTTTTCGCGTACAAATTTTTTTTTCCTTAAGTAAAATCTGAAAAGTTTGCACGCCCTTGAATGCATCACCGCCATTAAACTTACTTAGTTAGATTGGTAATATGTACCAAGAAAGTAAGAGCTACTCAGAACCCTAAACTAAAGGCCCGATAGAAATCACGTCAAACTAGGCTAGTATCATAACTAAGACAAGAATAAATGCTGTAACAATAAATAGGTTAGGTTAAAGATAATTTATTGGGAATATGGTGAATTAAGGTCAAAGTAAAAAGAAATGAAACCTGGAATAAACAAGAGCAGGGTTAAATAAATTGATAATGATATACTCAATATTATTGTAATTTTCGACTGTGTTTACCGTTTTCTTAATCATAACTAAATTAAATTAGGAAGTATTTCTCAAATCAAAATATTACTTACCACAAAACGGTATACCCTCTGGCATCCATACACCATTCTGGCATACCCTTCGAGAGGGACCTAATAGTTCAAAACCTCTTTCACATGAATATGTAGCAACACTACCTGGGCCCAGATCTTCATCTGAAAACACAACAGATGAATGTGCTGGTGCACCAGGAAAGCTACATGACGTAGATAATTGTCCAAAGGATTCTGCAACAAAATTTAATATGAAACATTTTCAATTTTATAACTATATTTAATATAAACACGATATGAGAATAAAAACGTCTGTGTACATGATATTTGCACACTATACACATATTATATAGTATTTTATCTTATATGACAGCCAGAATAACCGAAGATAAACGACTACTATCGGTCGTTTTACCAGACAAGTGAAACTAATTAAATTATATAGCCTATTATTATGTATATATATATATATATATATATATATATATATATATATATATATATATATATAATATATATATACATATTTTTTTATATATATATATATATATATATATATATATATATATATATATATATATACGGATATCTTGGGTTTAGTAGTCAATATTGGCCTTTAAGTAAAACTCTTTTAGGTTCGTTAAGCTTTCGAGTATATTGTACTCTTTTTCAAAATGTAATAAAAATTAACATAAAAAATTACATTAGAAAAATGAAGTTGTTATATCTTCAATAAGGCTTACCCTTGTGAGGATTGTGTTTTAAAATTAGCAAAATTAATTAACATAATGACATTATTAAATTTGATTTACTTTTTCGGTCTGTCAAAACTTATTACTAAGGTTTCCATGTCTCTTCTATTTTTTATATTTATTTTAGGTGAGTTTGACAGAAGAAGTGTCTATGTTTATGCAAACATTCATTGCAAATTTTGATATAATATTACAGTTATTAAACAAGCAACAGAGTTTATGTTACTAAGTAATTAAGAAAGAAAAAACACAAATAAAAATCAATTTTATCTCATTTGAACTTGGAATAATCCCTTTAATATGCGTAACTTTTATATTGTTATTCTTTTATTTAAAAGAAGATTACTGTATATAGCACTAAGATTTTCAATGTCTTCTCTTTTGTTTGAGGTGTTTTGTGTAGTTTTAATTAAACACATTTCTAGAAACAGTCTTTTGTTGTAATTTCTTTCCCTTCTCAATATTTCTGTTTGATCATAGTTAGGCGTATAGCCCATTGTAATACAATGTTCACTTAATGCACAGGCTTGTACTTTATTCAGATTAATATCACTCTTGTGAGATGTTAATCTTCCGGACAAATTTCTGGACGTTTCTCCAATATATACTCTATTACAATTATTACAGGGTAGAGAGTACACTACATTGGAGCTTTCTTTATTATTAATGGAAGAACCAATAAATTGGTCAACGACAGAAGAATGCAGAATGCAACGGGAAACCACTGCATTAAAGGTTCAACAGAACTTTCCTAGTTATCCATCATGGCAAATACGCAAAAAAATAAAACCGTTACTGATCATGGAATCCGGAAACCAAGATCCGGCAGGGAAAGAATAGTCAAAAATAGATACAAAATCTCAATTAAAGCAGTAAAAGTATACCCCGGAGAAGATGTCAACTCTGACCATAACCCGCTGATAGCTAGAATCCACGTGAAACTCAAAAAGATTGTAATACCTAAAAATAAACCAACGTTTGATTACACAAAATTAAGAAAAAGAGAAATACATTCAAAAGTGATCCAACAAGTCAACTCAAATCTAACAGAAGTGGAAGAAGAAATCTTAACATCAGAAGATGTCAATGAAAAGTGGAGCAATATGCGAGAGGATACTAAGGCGCAGAAGACAATTTTAAGCCTAAAAAGACAAATAAAAAACAGAAGTGGATGACTTCAGAAATTCTAGCAATAATGGAAGAGAGGAGAAAAGCCAAAGGAAGAAATGAGCCAAAATATCAAGAACTACAAAGTAGAATTAAAATAGAGATAAAAAAGTCAAGGAAACGTGGTTAACAGATCAATGCATAGAAATAGAAGAGTATAACAGAATACACGACAGCTTTAATATGCATAAAAAATAAAAGAACTAGCAAATACCAAAAAACGAGCACACTATGGGATACTCAAAGAAGATAATGGTAAACTCATTGCAGACATCAAAGATAAACTAAGATTTTGGCAAGAATACATAATGAAACTATTCAACGAGGATAGAATAATACAAAAAGAACAACAGGAACAAACAGGACCGAAAATAATAATGTGCGAATTAGAAAAGACAATAAGAAATGCAAAGACTGCAAAATCAGTAGGCCCAGATCAGATACCCGCTGAGCTAATTAAATGCATTGACGAAGAAACACTGCATATACTTAGTCAAGGAAACGTGGTTAACAGATCAATACATAGAAATAGAAGAGTATGACAGAAAACACGACAGCTTTAATATGCATAAAAAAATAAAAGAACTAGCAAATACCAAAAAACGAGCACACTATGGGATACTCAAAGGAGATAATGGTAAACTCATTGCAGACATCAAAGATAAACTAAGATTTTGGCAAGAATACATAATGAAACTATTCAACGAGGATAGAATAATACAAAAAGAACAACAGGAACAAACAGAACCGAAAATAATAATGTGCGAATTAGAAAGCATAAGAATGCAAGACGAAAATTAGTAGGCAATACGTGAGCATTAATGATGCGAGAACGATAATTTAGTGTCACAGATTACTGGAGTAATACCTCAAGATTGGTTGCTGTCCACGTTTGTAACACTACCAAAGTCAGCACGTGCGACAGAATGCTCTCAGTACATAATAATTTCCTTAATAAGCCACACACTTAAAATAATACATGGAAGACTATACAAACAAATAGAAAAAGATATGGATGACACCCAGTTTGGATTCAGAGGAGGACTAGGAACGAGAGAGGCTCTGTTTGCTTTCAACGTTCTCGCGCAAAGACGACTAGACATGAACCAGGATCTCTATGTCTGCTTTATATATTATCAAAAGGCTTTTGATAGAGTACATCAGAAAAAGAGGTGTTAGACAGGGTTGCGTGCTGTCCACATTGTTATTCAATCTGTACAGCGAAGCTATTTTTAAGCAAGCAATATCAGAGAAACAACAGGGTATATTAATAAACGGAAAAATCTTAAACAACATAAGATTCGCAGACGACATCGCTGTTTTTGCAGACAGTCTAGAAGCATTGCAACGCTTGGTAAATAGATAACATTAAGTCAGTATCAAATATGGACTACAAATAAACGTTAAGAAAACCAAGATCATGATTATTTCTATATATAAGGCCACGCATTGAAATTGCAAGAAAAGCATTTATAAAAATGAAAACAATGTTTGTCAATCGAGACCTTTTTCTGGATCTAAGGATAAGAGCCTTAAGATGCTACGATTTTAAAAATAACATGGACTCAACGAGTTACAAATGCAGAAGTATTAAGAAGGCTACAAAAGAATTGCGAGGTCATAAAACACATCAAAACAAGAAAGCTGGAATATTTAGGCCACATTACCAGAGGTGCGAATAGATATTAAGGCTCATAATGCAAGGAAAATCAGAGGTAAAAGATCCATAGGAAGACGAAGAATTTCCTGACAGAGAAACCTAAGAGAGTGGTATAGTTGCAGCTCAATAGATCCTTTTAGAGCAGCCGCCAATAAGGTACGGATAGCTGTTATGATAGCCGACCTCCGATATGAGAAGGAACTACAAGAAGAAGAAGAAATAAATATGTTTATCAACATAATTACAAAATTATGAATATACTTATGAGATCTTAAGAAATATAAACTATTGCACCATCTATTGTAATAAAAAATTCTTAATTTCTTTATTAAGACCACGACCTTACCGACGCGATTATTAATCGACGAACACATATTGCTAACATCCGCAAACTGAAAATGACATTTCCTCTACCAACCAAAATTATTCTATTGTGTTGTCGAACAGCACGCATATGAGTGGGTATCTAACTTCATGGTGATATGCACATTTGCATCGATAATATCAGAAGATGAGTTACGACAATTTATTACATAGTATTCATAATCTAGGACATTAACATAGTCTTTAACTATATGGTTATCTACTTGAAAGAATATGAAGGCAACACCGAACAAAGCAAAATGGTTAATGATACTTTATGCCTTATATGCAGGTGAGTAGTGTTCTTAATTTTTTGCATTGGACAATATAAGCAATTTATAAAAAATTTAGCTTTTGGCAATAAAAAGACGATGCAATATTACTAGTACTTATAAGATTGCGTTGTTTTAAATAATAATTATTTTAATTTTAATTCTCTAAATTAATACACTGATACACCTTGTGAAGACTGTTCTACAAGAAAAGGTCTACAAGACAAAGAAATATTAATTATACCTCCTAAATGGTATAAAATTTCTAATACATTTGTGAGATCATGTTATCAAGTGGCCATTGGAATCGAATTTTGGATAATTGTCAAACTTCAAATATTAAAAAGTTATGGGTATAAACTGGATATCCGAAAGTCGTTACACTATTTTGTTGGACGGTTGTAAAAACTTGAAATTATAAATTTATTTAAAGGTCAAAATGTTGCAGTTTTAATCATTTGCTGAAAACAAGGTATAAAATCTTCTAAAAAGCGGACAGCTTGAAGTGTTAAGGTTTGCCCAATCAACTAGGTTGGTGGAAGCCAAAAAGGACCATTACAAAAATCGATTTGGAAATTAGGGCGTAGATTGCATGTAGGTCACAATATCGTCAGTCTATAACTAAGAAGACAAGGACCTAACTGTCGCAAACTGCAAAAATTCCCAAAATACACTAAAGACAAATGCGCAGAATTCCAATATAAGCATTAAAGAGACACCACTTCACAACCAACAATGTTCTTATTATTGATGATGAAAAATATTTATTTTATTCTGGAATTAAATCTAATTGCGAATTTTGTATTGCTCAAATATATAAACAATATTTAAGTCTGGAAAAAAAAACAAACCAAAATTATTGAATAATGGTATATTAACAACAAGAACAAGACTAAGCTAATGGAGTTATTACCATTATTCAGTTATTATCACTGATAATGATATTAACCTATTTTCAACTAAATATTGAATTTTATAAATATAACAACACATTTGTTAACCGCAAAGACCAACCCAAATATACATTTAGTAACACCCGTGGACAAAGATCTATGATAGATTATGTTCTAACCAACAGAGATATACATCCATCGAA
The DNA here is from genome assembly GCA_918026665.1 of Diabrotica balteata. Lineage (NCBI taxonomy): Eukaryota > Metazoa > Arthropoda > Insecta > Coleoptera > Chrysomelidae > Diabrotica > Diabrotica balteata. The sequence goes on from OU898283.1 coordinate 84,044,937, forward strand.
AATAATCTACGTAAGATGCCTCCACTTAGCAGGTTTAGGCAGCGACCATGGCCTAATATTATGTAAAATAAGAATCATCCTAAAGTACTTTTCATCCAAGAGAGCGGTGCCAACACAATCAAAAATCAGTCGAAGGACTAAATACGAAATCCACGAAATACTTATACAGGAAAAGAATATCAGGGAAGATTGCTGTGAATGAAATATTAGACAATGATAACATCGAGGAAAGCTGGGAAAAACTTTAAAATAACCTAATTAACGCAGCAACAGAATCACTTGGAGAGAGGAAAGTAACGAATACTAACATATCAAAAAAGAAAACACCATGGTTTAGAGAGAAAGTGAAGACAAAATGTGAAGAACAGAAGAACACAACATAAGAACCTTTTTAGAATATAGAACATAACAAACATAACAAACATACAACCACTATAAACTAATCAGAAATAAAACGAATAGTTTAGTTAGACAACTAAAAAAGAAACACTGGTGGGGTTTCTCAAAACAGATGGAACATGACTTCTATGAAATACAAAAAAATATAAAGAATGAACAGAGGACAAAGAAAGGAGATGAACGAACTAATTAAAATAAAACACATTCAGAAGAAAAAATGTGACTACAAACGAAGAAATAAATATTGAAGAGGAAATTAAGTATTAAGGAAATTAAAAAAAAAATAAAATCGCCAGGAGACGACAGATTACCGACCGAACTTCTAAAGTATGGAAGAGCAGATCTGACCTCACAAAACAACTATTAAAACTAATCCAAAAAATAATAAAACAAAATAGAATTCCTCAAGAATGGAAATCAAGCATGCTAATACCTCTCTTTAGAAAAGGAGACAAATCGGTCCCGAAAAATTACAAAGGTATAAATTTATTAAACACAACACAAAAATTAACAACTAAATGTAATAACAAATAAACTGAATAAAACACTAGCAGAAGAACAACAAGGTTTTAGGTCAGGAAGATCATGCACCGACGCTTTATTTATAATGATGCAAGTACAAGAGAAATCATTACAATACAACAAACCGGCATATCTATGTTTCGTGGACAATACAGGCATTTGACTGGGTCAGATTAGAAGACGTTATCCACTTACTTTACGCAAGAGATAGACCTCTAGGAATAATCAAAATGATCGAAAATATAATAACAACAACAAACAAATAACTAAACAACACAATAAAAGTAAAAGTAGAAGAAGAACTAACCGGCCCCATTGAAGCTGGCAATGAGTTAAGACAGTGAGCCCTGTATTGTTCAACCTGATTATGGATGAAATAATAAAAAAAGTAAGACTAAAAAAAGGATACCTCTCTCTTCAATTTTTGACCCCCCAGGGGGAGTGTAGTGGTCGACGTGATGTCGTGTATTGTCCGTCTCCAGAGATCTCTGTCTCTGGTCATTTCTTTTAATTTATGCATAGGTCTTTGGCATACCTATCCATCTTGTTGGGGATCTTCCTCGTGACCTTCGGCCTTCTACCTTTCCTTCTATTATGAGTATTTCCATGTTTTCTGTGTTTGCTCTCATAACATGCCCAAAATATTTTAATTGTTGGAGATGGACTTTACTAGAGAGTCGTTGGCTAACTTTTAGCTCTCTTAAAATTGAATTATTTGTTCTACGGTCGGTCCAAGGAATTCGTAACATTCGTCTCCAACAGAACATTTCAGTGGCGTCTATCTTTCTTCTCTCCGATTATCTCGGAGTTTAAGATTCACATCTGTAGGTCAGTATTGGGAATATTAAGCAGTTGATCAACCTCATCTTTATCGCTCTTGAAATTTCACAACACAAACATATTGATGACATTCCTTCCATATTTTGGTCAATTTTGCTGTGGCAACTTTTGCTAGATCACATCTACGTTTAATCTCTTCTTGTAATGACCCTGTGTTTGTGATTAATGATCCCAGATATAACTATGAGCTCACAACCTCGAACCGGTCAATTGTAGTTATGTGTGGATGATTGTTGTGTAGTCTATCCACTATCATGATCTTTGTCTTTGATATGTTTAATTGCAGACCAAATATTTGACTTTCGTTTTCGATCAGTCGTATAAGTTCCATCAGCTCTGCTTGACTATTTGCAAGAAGTGAGTGAAGAAGAATTGTGGAGATAGTATACATCCTTGTCTGACACCCCGTTCTGGATGAAACTCGTTCGAAAGTGTGTCAAGTACTTAAACTGATCCAGTAGTGTGTTCATATAGTTCAGTTATAAACGTAATTAGATGTTGTGGTACGCCTACTTCTTTTAGTATTCGCCATAAGTATCTCCACTTGACCCTGTCTGACGCTTTACGGTAATCTATAAAACAGATGTATAGTGGGATGTTGAATTCCCTAGATTTCTCGATTATCTGTCTTATATTCAGCAGGTGTTCTCGAGTGCCTCTACCTTTGGTAAATCCAGTTTGCTCTTGTGGAATTTCTCTTTGAAGGAGTGTTTTCGGTCTCTCATTGATTATATGTAGCATTATCTTGCTGGCATGGGATATAAGAGAGATAGTTCTATAATTGTCGCATTTATGGAAGCTGCCTTTTTTACGTATGGTCGTTATTGTAAATTTGTCCAGTCTTCAGGCCATTGTTTGGAATGCCATATTTGGTTACAGAGTAGATGAAGTAACTTTACGCCGGTTTCTTCTGTGACTTTAAGCATTTCTGCTGTTATCATATCTGGACCTGGTGCTTTGTTATATTTGAGCTTGTTGATAGCCCGTCTTACTTAATTTTCGAGTATATCAGGTTCTTCTTCCACCTCGTCAGAGATTTGGCTAACAAGCTCTTGGCGTTGATCATCTTTATTTAAAGGATACCAAATGGGAGAAAAACAATTTATAATAATCTGCTATGCAGACGACGCAATACTACTCTCTCAAAGTGAAGATGATTTACAACGTATGCTGCACCAATTTAATATAACGGCCAGAAAAATTTACATGTTAATTTCCCCAACAAAGACAAAATGCATGGTTACAACAGCAAATTTCCTTAGATGTAAATTGGAGCTGGAAGGTCAGATAATAGAACAAGTGATGAAGTTAGGCATTACATTATCTAGCTACGGAAAGCTAAAACCGAAGTAAAAGATCTAGTGAATACAGCAAACAGAGCCGTAGGCTACCTAAATAAAACAATGTGGAGAAATAAAAATATCGGAAAGGAAACGAAATTGACAAAACAGTCATCAGACCAATAATGACATACGCGGCAGAAGCAAGACCTGATACAGAGAGGACAAAAAGGATGTTAGAAACAGCAGAGGTGAAAACACTTAAAAAAATTTATAGTAAGACACTATGGGACAGTGCTAGAAGTACAGATATACGACATATATGCAAGGTGCAGAACATCAAAAACTGGGTAAGAAATAGAAGAGTAGAATGAAACGATCATATAAGCCGAATTACAACAAATAAAGTAGTAAAGACGGCAAGAGACGGTTTACCAATAGAAAGACGATCTACAGGAAGACCACGAAAACGATGGAATGACAACTTACTGGAGGCACATTGAAAAACAGACAGAGTCGTGTCTATATAAAAAGAAGAAGAAGATAAAGAGGATAAACTTTACTTATGAACTTTTATTAAATACTTTAAAAGTTACTCTCCTAAATTCAACATTACAAAAATCTACTTATGAATATTATTAACACAATTATCACAATTATTTACATTGATATTGTTAGGAATATTAACATAAGCGGCAGTATTGAAAGTAGAGTTAGACGTGTCAGTACTTTTACTATTTTTTGAGATATTAACTTAGTTGCGGCCATTTTAAATCTGTAAAGCTATGTAAATTTTATTTCTTAAAAAAATTTCTTCGTATTTCTCTGCTACATTAGTTGATTTCCATTCTTCGTGTCTTTTCAAGTTCGTTATAGTACCATCACTATCAGCCAGTAAAGTGGCTGAACTCCATTTTTTGAAATTGTGAAAAACGAAAAACTGAGCAAAAACACACGAATCTTAAATGACAAGCGTTTTCATAATAAAATACATAGTTAATGCTATTGTCAAAGCCGTTACCTAGCTATCCAAAATCGTCCCGAAAGTGAAAAGATTAATCCCGAAAGTAGTTACTTTCGGTACGAGTTGTGTAACATGGTACTTTCGATTTAATAAATCATACCGAAAGTTTTATTTTCGGGGCGGCTGCAGAATAATATTTTTGGTAATACTAACAAATGAGTCTCATTAGTTAATAATAATATTTATTTCGGGCGTTGAAAATATTCGACTTGTGAGTAAAAATATTAATGGTAAATAAGTTCATTTTTGATCCATAAAATTTTTCTAAAAGGAGGCCTTGAAAAGACTTATTATTTATATTTAGAACTAAAAGCTGAAATAATATACCAAACATAAATTAGAATTATTGTATCTATTAAGGTTACGTGAAAAGGCCGCTATATTTATGAAAATTAGTATAATTCAAAGTTACTGATGTATGTTAACTGTTAGCAAGATCTTTATACGTCTAGCTGTTTTCTGTTTACGCATAACTAAACAAGATTTGTCAATTTTAATTACAGTATCCATTTAAGGTAGTAATTTTAGATGCATTAAATTTATCTTCATCTTAATATAATTTTAAACAGTAATGTTTAAGTACTCAAGCAGCTGTCGTATAAAGCGGTATCGACAATAGAAGATTTGTTAAGAAGGACCTGCTGTTTGACACAATTTTTAGTTAAAATGCTGAATGTTCATTCAGTTCGAAAGGTTGAAGCTGAGCTAATAGTAATTGGTTTTCTTTTGTTTGATGTCTTGTTTGATATTTTTATTTCGTGGCATTTTTTCTTTGGTGACATTACTCTGACGTTTAATTTTATAATCTGCCAGATGTTAGAGTTAGTTACGAGAACTTATTTTTAAGTAATCCTTTATTTAACGGTAATGGGTAAGTGCTTTACTCACAAGCTAAAAACAATTAATAGTAAATGCATAAAAAGAAACATTATTTAGTATAATCAAAAAATTACTAAAAACATAAAAAAAATCTAAGGAATGGGGAGGAGAATACGTATACACATTGAACGCAGGTTCAGGTGATCTTGTAACGAAAAGTAAACTTGATAGGGTAGAAAAGGGGCCCAGAGGTTAAATACTATTTTGGTAACGTAAAAATTAACCAATGGGAAGTGTTGTCTTGAAATTTTAAGTTAAACGAAGAATTAAAATGTAAACCGAAAGTAGGTCAACAGATCTCTAGGCTGGGTATACTGAAGTCGGAAAGAAAGTAAAAAAAGAGAATTATAATAACAAAAATATATACAGATATAAATTTTTTTAAATAAAAAGAAAAAAGTGCGCCCTCTTATCTTTTCTCGGATAAACTTAAGGATATTATATATTAGAGGATTCATTAACAAATGAAGCATAAAACTGTGATGTCCTCTCGTAGAAGTCACTATCCGGGTAGCTTTTTTACAGTCAGAGACAGAGTTCAAAATAAAAATAAAACTTTATTGTCTTCCTTAAATTAAATTGACAAAAATCTTATGTACATATTTACAATTTGGTTTAGTCTTCTCAGTACCTGGCCTATTTATTCAAATTAAGTTTGATCTTGTCATATGAAATTAGTCTTATCGGCAAGCGAGTGTGTATTTGAAATTTTACGTGAACGTTGTATCGATTTAATAACAGCGGACGATAGGTACAAAGAAAGGAAAGGAACTCAACACGTCCCTTAAGTGATTCGGGTTAATAGGACACTCCTCGACAGTCTCAACACGACTGCTTCAGAGTACGGGTAGTGAAGAGCTCAACACGCTCTTCGGGTAACGGCGGTATGGAACGGAACAACTTGTGAACTCAACACGTCTACAAGCCGGGGTAGGGAAGAAGAGAACCTTCAGTCAACACCTGTCGATTCTCCTCTATGAGGAAATGTTGCGGTTTATATAGCGGAGCTTGGTAATTAGTTTTGCCCTTTCTACTGTCGATACACTCCTACTACATGGGTTGGTTCGCGCGCACGCTGGTTTAACGGTGATGGCTTGGACTCATCGTTACAAAACAATAGAATAAATACACTAAATCCTTTCCTAAAGTGTTTAAAGCAAAAAGGAATAATCAAACTTACCCTATGTGGTCTTTATTAAAAATTTTAGAATTGTTTTGTTTGCCGTCACAAACTTTGTGTCATTTTCGGACCGATGTCTTCTTATTCAACTATCCGGAAAGCCAGTAAATATTAACATCATTCAAACTTATGCCTCTACGGCCAATAAACCCATAGAAGAGCTAGAAGCGTAATATGCTGACGTAGAAAAACTTATAAAGATGATCAAAAAACGAGACCTAACATTTATCTTAGGTGACTTTAATGATAAGTTAGGTAGAGGAAAAGTTTCTGGATTGATCGGAGACTTCGGACTTGGAGCAAGGAACGACAGGTGAGAGAGAATGACCGAATTCTATCAACAACACAACATGGTAGCGACAAATACATGGTTTAAATTACATCCTCGCAGATTGTACACTTGACCTCACCTCACTTGACTGTGGACCTCACCACAACACAATGAAAACAGAGTAATCCGTAACCAAATTCATTACATATTGGTCAACAAAAGATATCACAATGCAATCATCAGTGCAAAAACATATCCTGGAACTGACATCAATTCCGATCCTAATCTGTTGTTGCAAAAGTTCGCGCAAGATGGAAACTAATAAAGAAACAAAAACCTCAACACCAACTACTAGACATCCAATTATTGAAAAACGACACCATACATCAGACAGTAAATAAAGAATTAAACAAAAATTTAGGAAATATCGACCACAACAGAATTAGCGAGTACGATGACATAAACGTTCTGTGGAAAAATATTAAAGAACAAATGAACAATGTAACGGAAAAACATCTAAAAGTAACACCTAGAAATAACAAACAGGAATGGATGACAGAAGAGATTTTACAATTAATGAACAAACGAAGAGAATCTAAAGGAAAAAATGACAAGGACGGAGAATACAAAAGACTAAATAGAATAATTCGAAAAAAAAAACCGAAGCAAAAGAGAAATGGCTGGAAACAAAATACGTCGAAATAGAAGAACTGCAACAAAGGCACGATTTTTTAATTTACATAAAAAGGTAAAAGAGTTTACATCGACTACCAAGAGAACGACTTTTCACACCATGCTGAACACGGATGGCAAACTGCTAGAATCAACGGAAGATAAACTGAAAGAATGGGAAAACTATATTAAAATTCTTTTTCACGACATACAAGAAGAACCAAGATTAGAAAGTAACAACGAAGGGCCAGCAATTCTGAAATCTGAAGTCATAAATGTTATGTTTAGATGGAAAAGACATCAAATTCTTAAAAAACTTGTACTGGAACCAAAACGCCAGAGTTAGGATCGAAGGTTCCACATCCGCAGAAGTAGAAATTAGGAGGAAGTTAGACAAGGATGTGTCTGTCGCCTCTGCTGTTTAATCTTTACTCGAGTTCTTTAAAGCAGCATGAGCATTCAAGGATGGAGTCAATGTGATGGCGTAAATATCAACAGTATCAGATACGCCGATGATACAGTGTTAATTGCGGATTCCGACTTAGGTCTACAACGACTTATCGACAAGACCAACTCGACCTGTGAGCAATTTGGTATGAAAATAAACATTAAAAAAACCAAAGTGATGTCCATCCGAAAAAACCAAAACGTATCTCAACCTTGCACAATAAATGGGCACATTTTAGAACAGGTCAATAGATTTAAGTATCTGGGATGTTGGATCGATAGCAGCTTAAATCCTGATCTAGAAATAAGATCGAGAATAGAACAGGCCAGAAAATCTTTCAAAAATTAAAAAAACTGCTTTGTGATTCTAGAATAAAACTCGAAATTCGACTACGTTTATCAAAATGCTACGTCTGGTCGACTCTTCTATATACAGTTGAAACGTGGACCCTTAAAACATCAACCGTAAATAAATTGGAGGCCTTTGAAATGTGGATCTACCGGAGAATACTCAAAATTTCATGGACATCGCATACCTCAAACGAAGAAGTGCTGCATAGAATAGGCAAGGAAAGAGAACTTTTTAACACAGTAAAAGTTAGAAAAACATTATACCTAGGCCACATACTGAGAAATAATAAGTACCAATATGCCCAGCTTGTAGTAAAAGGAAAAATCGAGGGAAAGAGAGGCCTAGGAAGGAAAAGACTATCGTGGCTCAGAAACATCCGACAATGGACAGGGCTAAATTTTGAACAGCTAATAAGAACAGCTGAAGATAGAGAAGAGTTTAAAATTGTAGTAGCCAACCTCCATTGAGGAGAGGGCACTTTAAGAAGAGAAGAAGAAGAAGAAGAATTGTTTATTTGCTGTCCAGAAAAAGATATGGTTAGTATAGAGATCAAAATAATACTAACTTAATCTAACATAACCTTGTGGCATGTTTATTTCTCTTAAATTTAAAACTTTTGACGAGACTGTATTCTCAGTTAGCTTTATCTAACTGTTATTAGTTTTATCGCTTTAATAAAATAAATTCTATTTGGGGTTACACTATTCAATTGCCAATACACACTTGCACGGTTGTCTTTTAATTTAGTCCACTTAAAAGCGATTTTACATAATCACTCTTAGAATTTTATTGGTTTTGGCCTACAATTTAAGGCGTTATTATTTTCTCAAAGGAAAAATATTTTGAACAAAAGTACACTTCTTTCCTCTACTCACGTTAACATTTTCTATTTGTTTTAAACGTTTCAACGTTTGGCATTCAAAGTCTTCTTACTCGTAATGCTACAAAATTGGTCGCATTGCTCCTGTAGTGATCCTTTTTCCAAGGAAACATACTCATTCTCTAACTTAGCTGTACCTTACTGAAGACGTTCAATAGTCAGAACTATATATGGTTGCCTTCCATTGATATATCTATTTTGTTTTTTATTTTCTCATTTTGCGAGACATGCCGTTACATTTTACTTTTTTTATTCACTTGTATTAACTGTTTTTATTTGTTTTAAACGTTTTAACGTTTGGCATTCCTCTCTACTGGTGGCTAAAGCTTCCTCCCGGTTATTGTTAGTTGTTGCCCTGGAAACCATCAAGGTCTTGAAATGCCACAAATTGGTTGCAGTGTCATTGCTCAAATGGTTCTAGAAGACTTAGAAGAATCTGTCATAAGTTATTTTGATTTTAATGTACCATTCTTCTACCGCTATATCGATGACTGTATTTGTGCTATAACAACAAATGAAATGAACGAAATTTTAGATAATTTTAACAGTAACTAAAATTTACTATAAAAATTGAACAAAATAATAAAATAAATTTTCTTAATATCATCTTACATCGCATTAATAACACGGTTAAAACCATGTGGTTTACAAAAGAAACATGGTCTTCACAATATCTCAACTACAAATCTCATTTTTCATTCTCCCATAAGAAGTCTCCAATTATAAGTTTTGCTGATAAATCTATAAAACTAACAGATCCAGAATACAGACCAACTGCAATAACAAAAGCAAAAAATACCCTTCTAAATAATATATAGTATATAGCGAACATCTAATCGAAGCTATTTTCAAATCAAGACTTAATAAATTTTACAACATTACAAATAACAATAAACCCAACAATATCAAAACTAAGTATTTTCAATATAAAAAAGGTTTATCCAAACAACTAACAAATCTTTTAGCCAAATATAACATAACAGTGACTCACAAAGGCAACAACCTTTTAAATAATTATTTCACTAAACTAAAAACACAAACGCCAAAACTCAAAAAATCATGTTGTTTACTAGATACCATGAAATAACTGTGAAGGTGTCTATATCGGGCAAACCAGTCAACTGCTTCAATCCAGAATTCGTTCTCACAAATATGACGAGGACAACATCACTGCGCTCACAAAGCATGAAAATGAGAAGAAGCATAAATTTGACTTCCACAACATCAAAATTTTAAAAACCGAGCAAACAAAAAGAAGAGTTAGATATACGAAACAATAGAAATAAAAAGAAATACCAACGCAATCAATGACAAAAAAGATACACAGAAACTAAATAAAATATATTTTAATGTGATTTACATAATAATAAATAAAACACCATAAAAACTTATATCATATGACTCAGGTCATAACATATCTCCACTTTACCCTTTTCACAAACACTTTAGTCAATTTAGAAAAAAAATTTTACTTTAGTCAATTCATTAATGTCAGTGTTCTGTTTTACGTTTTGGTAAGCTTTTTATATATTTTACAATATCTTTTTGTTCCTAATCTTATACATTTTAAGATCTTGAGAAAGGCAAGGGTCTCCTGCCGAAACGTTGATTTCAATGGACAACAAAATCTAGTTCCAAATTTAATATTACTTATTGAACCTACACCCAAGAAATACTAATTTTATATTTAAATATAGTATGGTTGAAGAAACTCATAGTTTATATATATATATATATATATATATATATATATATATATATATATATATATATAAGATATATATATTATATATATATATATATATATATATATATATACATATAAGAAATATGGATATTATGACTGTCGATATAAACAAACAACACAGTTTATTAGGGTTGCAGTCAGAATATTGGCCGGGATGTTAAATAAAAATAGTCGTTGAGATTATTTTTGTAAAGCATTGAACACTCAACATCTATACAACACATTAAAATATACAATTATGGACATATACATCATAAAAAATTTTAAAATTTTGTTTAAAATTTTAAAAATTACGGGCAATAAGGGCAACCTTACCATTATACTAATTAATAATTGGACAGCTGTGATCATTCTTCGTTTATATATATATATATATATATATATATATATATATATTATATATATATATATATATATATATATATATGTAATATATATATATAATATCTATATATATATATATATATATATATATATATATATATATATATTTGTTTTAAATCCACATTCCTGACTGACAAATTACTCATTCCATTTCGGGCTCAAATTTCAATTTTAAACCTCTTATAGAATGACATATGAATTCAAGATTAAGCCTAAAATGTAGGGTGTTTGAAGACTGAAACCCGTATTTCACATTGTTTGTTATCTACTTGTCTACTAAGGGGTTATTACAATGGCATTAATGGCTAGTTTGTCTCGAGAATGTTATTTATCATCGATGAGTCAGTGGGATGGCGAAGTACGCTTAGAAATATTTAAAATGATAGTTATGCATCCCACACACTTGCTCAGGTAAGTGAAAATAAATGTACTCAGACGTTGGAATGTTTACTAGTCTAGAATTGTAGAAAAAAGCATAAATTATTTTTAGAAGTATCGATCTCGTTTTTATTATATGTATGTAGAAAACTATAATAAGAAATTTATACAAACAGTTTCAATGCCAAGTTTTTTTAGGTGATATATTTTGCTATTTATACAATCCTGTTAATAATTGTACTATAATTTTTAAACCAGACAACTTAGTCTTTCTTGATTTTTTTTGAAGATTAGTGCATTAGCTAGCTGGTTCCATTTTTGAAGATTAGTGTCTTTCTAATGCGCGTCCCAAAATTCATTAAATATTTGAATTTGCCGCCATTTGACAGCTGATTGTTTAGGGTTAACCCTCCGTTAGTCACTATCCGTGTCACACACCGACGACAGAATTATTCATTCGTTATTTACAAATAAATATTATTTTTCTATCGCCACTTTCTGTATCTCTTCCTAGCAAACAAACTCGTGTTTGCGTGTTAGTGTACATTCTTACCTGCCTAGGTACAGTTGTGTGAGTTTTATACTTATTTTCGGTGCGAGACTCCGTAGCGACTAATGGTGTAACTATTACTTGTTGGCATAACTTTCAGATCAGGTAAATATTTAGCATCTTACTATTGCATTTTAGTTTATATAAATTCTTATTCATAGATGTCCTTTGAAGCCGAACAAAAACTCCTGTTGGAAATATGGGAAATGGTTCCTACCGACAATGAAAATTATTTTGACGATGAGGGAAGTGAAAACAAAATCGATCAAATTAAGGAACGTGATGGCGGAAGTGATTCGGAACAAGATGTGGCAGAAGAGGAAGAAGAAAATAGAAGTAAAACCTTAGCGTTTATTGGAAAAGATCAGGTGGAAAAAGTCTGTTTCACCGAGAAATGTTAGAACAACACAAGAAAATTACGTAGTACGTTTGCCGATACCGACATTACCACACGTGACTTGAAGACTCCCAGTGATATTTGGAAATATTTTGTGAATAACACCATCTGTCGGTCTTCTGTTTGTCTTATATTTTGTCCGGCAAATCTGCATTTCAATTTTGCAACTTCTTGTCATTTGCAACATCCTCGCTTTTGTTTTCTCTCTTATCCACTCGTTTCTCTTCTATATCCATTAGTCTTATGTGCAACATTTGTCTTTCCATTGCTCTTTGGGTTTTTATGATTTTGTTCATGTTTGCTTTTGTAGATGTCCACGTTTGGGAACCATAAGTAAGAACAGAGAGTACGCATTGATTATATACTTTGGTCTTAAGATGCTGTGGATATCGTTTGTTTTTAAGAATGTAGCTTAGTTTGCCAAATGCCTCCCATGCCACTCTAACTCGTCTCTTGATCTCTGCTGTTTGGTTCTCTTTGTTAAGTTTTATAGTTTGACCAAGATATATATATATATATATATATATATATATAAATATATATATATATATATATATAAATATATATATATATATAAATATATATATAATCCTTAACTTGTTCTATTTCATCTTGTCCGATTCTCATTGTGATGTCTTCATCTGTATTTGTTATAGTTTTGGTCTTGCTGTAATTCATATTAAGGCCTATCTTTCCAGCTTCTACGTCCAGTTCTTTCATCATTTCAAATAATTCTTTTTTTTTATCGGTTATCAATACGATGTCATCTTATGTTGTACCTACGATGTACCTTAGATGGTTCAACCGTTGTCCACAAATTTTTATACCTTTTTCTTCCCATCTTTTAAAAGTATCTTCAAGAGCCTGATTGAAAAGTTTCGGTGATATTGTATCACCCTGTCTCACGCCTCTACTTATTTGTAATGATTTTGTTCCATGAACATATATGATTAAAGTATGAAAATATATAGACTCAATGAGAAATAACTTTGTTCGTGGTCGGGATGCTAGACACACTGATATATTGAAGTGCAGGCACTAATGGGATTGATTTATTACGCAGCACGTCTGAAAGGTAGGCGTGTGAATCCAGATGAGTTTTGGAACACTGTTGGATCAAGTATAGAAATGTTCCACCTGACTATGTTGCTCCCACGATTTAAATTTCTCCTTCAGTGTATGCGATTCGATAACAAAACAACTCGTGAAAACCGACTAAAGGAAGACAAGTTAACTCCTATACAAAGTTTTTTTTATACTTTTGTAACTGATTGTAGAAGTGGATACAGTAATTTGGAGGTATATATTGGCCAACAACCTGAAGGACGTTTTTAAGTTAGTAACAGACCAGAGTGATGTTGTTCAACGGTTATGTGAACCTATTTATGATTCAGGCCGGAATCTAACAATTGGTGTACAATGTAAACAAGTGGTTTACAAGTATTGGGTTGATAACATACGAGAAGAAAATTACAGTAGTACACTACATCATGATAATGCAATTAATTATAGTGGGTGTAATCAAAATAAACCAGAAAATTATCGCCTTATACAATTCAACAAAAATAGAAGTCGACATGGTAGACAGCTCAGTGCTAACTACAACTGTTCAAGAAACGCAAAGCGTTGGCCAATGGTTATATTCTATACCATATTGAATATATCTTGCATTGATTTAATGGTTATCTTCAATGCAAAGGATAAGAATAAGAAAAACGTGAAACGATGTGATTTTCTAAGAAACATTGCAAATGAGCTTATATATCGCTATTTTAAAAGTTAATACTTTAAATCTGCCAGTTAGCCTCAAATGCTGAATTCCCGAAATTTGCGGCATCACAGATGTAACTCCTACAATTCCAGAAAAAAATCAAAAAAAGGGTCGTTGTGCATGAACAGGTGTACTCGCTTTTCATGTATAAAATGCAAAAAATTCATGTGCCTTGAACATTTTCATGGAATATATCAGCTTTGCCTGAGTGACGCTACAACATAAAATGTCTCACTTACTAAAACTTAAATGCTTACTTTGCGTTTTTGTTAAAACGTGAGTTATTTTTTTTTATTTATTCTATATTCCTCTTAACTAAAAATTACGAACTGTTTTTTCATTTCAAAGCTTTTTGAAGATTTTTTTTTTTAATTTTATATTACAAATAACACAACAAATTTTATATTACAATATATTGTTATACTAGTGTTTTCAATTTGTATCTGTAACCCCTTTCTGTGACTCAGTGGTAAGAGGCGCCTACCACTAAACCTAAAGGTCGTGAGTTCAAATCTCATCTGGGTGGAGAAATTTTCGTTTATTAAAAAAATTAATAAATGAAAATAATTTCTATCCTTATGCGATTGGTACTCACCGGAGGGACCGCAGACGTTCGGGTACAATTAGCGTCTCTTAGCAAAGACCATGACGTCGACTTTGCTAAGTATCAAGACAATTACTATACACACATACACACACACTACACTAGGTACCTGACTGTACCATGCCAATGATCTTAGTTGACGAGGCATTAACTCAATAATAATAATTTGTATCTGTTGTTTTTCAATAAAATATATTTAAGAATATTTTTCAGGCATTCCTATACACAATATAAAATATTTGTAAGAATTTTATAGCAATATCTATTATTTTTAATTGTCGGTCTCAGACACCGTAGCGACTCTTGATGCTCAGTTCTTCCTAGTGACTAACGGAGGGTTAATAAAAATAGAGCATTCCACGAGAGAACAACGCGTTTTCATTGTTGAATAATATTTTAAAAATAATAAAAGTTTGGATGCAACAGTGCAAAACTTTCGTATAAAATATGGTCGTAATATTTATTAAACTTCGTTGACTGGAAGACAGTGTGTCAGAGTGTTGGAAAGTCCAGAAATATCAATTCAGCGTCGTGGAAAAAAATTGCAAATTTTAAGAAGTTTTTTACAGCGTATACTCGCTGAAGATCTCGTTTCCATGCTCACAAAATTCAATTGATACAAGAAGTGAAACCTAATGACTATGCACAGTCAAGAACGTTCGTTGAACGGATTATTAATCATTTGGCATTTGTAGTTCTTAGAACAAACATTAAACTGTCGAAAAAAAAATGCGTTTACAACGTGTTACTATTTGTAAGAATTTTGAGCTTAAGGCATCATTGAAACGTACTTCTTTGAAAATAAGGATGTTCAAGCAGTGACTGTTACTGGTGCTCAATATAGTAACATGCGATCAGAGTTTATAGCAACATGAGAACAGTGAGCAGACAAGTTTTTTTTAACAAAGACGGTTCCACGTGCCCTATAGTCCGTGAAACAATTTAATTTTTGTATGAGAATATTTCTACAACATGAGACTAGGGGAGAAGTGGTCCCCTAGATCGTGTGATTTAGCACAATTGAATTTCTTTATGTCATTTATGTCTAGCCAAAGAGTTATTGGAAGTCAAAGGTTTATGCCAACCTGGTGCATAACCACCTTCCATTGAAAGAGGAAATTAAATGCTGCATCAACGAAATTCAGCCACATTCATGCTACTTGGCCACGAAAACTTTTGACAAAAGAGTGCGTATTTGCCAACAAAACCATGGACTCCATTGGCCTGATGTGCTATTTCATATATAACTCTGTCCTATGTTCTTTATAATTTAATAAAAAAATTACAATCTAGAGTTTAATTCATTTGAAAGCCTGCGTGAATTTTGGTACACATTTTACCCTTTTAGGGATCTTTCTATATTTCGTCGATTTACCAGTATGTACTGTAAAGTTGCTTTAAGTACGCTTTCACGTAACATTCTTTTTGTGTTTTGTTTAGATTCTTATATTTTTCTGTAAACTTCCTATATTGAGTTTATTTTCAATTTCTTCATTGCTTGTTTTGTGCAAACTTGAATCCTTGTTAGAAATTTAATTTTTAAACTATCAGTTCTACTTGTGTATTTTTATAATTGTCACATTTTGACTTCTGTAATACTGTGGAATGGAGTCGCTAATCATCAACCCAGTATTTAATTCAAACTTACCAAATACTTTAAAGGCAACAACTTTTGATCAGTTTCGTATTGCCGGTTCTGACATATATGGAACTAAAACATCGGCTTTTAACAGTAACATAAAAGATGTATAATAAGTATATGAAAATATAAATACTAAACGGATTGTTTCCAACAGAGAAGTATATAACTATCCTTAAAAGGCACTTTTTAAATACTTATGTACTGCTTTAATCCAAAAGAGCCGTGTAGTATTTCTGGTTTATTTTTTCACATAATTATTATCTAGACATATGGGCCTTTATTGATTGTTATTCACCATTCCTATCTTTAGTGGGCTACTAATATTGAATTTGTTTTCAGCCCTGCATTGTAATTGATAAACAAAATTAAGTGAAATGTACTTTTTACATTAAATTTCTCTTTATCATTATCACCATATATTTCTCTATTTTGATCCTTGTTTCAAACAAGTCAGTATTTAGTTTTATAACTCTCCCGTTATTACTTTTCGTGCCATATTTTTCTCTACCTCCTGTATATTTAGATAGATAACTTCTTTATTGCGTGTGTTTCTTTAAGTCTTTACTAAAGAAGTATTATATTTAACCATATTGTCAAAACTTGAAGTTTCTTCGTCGTTACCAACTGTAAGGTCAATCTTTATTTTTTTTAGTTCTTGCATCACCTCATTGATCCTTTTAATTATTCCCAGTAAGTGCATTGTATTGTGCAGTATTGTGCATTTCGAATGGTATTCTTTCTTGCTTGTTTTATAGTCTATTTCCTGTCCCATTCCGAGGCTCTGAAGATAAATAGAAAGAATGAGAATAAACAAAAAGGAGAGAAGAGAAAGTAAAAATAGTAATAAGTTAGTTAAAACTGGCAATAAAAATAAAAGTATAGCCTTATTTGGAAAATATAAAAACCAATGATTTATAATCGGAATTAAATAAACAGAATAAAGGTGCGCAAGTAATGAAACATAAAATGTACACAAGAGTTGATAAGCAAAAAGGGACGGAAGATGAAAGACTAATAAAGGCAAAAGAAGAAAAGCAAAAATAAACCTATAAAGGCAATACCAGGAATAATCGATACAAAAAAAATTGAGAGGCAGTTGGAATGTAAGAACAATGGCAGAAATAAGCAAATCTGAACAAATAGCAGCAGAAATAAAAATACCTATACAACATTGATATTTTACGAGTAAGTAAAACCAGATGGAATGTGTCAAAACATATCCAATTACAAACGGGAATGGGAGGATAAGGGGATTAAACATCAATGTTTAATCACCAAAAAATCTACAAGAAGATGAAGTCAAAGACGAATTTTATGAACAAATGTATATGCTTCTAGCCAACTAACAAAAAACTAATAAATTAGATATTAAAATTATTTCAGAAAACTAAAACGCTAAAGTAGGAACAAACAACGACGGAATGAAAAACGTAATGGGAATCCAAGGTATAGGAGACAGGAACCATAATGATATGAGATTAAAGAGTTCTGTTTAATAAACAATTTTATTATAGGATGATACTATTCCCACATAAGGATATTTATAAAATAACATGGATATGACTAGGAGAAGATAATAAATCAAAACCAAATAACCCAAAACCAAACATTATCATTTCGAAAAACTGGAAAAATTTATTACAAGACGTGAGAGCACTGAGAGGAGTAGACTGTGCATCAGATCACGAACTAGTCAGAGTAAAGATAAGAATTAGCATCACAACAAATTTCAGGACAAAAAAAATTACAAGCTAAGCTATGAAAATTTGTCGGTGATTTAACACATTCAAATATTTGAATGAGTAATGGCTTTTCTAATTTAGTAGAAAGTAGGCAGATAGGAAAATATATATACATATTTGTTCGATAATATATGATAACAATAGAGGATTTCTCATAAACGATTATTGTTAATAGTCCAAAGATATCAATTTTAGAATATATTTTAAGTCTTTTGTTTACAAAAAATTGGACAAAGGATTAGAAAGTTTTGTGGTTAGACATAAGTATACAATAACCGAAATAGTATTAGCTGTATTGTCTCTAGAACCGTGGAAATAAAAAAAGATCTTATTTATCTAAAATTTGGAAATACCAAGTTTATGCAATATCATAATAGCACGGAGCTTGTGTTTGACAAGTCACAGAATTTGATTAGTCGAAAGGGATGACCTGGTATGTATGATGTGTGTGTCTGTCTTGTGAAAAGAAGAAGGAGGGATTGAAGTAAAGGAAGTCATGTTTTGCTTCGAAAAAGAAAGATTACTGTGATTTAAACGTCGGAAGAAGCAAGTTGTTTTGGTTGCATATCCTGCAAAGGAAAATAGCAGAGTTCTTGTCAAATAATAATTGTGAAAGGTGTTTTGTGTATATGGAAGGAGCTTTAAGGATTAATAGCAGTTTATGACGAAAATACATCCTAACAAACAAGTGTATAGTATATTTGGTACTTAACGATTAAGCCAAAATCCTTTTGACTAGAAAAAATCTTTAGAGGCACTGTTGCGGCAATAATGTAGCACTTTGCTATAGTAACTTCGCTGACTGACTGTTGCTGCACTTGCTTAAGAACAAAGGTGCAGTTGAAAGTAGCAACTTCTTTAGCTATTCCTTAAAAGTTAGCCACTGAGTATCGTGTTCATATCGTAAAAGCAAAGGTTTTTTTTAAACTCCTTAAAAATCCAAAACCAAACACAACTTACTTTTCGTTCGACTGCTAAAAAAATTAGCACTGTCTAGACTGCTTGATCAAGCAGCATATTTTAGCCAGCAAATAAACTATAATAATATTACAGTTATTTCTATAACTTCTACCGATAAACTAAAACCAACAAATGTGTTTTCTTACGTGAGGACAGAAATTGACTCTTGAAAAGATTCTAATACAATAACGTCAGCTTTGTAACATGTTCTTAAGAATTTTGATTTTGATGTCAATACAGAAACAGTACGTTTGTTCGATGATGATTGCAGTGGATAACACAAAAATTCAAATATGATGGCAATGTTGGCTTATTGGCTTCTAGAAGAATCACCGAATCATATTAAACAAATTGAATTAATTTTTCTGATCTACGGCTATTTCTTTATTCCGCCTGATTGTATTTCCGGCCTTATAGAAAAAACATTAAAAAATGCCTGTTATCGTGGAAATTAGTGGCTATATCGATTTAGTCAGAAAGCATTCCACTGTACCAAAAATCGGTATGGTTTGGGATATGTTTGATTGGAGGACACAAACAAACCGAGTTATTAAGCTGCCTAGTTCATGGCATTCTAGATCAGTTAGCATTTGCAGGCTCTGGCTTCAATATAAAATTTGTTTGGATTAAAGCACATATTGGACTCAATAATGAATATGTAGACAACTTAGTTCAGACCTGTGAAACATCAGGCAATTTATTGTATATTCTTTATTTGTATCAGATGTCATGGAAAAGATCAATGGAATCTTTATTGCTTTACAAACTATACAAGATACACCACTTTACAATCAGTTATTCCACAAACCACTTGATTTGAGAGTTTTAAAGCTCCACGCAAATATTAAACAACCATAAATCGATTGCGCTTTAGACATACGTTCTATCCAAGTTATTTATTTAAAATAAATGAGATTGAAGACAATAATTCCAAACATTGCGGAAAATGGTGGTGTGAAAAATAAGTGAACAGCATTCAAACTCCCCTTACAAAAATTTAATCATATTTGATATGTATGCACCATTTAATACCAGTTTTTGTTTTCTACAGGCTCAAAACAAATATACCATAGCATTACAGATTTCTTGTCAGACACATGCTTGATTCTTTAAGATTTGTATGCGAGCATGGAATTTTTCATGATCCTGTAGAAGTTTAGATTTGTGTCCTTTATTTATCCTAACTGTTATAACACCTTATCCGTGGTCCAGTATATTTGTAGTTTGTCTGTGAAACAATGTCTTGATGGGCCCCTAGAGGGGAAGCAAGTGACCCGTATGTTTCCTTATCGTATCTCCATTAAGTATCCGTTGATTTTGTATTAGGGAAAATATTGTGTACATATTTGTCTGATTGGAGAATTTATTGCATAGAAAACTACGAAAGTGGATCTGAATTACTTCTATTTTGGATGTTCTTCTTTTTCTTTAGTTTTTATTTTGTTCTTTGATTTTTTACTATTACGTTGATTAGGTATTAATTTAGTAACTAAGACAATGACCAAAGGTCCATGCCAAGAAAATTGAAGAAAAATAGAGATTCATCGAAAAAAATAATCCTTATTAGTTTAGACTAATCATGTCTTGAATGTATATATTTGGCACTTTTTGATCATCCTCATTCTCTCTCAAACAAGCAAGGTAAACAAGCAAGCAATTTAATTTAACCCAGCCTGTGAAACTTGTACTTTTGTGACATCAAAATTCTTTGTTTTTAATTAATTTAAAAATGAAAACACAGAGAACAGATCTTTGATTTGAATACCAGACAATTCTTGATAATTTGTAAAGGAATTTTAATTATTTTTTTTTCTTTTTTAATAAATTATTTAATAGGTTATTATCACAAAATTTATTTTGTTTAATTTATTTTCCTATTGTCCATCCTTTCCTCAAAGGCAACTGGTTAAAGACTACTTAGAAGCCACTTATAATTAACGATAAAAGGAGCCTTGAGATTAAATCAACTTACTGATCTTTTTAGTTATTCCTAGTAGTGGGTAC
This sequence comes from Diabrotica balteata, assembly GCA_918026665.1. Classification (NCBI taxonomy): domain Eukaryota; kingdom Metazoa; phylum Arthropoda; class Insecta; order Coleoptera; family Chrysomelidae; genus Diabrotica; species Diabrotica balteata. The sequence goes on from OU898283.1 coordinate 84,065,862, forward strand.
ATTGAGACGATTTCCAAGGTGCTTCTTCCTTACTTGGTTCATCGTCGAATTCCTGTCCCGTTCCGAGACTTTGTATTCGGTCATCTACCAATGATTGTTTTGTGCCGATTTTTTCCCTACGAGCTTACGACTAAAACATTTAAAGGTAATGGATTTTGACAAGAGCTATGACCTTGTAAATAACAGGTAAACTGGTGCACTGAATCGGCATGACTCATAGCTCTTGTTAAAATCCATTACCTCTAATTATTGCTTTTTTATATAATTGTAAATCATACAATAGAGTCCGCATAGCCATGATGATTTCCAACCTTCGATAGAAGATGGAACTTAAAGAAGAAGAAGAAGTAAATCATAACAACAAATTAGTCCTGAAACAGTTTGTTTAATTTTATAACTAAAATATTTTATTTACATTTTGAGTAACTTGCTCTTCGATTGCTGATAGTTTGTGATAAAAATATTCAAATAAATTTACATAAAAAGATTAATTGGATCTTCATAGGCATATAGCCATCAACGACGTTTTTTTAAATATCTCAATATATATTAAAGTGTTAAGTTACATGCTTGATTTATTGTTTTACTAGGAATAGATCACGATTAGAAAAAGATTGTTTAAATTTTCCTTTGCGCTCAGTCATTCATAAAAAGGCACGGCATCTCACTTCAAACATATGTCCATCAATCTAACATCTTTAAACTACCGCAAATATACATTCTGGCATTATGTATCTTGAATTGACGTTCCTGTTGTGAGGTCGTGTATGCTACGCTAGAAACAAAGACGTAACGCTAAAAAGTGAAGATGATTGATTGCGTATACATGCGTATATATTTAAAAGAAGGTAGAGATAAAACGGTTTATTCACACAACAAAATTAAACGCAATTGTTTTGGTCTACGAATTCCGTATCCACTAGCGGCTCTCAAAGGCGATAGATAATATTGCTTAGTAAACTGTAAAATTATTATACATTTTGATAAAATTGCAATTCAGTTAAAAAAATGTCTCTAGTATGTAACCTCCACAAAATATTTTTATCTGTACGATCCCCTTCCCATATTAGTAGGCCCACCTATGGAATTTACAGTTTACGTTCATTACCATAAACAAATTATACTCATACTCATGTTTTAATTTCCCATATCAAGTTCCCATATTAATTAATATGGCATTTTATCATTTTTATTAATATTTATTAAAAACATTACCCTTATGGATTTTTATTTATTTTCAATAATGAAAAAAAATTCACTAATCCTTCGCTATGGATTCACTTCACATGTCAACATACATTGACATACATTGTCAACTATACATATATCAGGGATAACAGATAGAATTGGTCGAATACTTAAAAATCGAATGTAAAGATCATTTTCAAGCCTACAAAAAAAATCAAGGACTTTTTAAAATCGGTGAAGGACAATGAATTAGCAACGGCTGGAGTATACCGAATACCATTCACATGTGGAATGTGCATGGTACTAAAAAAATTTACTAACAAAAACCGGCTTCGGCCACCAAAAAAATTAACAAAACCCCCAAAACCCGGGCACGTAGGGCCCAACCCCTTGAGCACCAAGTCGCTGAACTGAGCCGGGACTCAGAGCGGGGACTTGTGGCCCAAGTAAGCAATTTTAGTTCGCGGATAAAGCACCATAAGATAACAGGAATATAGCGGAGATGCGCTGTCCTGAGTTTTTGCATTCGATTAGGAAACCATGTTGGGGTTCTAATACCCAGGACCTCCACATGAAGAGCATTTGGCTGATTGTTTTGCCTCTATAGCGCATCAGAGTACTATAGGGGAGAAAGGGATGGTCTAGAGCATTGGAGCACGGGAGTTAACACACCTTGCTCAAATGAATTGTTACAACCGATCGTAATTCTTAGGGGTGAACATTTCTCATAGACTGCGTTTAATTAAATTTCTTGCTTGAACGCGGGTGTCAGTTTCAGCTTACAAGTGAATCAGTAACATCTCCAGAAGACTCCAACACCTAGTATTGGCGAAACGTCGAGAACTAATCTTAGAAGACAACAGCCCGAACAACCAGCTTAACAAATCATCAAGAAGATGGTAGGAAGCCACTAGCAACCACTTTATAGACATGAGAATATTAAGGCAATCCAGCTCTTCCATACTACTGGGTAACCTAGAAAATTAAACATGACAAAACCTTTTGAACTCTCTTACACCTTCAGCATCGTCTGTTTTGCCTTGCAAATTTGTAGAAGGCACAGATTAAAGCAAAAATGTAGAATAAAGCAGAAATCTTCGTATTTGTACTTTCGTGATTTATTATCAGATATCGCTGTAGCATTCATATTGAAACCATTTTATTGTTGCTTTTTTTAACGGAAATGATTTGTTTTCACGTTTAGATCTTCTGTACCAATCGCTCTGATGATTCCTGGTAGGACAAAATACATATAAGCGAATATACAGAGGCATTAGATGTGAAATCTTAACTGTCTTTTTTTCCGTTTGAACTATTTTGATTAACATTAAAAAGCAGAGCATAATTTTTGTGCAAGTGTGTATGCTAGAATAATACACATCTTGTTAGTTTAGATAAGAGGGTAGGCTCTTAATTTTAAGGAATTGTAGTAATTTAAGTTAAATTGAAATTACTTATTGGTCATTCATGACCAGATTTTAATTGAAATAATTATTAAAGTAATAATGAATATTAAAAAACCTTTTTTACATTGTTTTTTTTTTGTAGATACTTCGATACTTCTTTAACATCGATATGTCTGTGTGTCTAATAATTAAGTAAGTATTTAAGTTTTTAAATAAAATATACTTTTCTTCCTTTAACCCGCCATTGATATACCTTACCACTATCTAATACCTTCAATTCAAAAGGTTTCTTTTAACTTAATTTCATTTAATGACATCGCGGCACTGATCTTACCATGAAGAAACGGTAACTTGTACTTCGTGCGTGCTTGCCAGATGTCAATGGGCAACGTGAAAAATATATTTGTACTTAATTGTAAATGCCGTATTGAAATGTTATTATACGTGTTATCCTGAAGTATTTAAAAGCATTAAGATTCTTAATGTATATACTTTTTTAGTGAAGAGAAATGAAATGCAATCTATGAGCCCGTATTGAGGAGGAGGGATTCTTCAGCAAGTTTAGTTTTTAGTTTATTTACTAATATACTATAAATACTTTGTTCATAAAGACGGAGTTATGCCTCGAAATAAAAATGTATGGTTCCAAAAATATTTTGGGAAAGAAGAGACTGTAAGCGGGCTATGTATCTATTACCATGGGATATAACTTAAATATGGAAATAAATGAACCCTTTCAGTTACACTGTGCTTTAAAGGTATATTTATTATATTATGATGTTAAGGGAATTGAGGTTATGAGCTGATCTAAAATTAGTTCATTTGAGTGACATTTGCAGGAGGTAAGGTTAGTTGTGTATGTTGTTTTTGTTGTTTATTTTTGATAATAAACACGTATATATGTTTGACAGGTAAGCAAAGACTGTAATTTACCATAGTATGTATATATATATATATATATATATATATATATATATATATTATATATATACCTATATACAACAAGCGAGTCTTCTACAGCTGGCCCGCTTCTCGCATCCTAATTTCCAGCGTTTCTGTCAAAGCAATTTTCAGTTGTTAGATCTCTGGCGGTCATTGCATCGTCACAATCGTCTCTCCAGGATCGTCTTGGTCTACTCGTTTTCCTCTAGTTGGCGGACTCCATTCTTCTATTTTTTGGCCATCTATTTTCCGGCATTCTCTGAAGGTGTCCATACCAGTTAAGTCTTTTGGCTTCGATTGTGTCTATTATGTCTAGATCGATTTCCATTTCTCTCCGAATATCTTCGTTTCTCACCCTATCAAGTCTAGTGAGCTGGCAACATCGTCTCCAGTAGTTCATTTCCATGGCCTTAATTTTTGATTTGTTTCTTTGGTTTATTTCCCAGAGTTCGGCGCCGTACAGTCCAATACTTTCTATTATTGTTTTATAAATTCTTCTTTTATTTTCTTTTGTTATTTTTTTATTCCATAATAATTCGTGTAGCTGTCTGGTGGCTGATCTTGCTTGGCCAATCCTGGAATGTATTTCTTCGCTACTTCCTGCTTTTGATGTTATTTGGACTCCCAAGTACTTAAAATTGTCTGTTGGTTTTATAGTTCCCATTTCGATTTGTAGGCTTTCTGGTTTTTCTCCTACAACTAAGTACTCAGTTTTTTGTATATTAATTGTGAGGCCCCATTTGGTGTACTCATCTTCCAGTTTTCGAAGCATGTAGCTTATATCACTCTCGTTTTCAGCGAGAATGGCTTGGTCGTCAGCGAAATGTATCGTGTACAATCTATTATCTCCGATTGGGATGCCCATATTGCAGCACTTTCTTCTCCACAGTGAGAGTGCCTCATTTAGATATATTTTAAAGAGTGTAGGTGCTATGCAGCAGCCTTGCTTTAAGCCCTTACTAATAGGAATTTCTCTAGTTAATCTATTTCCAGTTTTAATGTTTGCCGTCATATTTTTGTAGAGCTGTTGTACTGCTTGTATATTTTTTTTGCTTATTCCTTGTTTTTCCATTGCTACCCAAAGCATTGAAAGTGGTACACTATCGTATGCCTTTGTCAGATCTATAAAGACTATATGAGTTGTGGGCTAATCTTTTCTCGATAACTTGCTTTAGAGAGAATATACTGTCCATGCAGGATCTGCCTGCACGAAAGCCATTCTGTTCTTCTACATCTGTCATATCTTTTTCAATTTTATTTTTTATTATTTTTCCATACAGTCTTGAGAGTGAATTTATGACACTTAGCCCCCTATAGTTTGAACAATTCTTTTTATCTCCTTTTTTGTATATGTTGTTAATATGTGCTTTTGTCCACTCCGGTGGTAAGTCGTGTCCATTATAGAATAAGGTGAAGACATACGCCAGTAATTCCCGTAATACTTGTGGGCTACGTTTTAATAATTCATTTGGTATACCTTGTGGTCCGCATGACTTCCATAAGTATGTATTGGTTTCTAAAATATTTATGATACAAAGTAGTACTGTGAGTAACTTATTTACATGATCCTTATGAGATACAAATTGCTTTTAAGAATGTTTTTGTGACAAAACGAATAATATATATTTTTGTACAAAATATTTTATTTTCATGAAATATTTATATTTTTTTCAGATATGTATAATATAATATTATAATTCTAATTTTTCTAACATAAAATTTAATATAATACCTAGTAAATACTTTACTAGGTATTATATTAAATTTTATGTTAGAAAATAATAATGTTGCTCAGTCATCTATTCGCTAATAATAGCTCGACCGTTGCCTCAAAATAGGAGCGTTCGTAAACTCCTCGCCATTCATCTCAATTTCTCTCTTTGAAAGCCTACAGACAGGACGAAATTCTGTTTAAGTGGTCTCTTGACGAGACTTTTATCGGGAGCCCTGATAGTTGCCAGAACTATGTTTTTTGGCCCAAGGTTATCTAAATAGCTATGAATTTATGGTACGTGTTCTGAAACCAACAATTCGAAGAATATCCTGTTTGGTAAGCATCCCAGTCCTATATATTTTTATGATGGATATTATGTTTCTGCTGCCGATAGATTCAACGTTCTGAAATCCCAGCAAACTGCTTTCAAGAAGGTTTTTGTGAAAAAACGAATAATATATATTTTGTACAAAATATTTTATTTCCATGCAATATTTTTTTTTTTCAGATATGGCTAAATATAGTAAAAAACCAGTTACAAATGAGAAGTAACTATATTATCTTGAAAATGATGATAAACTCAGATGTTCCAGATCTTGACGATGAAAATGATATATGATAGGATGATACGCTAATAGAAACTAATGTAGAAATAGTTTAATTTGTACATAAAAGTGCTCGTTCAGATAAGGAAGAAGCTAATTCTCAAAGTGCAGAGGATAATTGGGGGCAAGAGACAAACAACAACTAAGAAGTGATAAAAGATAAAATAAATTCAATGACTAAAGAAACAATTATTGAAGTGTTTTTAAAAACCATGATTGTACTGTAAAAAAGAAAATAAACTGGATGAAGGATGTACGGTTCCTTAGAAACTTAATTTACCAGCACCAATTGATTTTTTGAATAAGTGTATATCTGATAATATCTATTCAGTAATGGAAAAAATAAAAAATCATTATTCTGTTCACAAGCATATAGCAAGATTTTCTCCAACGAGTCCTCATGAAACAAAAAAAAAATTATATTAATACACGTAATAAGAAATGTACAATTTACTTGACTTCGAATATATTGGTCGTAATTGGTTATCGTAAAGAGCAGCCTAACTTGTTCCGACCATATTACCTCTAGTTGTAAACGTGTGAACTCCAGACTGTATCTTATTCAGAGGTATTTCTCGAGAGTTTCAAGTATACTTGAATACACTGGACTAACGTGGTATCCAGATTTGGTTCGAGACAAGACTTTGTTGGAATACGTTTAAAGAAAATCCACTCGAATTCCTTTGGGACCGAGAAGACCTTTTTATGCACCAACACTTAGTATGGCTAACCTAACTTCTTTTGAATTCCGTCGAGAACTTGGAGACTTAATTACAACATTTAAAATGTTAAAATTCAATTTTGGAAATCTCGATGACATGTTTACCATAAATCAAAATGAACGCCCAGAAGTCACCAGTTTCAAACTAAAGAAAGAAAACTCTTCTACAAGATCAAAGGTCGACAGAACTTTCGTCGAAATAGAGTTTTTGAGTGCTGGAATAACCTTAATGATAACATTTTCTCTGCTCCCTCTACCAACTCGTTTAAAAATAGACTTGACCGTCTTATAATATAGTTAATATATTGTTTTTCTTTTAAACCAAAAAGTGTAATTTTGTTATTCTTTTTTGTAATTTTCTGATTTACTAGTAGGTTATTAATAAAATATCCCTCTTTTTGGACATAATAGGGACTTTTTCTTGCCTCGCTTATGTATAATAAATAATAATAATAATGTTTTGCAAAAAAGTTTATTTACGTATTATAAATTACAGGAATGTTGTTGCTGATTTTCATGAAAGATAGGCTTTTAAATAATTTTCTAAACAACTATTCTTTTATTGTATTTTGTTACATGATGGTAATAAATTTACTTTTAATATTAGAATAAACTAAATATTAATTACCTAGTTGATTTTGTTTTTTTTTCTGTAACATCCTTAAATGCAACATGTACCTTGTACAGGTATATCTACCTCACATAAGTATATCTACCACATTTTATAATTTTTGGACTCCTCTTTCCAGGTGTCTCACTGAAAGGGTTTACATATATCTTAAAAGTTAAAATAGTTAAGAGAAACCTTAAGCTTTTTAAATTTAATAAGAAAAACTTACATAAACAGTAATGGAATAGCTGGACGTATACCGATAATATATGGGTTTGTCAATTGAGAAAATATAATTGTTGGAAATAACTATTGAAACAAGTCAGCATATCCTGATTCAAAGTCAGCATATCCTGATTCAAGAGGATAAAGAAAATCAATAGGATTAAAAATCACGAAGATAAATTTTATATTTTAAAGTATATTTAAATAACTCGAGATATCTGTCATTGAACTAGATAACGAGAAAATAATTTTATATTTGGCCAAGAGTCCACATATAAAAAGTTATATATTCAACAATGTTTTAAAAGTACAGAGGAGAAAGTTAAATGACAATGGTCTAGAATGCAAAAAAATGTTCAGAATGTACTATATTATAGTTGTAATGTGCTCAAAAACTACTTTTGTTCGACACTGAATTTAATGCACATTTTACCACAAACATATTATTGTCGTGTTTAAAAAGCCGTTATAGGAAATAAGTGTCAACAAGATTTGAGTGCATCGAGAAAAAGAATATTATTAGACACAACAATTTTTCTTCATCAGGTAATTGCCATAACGATGTATAGTGTCTGCGTGATACACCGTCGTTATTTGGTCTAGTAGTGCGAGAAATATTTTTCTGTGCTCGATCCTACATTTATGAAGACATTTTTATAACAGTGCAGCTAAGACTAAGTTTTATATAATCTAAGTTCCTATATGATGTAAATTTATGGATAGTGTCTGGTAAAAGTTTATCGCACTTAATATGAAAACTGTTCAAACCTTAGTTGCATTTGTAATTGTCGTCTTTTTAATGGAGTCTCTACTTTTATTCAAAATGATCGTCAGTTTGTTTTCATTTTTATCTAATAGTAACCAAACACAAAGCTATTTGTGTTGCAAGAAATGATGAGAATCTCTCCAGTAAGTAAGAGATTATTCTTCTTCAATCCTTAACTAGATCTTCTTTTATATCCAACAGTATGTATTATTCCCAAATGTTAACCGTCGTTATTAACAATAGGTAAGAGAAAGACAGAAGTCTTTCTCTTACATATATCTTACATATGTAATGATTTTGATATACGTATAGAAGTATAACTTCAATTATTTGGCATAATAGTTATTTTATAATTAATTGATGGATTCGACCGTTACTTGATGGAAATTCATTTTATGTAACAATAAAACACTGAAAACTTTGTTTTCAAACTTCCACAAAATTTATTTTAAATCTTATCACTACAGCTGTTTCGGCTGATTGCCTTTCTAAAGTGATCTTCTTGTAGCAGCAGCAAATTGATTAAACCCAGCCTTAGAGAAATGTTCACCCGGGTAGTACGATTGGGTGTAACAATTCATTGGAGCAAGGTGTGCTAACTCGTGTAAAAACAGGAGTCACCCCACCGTGCTCCAATGCTCAAGACCATCCCTTTCCCCCCTATAGCAATCTGATTCGCTATAGAGGCACAACAATCAGCCAAGTGCTCTTCATGTGGAGGTCCTGGGTAATAGAACCCAACATGGTTTCCTAATACGATTGTGAAAACTCAGGACAGCGCATCTCCGCTTTATTCCTGTTTATCTTACTGTGGCATATCCGCGAAACTAAATTTGCTTGCTGGGCATCAAGTCCCCGCTCTGAGTCCCGGCTCAGCTCGACGACTTGATGCTCGAGAGTGATGGGCCCTACGTGCCCGGGTTTTTGTGGTTTTTGTTAATTTTTTTTGGTGGCCGAAGCCGGTTTTTGTTAGTATTTTTTTGATTTTTTTGGTGGCCGAGGCCGGTTTTTTTGTGTTTTTTGTGATTTTTTTGGTAGGTAGCCTGTGAAAAGAAAATCATAATTAGTATAAAGTCTATATCATAGCAAAGAAAATAAATAAATATTATACATTACCACAATATAGGCTGTATCCTAGTGCGGTGCAACAGGGCCCACTAGTTGGGCGATGGCATATTATGGCGATTTGAGCTACGAACTATCTTCCTAGTGTGTGTGTTTTGATTGTTTTTTCTTCCCACTCTGGTGTTTATAGGTTTTATCCCTCTGGTGGTTTTTTATTTCTCTCTCTGGTTTTGCGTTAATCTAATATCTGTTGTTTTAGGTCTTTTGTGCTTCCATCTGTGGAAAGCGTCATACCTCATCATCTCTCTCAGTATGTGACTGGGGTGGTCTTCTAGTTCTGCGAACTTTTTCCTGGCTTTTTCTTTCATGGTATCAGTCACTCTGATTTGCTGAAGTTCTCTGAAAATGAACCTTTCAGCGACGTATCTTGGTACGTTAACTGCTTCCCTTAGGCTTTGGTTGTGTTGAGCCTGTATTTTCTTTTTGGTTGTATTGCATGTGTGTCCCCATGCTAATGATGCGTATGTTAGTATAGGTAGTATTATACTATTTATTAGCGTTATTTTGGTTTTAAGTCGTAGTTTGCTTTTTCTACCTGCTAGACCTCTTATTGCGGCTCTAGCTATGTTAGCTTTTTGTACCGTAGCTTCTACGTGTTTGTTGAATGTTAATCCTTTATCCATTATCACTCCGAGGTATTTCGCTTCGCTTTTCCACTCGATGGGGTTGTCTTGCACAGTTACCTGTTCTTCTGGTCTTTCTCGCCTCTTTTGGAAAAGTACAGCTTGTGTTTTATCTGAATTTATTTTGATTTTCCACTTTAGACTCCATTCTTCAATGTCGTCTAACGCGGTCTGTAGATTGGTGACTGCGATATCTACGTGTCTATGTTTGGCCGCTATTGCTGTATCGTCGGCATATAGACTTAGTAATGTACCTGGTGTTCTAGGTATGTCTGCTGTGTATATCGAGTACAGCAGAGGTGACAATACCGCTCCTGTGGTACTCCAGCTTCCGGGTTTCCGAGTTCGGATAGGGACTTGTCCTATCCGCACTCTGAAACTTCGGTTGCTCAAGTACGAAGAGATCAATCTTGTCATTGCTCCGCTGTACCCGTATTGTCTCATTTTGTATAAAAGTCCTTTATGCCAGACTCTATCGAATGCTTTGCTTACATCCAGGAATGCAGCTCCTGTGTACTGTTTGTCATTGAATCCAGCTGCTATGTACTCTGTTAGTCGGAGTACTTGTAGTTCGCTGGAGTGTTCTGACCTGAAGCCAAATTGGGCTTCTGGTATTATATCTAACCTGTCAGTTTCAGCTTTAAGTCTGCTGAGTATTACTCTTTCCACTATTTTGCTGATTGCTGGTAGTAAGCTAATCGGCCTGTAATTTTGCGGGAATGTGCTGTCTTTTCCGGGCTTTGGTAGCATTATGACATGGGCCTCTTTCCATCTATTCGGGAATTTTCTGAACCTTAGCATTGCGTTTACTATGTTGGTTAAGTATACTATAGCTTTCGCTGGTAGATACTTCAGAGCTCTGTTTGTGATCTGGTCTGGACCGGGTGCCTTTTTTGGTGAGCTGTTCTTAATTAGCTCGTTTATCTCCTCCGGTGTTGTTGGAGGGATAATTTCGTTGGGGTTTTCCGGTCTTTGTCTTTGTGTTTCGACTTCTTCTATGAAGTCGATGTCTTCGTCTGGGTGGTAATTTAATGTACACTCTCTCTCGAGAGTACTCCTCATTACCTCTGCTTTTTCCTCTGTGCTATAGACTATGCCATTTTCTCCGTGTAGTGGGGGAATTGGCTTTCTATCGCTACGTAGGATTTTTTGCAATTTCCAAATATTTTGCATATTTGGACCTTGCTCTTCCATATCTCTTATATGGTTTTCCCAGTTTTCACTACGGTGTTGTTGTAGTGCTGTTTTGACCTCTCTGTTTAGTCTATTTGCTCTGTTTTTGTGTGCTTGATGTCTAGTTCGTCGTGCTATTTGTTTAGCCCTGTTCTTTTCCCTTATCAGATCTTTTAATTCTTGTGGTATATCCTTAAATCTGCCCGTTTGCATTTCTACTTCCTGTTCGGTAGTGCTATTCCTGATTGCCTGTTGTATGATGTTCTCCAACTCTAGGACTTTTACTTCTATTTCTCGTGGATTGTTTATCACGGGGACAATGTTAATTCCCGTGCTTACGAGCCTTTTGAAGTTTGTCCACTTTGTTTTCTTTTTAATCCTTGTAATTTTACTTTCTTCTTCCCACGTTCCTAGTTCTAATAGGATGGGGTTGTGGTCGGTTGTGCCTTCGTTTAGTGTTTTTAGTTCTGTTTGTAGTCCTAGATTTTTAGCAACTACTATGTCGATGTGTGTTGGAAGTGCATTTCCCGGGTAGTGTGTCGGGTCTGTGGGGCCCATTGCCATAACCTCTTCGTTGTTATCTATGTACGCGTTTAGTAGTCTTCCATTTCTGTTCGTAGCTCTATCATTCCAATTAGGGGATCTTGCGTTTAGGTCTCCTATTATGATAGAGGGTTCGTCGTTTAGGAACATATTTAGATCGTCGTCGACCAGCGGATCTTGCGGTCTTACGTAGGCTGAGGTAATTCTGACTTCTCCTTGCCTCATTTCTAGTTTTATTGTCGTGGCTTCCATTGTTACTAGTTGTGGTGTTAGTAATCTAGTGTGTCTTATGCCTTTTTTCACGAGTATTGCTGTGCCGCCTGTTCTCGCTGTATTGTCGTTCCTATATACGTCGTATCCTGGGAATTTGATATTTACGTTGTTCGTGAGTTTTGTTTCTTGAATGGCTACGACGTCCATTTCGTATCTGTTGACCAGTTCGTCCAGAATGTTCTGGTTGGTCCTTATACCCCCTGGATTCCAGGAGCCTATCCTCAAGTATCCCCTATTAGTTTGCACTAGTTCAGTGCTAGCTTGAAGTCTTTTATCGCTTCATTTACTACCCTAGTGAGTAGTTCCCTTACGGAGTTCACTAGGCCATCTTGGTGTTGTCTAGAGATGAGGATGGTTTTCTCACTCTCTTGTGGATTGGTTGCCTGAGCGTAGGATAGCCCAGTATGTGCTGTTTGTGGCCTGTTTTGTGTAGCAGGCCTTTGTCTTTGCTGTTGTTGGGGTCTGCCCCAGACTGGACATCTGGGACAGCCTCTGAAATTGGCCGGATGTTGGCCTTGGCAGTTAGCACATTTGGGCTTCTGCTCTTTTGTCAACGTGCAATCTCTCGTTGCATGTTCTTTGCCGCACTTCACGCAGCGTGGGTCTTTGAAACATGCTCTTTGAGCATGATGATAGCCTTGGCAGTTGAAGCACTGCGTGGGCCCTGTTGCTTTGCGTAGATCTTCTATTTTCACCTTCATGTGTAGCAAGTTGGTGATGCGCTTAAGGCTTTCCACGTCCTCTTTTTCCACTGTCATTACGAACATTGGTAGCATCCTCCTGTCTTCTTTTCTAGAAATCATGTTTTTTATTGAGATTATTTCGATCTCGTGTATTTCTACTAATTCTTCGTGGATGCTTTGTAGGCTTGTTGATGGGGGTAGCCCTCTTAAAACCATTCGTGGTTTTATGTCGTCTTCCAGTGGAAAAGCAATCCACTGGATTTTGGTTTCTTTATTGAAATTTTCAATAATTTTTACCATTTTTCGGTAGTCCTCAGGGCTTTTCGTTTGTATTAATGTCTCTCGTCCACTCCTTGAGAGTTTATTGATTGTATAAACCTGCTCTTTTTGTGCAAGGTTTAATATGGCCCCGTGTAATTCACGCTCTGTAATTTGATTACAGGCGGTTTCTGTACGAAGGTTTTCCTTGGTACCTCTTCGGTTTCCATGACTGTTTCTTGAGGTTGTAGTTCAGCCTGCGCATCTCCATCTTGTACTGTTTGAGCTTCATCTTGTGGTTTAGTGGGGGTGAGTGCTGGGAAGTCTTCTCTCACTTTCTTGGGCTTGGGTGCCTCTTTGGGCTTTTCCTCTTGTTGTTTTTTTGTTTTTGGTATTGCTCCTGTAGCCTTCTTTTTGGTTATGGCCTGGTTTTCCAGGTTTTCTTCTTTGTTCTTCGGTGCCTGTTTTTCCAGGGTTACCTCAGTTTTGCCCTCAAGTTGGTCGAACTTTTTGTCCATGTGATCTATTATGGATTTTTGGGAGTTTACAATTATGTCTTGTAACTCCTCTATCTTCTTTTTGAGGGCGTTGTTTTCGGTTTCCTTTTCTTGTAGGAGCTTCTTTAGTGTTTGCAGTTCAGACTTTTCGTCCTCGCTGCTCTTCTTCCTGATCCTCTTTCCTGCTTTTGGTGTTTCGTCGTCCGTAGTTTCTTCTATTGTGCGGTTTCCCTCCGCACGGGCTTTTGTCCTCCTTTTCTTCGTCTTGGGACGCTTGAATTCGTCCGTGGCATGGGCTTCCCAGTCATCTACTACGGGGAGGTCATTGAAAACATCGTAGTTAGTAGATGTTTCGTGTCCGTCGGAAGCGTCGTGGGACAGCAACGCGTTATAGATGTTACCGTGGAGTTTCCTCTCACGGCAACCATCGGGGTTGGATGGGTTCGCCTTACGAATCGGCGGGGGACCTAGAACGGTCCATGTTGGGGGCGGGGCCTAATCAAAAAATTTGGAAGAAGGCTTTTTTGTTGTCCGTCTGGCCCGCTGCCAGCACGGATTCTGGGTGCCACCCAGTGACCTGTCCGCGGTTGTTCACACTTTAGGACAGAACTAAAGCGGTATCCACTTGAATTTCTCAATTCTCTGACCCTGGGGCCGTGTCTGCCAGATATAGAGTTCAAAACAACTATATCTCACAGTGTCATCCCAACGGAGGCACAGAGAATATCCCGACGGGCGAAGCCGTTTGCTTCTTCACTACCTTACGCCGCAATTTTGGCCTCCGTGAAGATTTGATTTAAAAAACAAATCTCCCGGCTAACCTAGTCGCAACGCAAGGTTTTGCCTCTCTTTTTCAGGCCTAGGCGCTTTAACGCCAAGTCACCGCTATCGTGCTTACATTCACGATATGAACTAAAAAGTTCAGCTCGGACTTGGTCGTCTCTACGCTTCGGCGGGTGTCGCTCCTCTCACTGCTTGGTACGTCAGCTCCGTTCGACTGCTCGAGTCGAACTTACTCTGTGATCTCTTGTTGGCTTGGGTTTACAAATTTATAGTCTCTAATGAAATAGGTTGAGGAGGGGAGAACTGTTTGTCTCAACTTGGTCATTAAGAATTATATCTGTGTTTTTTAATTTGTTTATTTCCATAGATTCTAACAAAGATAGCTTAAGATCTTTATTTTGAATGTGAAGAATTTTAAATTTGTCATTAAAAGAATGATTATGATCTAGAAGGTGAAGTGCGTATGTCGAATCTGTTTTTTCTATTCTTGAAAGCCCTTTTATGTTCTGCTATTCGTTTATCAAAGTTTCTACCAGTTTGACCGATGTAAGTTTTTGGGCAGTCGCCACATTAAAGTTTGTACATACCACTATTTAAGTGTTTTTTATTTTGGCTCTTGTTATTTTTATTATATTCATTTTATGTAACAATAAAACATTGAAAACTTTGTTTTCAAACTTCCACAAAATTTATTTTAAATCTTATCACTACAGCTGTTTCGGCTGATTGCCTTTCTCAAGTGATCTCTGTTTGGCTTGGGTTTACAAATTAATAGTCTCTAATGAAATAGGTTGAGGAGGGTTAGGTTGTTATTTGTTCGGAAAGCTGGTGTTATTCCTTTCTTTTTTATGTGTTTGGCAATTTTTGTTGTTATTTTGCCTGTATATGTAATCGAGCAGAAGGTACTGGGTTTTATCTCTGGTGGTGGAAAAAAAGGCTTTCTTGTGTAGTTTTTGATTTAACATTTTATTAATTGTTTGTTCGTTGTATCCGTTGTTTACTGCTATTTGCTTAATTATATTTAATTCTGTCTCAAAGTTGTATTTTGACATAGGAATTTTTATTAATCTATGTAACATACTATGATAAGCTGCCAGTTTATGTTGTATTGGATGGGATGATGAATTGTGTATAGTTGTGTCAGTATGGGTAGGTTTATGAAATATGGAAAAGTCATGTTTGTTTTGAAGTCTGTTAAACCTACCCATACTGACACGACTATACACAATTCATCATCCCATCCAATACAACATAAACTGGCAGCTTATCATAGTATGTTACATAGATTAACAGAAATTCCTATGTCAAAATATAACTTTGAGACAGAATTAAATATAATTAAGCAAATAGCAGTAAACAACGGATACAACGAACAAACAATTAATAAAATGTTAAGTCAAAAACTACACAAGAAAGCCCTAAAATTAGTATTTCCACCACCAGAGAAAAAACCCAGTACCTTCCACTCGATTACATATACAGGCAAAATAACAACAAAAATTGCCAAACACATAAAAAAGAAAGGAATAACACCAGCTTTCCGAACAAGTAACAACCTAGGCAAATATATTAAAAATAACAAGAGTCAAAATAAAAAACACTTAAATAGTAGTGTGTACAAACTTCAATGTGGCGACTGCCCAAAAACTTACATCGGTCAAACTGGTAGAAACTTTGATAAACGAATAAGAGAACATAAAAGGGCTTTCAACAATAGAAAAACAGATTCGACATACGCACTTCATCTTCTAGATCATAATCATTCTTTTAATGACAAATTTAAAATTCTTCACATCCAAAATAAAGGCCTTAAGCTATCTTTGTTAGAATCTATGGAAATCAACAAATTAAAAAAACACAGATATAATTCTGAATGACCAACTTGAGACAAACAGTTCTCCCCTCCTCAACCTATATCATTAGAGACTATAAATTTGTAAACCCAAGCCAAAAAGAGATCACTTGAGAAAAGGCAATCAGCCGAAACAGCTGTAGTGATAAGATTTAAAATAAATTTTGTGGATGTTTGAAAACAAAGTTTTCAGTGTTTTATTGTTACATATTTTATAATTATTAATCTATAAATATATCCTATAATTCAATTCTGATTTTCTCACCATAATTTATTAGGTTAATAAATTTTAAAGGAAGAAAAAATATTAGTGTCGCGTGCCTAAGATACTGATAATTTCGACCTTTTAGACAAAGATTTTTCAAATATTCTAGAAAAATGCTCCGGTCAACTATAGGACTCTAGTATAAGAAACTGCAGATTTTAGCTTCATATACCAAAACGTTCGAACAATGTCTATAAAGCTGGCTTTAAGCTTTACAGAAAAGATGAGCGAAAACATTTACTTTTATTGGTGGTATATTATTTATTTTTGTAAATTAGGGTCATTCAAACTATTTATAATATTACTTTTTTAATATTTTAACTTCAAAGAATATATGTGCAAGTGCAAACATTTAAATTATTGTAAATATTCACTTAAATTGGATTTTAAAACAATGGTTGGCAAAGAACTTGACTATGAAATAAGTTGTTTGTGTAATAACCTTATTCGCTTATTAGTATGATAAATTCCCATAGACAGCGATTTTTTTTTAAATAATCGTTAAATTCATTTAATAATAGAAAACTGAACTCAAATAAACGAAATATTATGACTAATTAGTCCAGGCTGTGAGGTCGCTCCCGTTGGGAAAATGTTTCTGATTCGGTTTCTTCGCGGATTCCGGTTCAAAAATGTCCCCTTTAAACAAATCTGAAGGGTGCCGGGCGAAATTTTTGGGCAGAAATTGTTTAAATAATTTTTTTTTAAACAAATTCCAAAAATATTTTTTTTTATCTGAAAAACGTTTTTTTTAGGTTTTTTGGGTCATTTTAAACAAAAAAGGTCTCTTGTCATGTTTCTCTAAAGTTAATAGTTTTCGAGTTATAAGCGATTTAAAGTCTGAAAAACGCGAAAATATGCATGTTTGAGGCTTGAAAACACATATGTAAATTATTATTTTTGAGGTTACCAAGTGTCTAAATTGAAGTTCTAAACATTCAACTTCCAGATTGTGAAGAGTAATCGGGCTTATTTAAATTTAGACCGTTGTTTTTTAATTGTTAAATATGCGCGTACACTCGATTTTTCAGCCGCCGCGGCGCGGCGCCCTAGAGTGCGCTTCTATCGTACTTGCATAGTTTACATATACAATTACGCAAAAAAACCCGAACAAATCCTTGAAGTTTATTAACATAGTTTTTTCCATAATTTATTTATGTAGGTATTAATTATTGTCATTGGGCTAATTAAATAAATCAATCATCGCAATGTAATAACCGTATATAGTTTTTTTTTCTTCCAAATTTGAACAATATAATTATTATTTATTGAGTATATATTTATTTATATCAATTGTAAATAATATTTTTAAATTATTATTTAAATAATACAATGCAGTAAATATTAATATTAGTTGTTGTTTGTTTGTGTTTAAATGAGTGCGGACACTAAATCCATTCGCCAATCTTACAATTTGAGGTGTAGTGTGTGTGTGTGTGTGTAGAGTAATTGTCTTGATACTTAGCAAAGTCGACGTCATTGTCTTTGCTAAGAGACGCTAATTGTATCCGAACGTCTGCGGTCCCTCCGGTGTATTAATATTAGTAAACTTAATTTTAAATTGCGCGGTGTTTAAAAACAATATACTATCGCAAAAATGCAAGTTTTTACCTGTTTAACAATCGCGCGCTCATACTTGATTTGTTATTACTTAAACGATTATTAGGAAGACTATTGTTTAATGCCCATTAAAAGGGTATTATATTATTAATGTGTTATTAAAAAAAATTGTGAATGGATTTAAAATGTCTTTTTCCGTACCTCTTCTTAAATGAAAACTTACCGAAGAAAATTTAGTTTGTATTTTTTGTAATAACATCAACAATATTAAGTTAGTGCAAAAACCTAAAGTAGATTTTTACATAACAATACAAAATGCTGCTCTTCGACGAAAAGACAGTGTGACTGAAAAATTTAATTTAATCTAGCCAATATACCTTGTACCTCTGACGCACTTTACCAACACTTGTTAAGAGCTTTCGCTAAAACATATATTTGGCGAAATGCCATATATTCCCGCTATCAAACTCTCGATTTTACACAATATGGATATTATATGTCTGATAGTGGTGGGTTGGGAAACCGTGCAAATGCAAAAAGACTTGCAAAACTAATGCTTGCAACTGCAAGAAAAATCATGTCAACTGTGTACCATTATGTGGATGTGATTTAGATTTTTGTGAAAACAAAGATACTTTTACTGAGTGATATTAGTGTGTTATTTAACAATCTTTTGTACAATTATTTTATGTAACTATTATTAGACTTTAGACGAAATTTATATTATAACTCAATTGATATAAATAAATATATACTCAATAAATAATAATTATTTGTAAGTATATGTAAACTATGCATAAGTACGATAGAGGCGCACGGTAGCGCGCGGCGCCGCGGCGGCTGAAAAATCGAGTGTACGCGCATACTTAACAATTAAAAAACAACGGTCTAAATTAAAATAAGCCCCGATTACTCTTCACAATCTTGAAGTTGAATGTTTAAACTTTGATTTAGACACTTGGTAACCTCAAAAATAATAATTTACATATGTGTTTTCAAGCCTCAAAAATGCGTATTTTCGCGTTTTTCAGACTTTAAATCGCTTATAACTCGAAAACTATCAACTTTAGAGAAAAATGACAAGAGACTTTTTTTGTTTAAAATGGCCCAAAAAATCTAAAAAAATGTTTTCCAGATTAAAAAAAAATATTTTTGGACTTTGTTTAAAAAAATTGTTTAAACAATTTCTGCCCAAAAATTTCGCCCGGCACCCTTCAGATTTGTTTAAAGGGGACATTTTTGAACCGGAATCCGCGAAGAAATCGAATCAGAAAACATTTTCCCAACGGGAGCGGCCTCACATCCTGGACTAAATGTAGTTATAGTTAAATAATAGATATTAATAGAAATTTTCTTTATTGGCGAATGGAATATAGCATGCAATGCTGTGGAAAATACCAAAGAAATCTGTGGAAGATACCATACTATGGCATGAAACCACTCTCATTGTAGAAATTTGTTTCTGCCCGACTCGTGGGTATATCTGATTTGAAAATCGAGAGTCTCATCTAAGTAAAAGTTGGGGAACTAGATTTTCACAAAGTGTTCTTGACACTTAGTTTCATAAGCAAAGTACAAATTAAGTTTGCTATCAACAAGTCCTCGTAGACACTTTGTCTTCAGTGGAGTCCTACATTGCTATGTTATCATTACCTGTTTGTAACTTAAACATCCTAGTATATAAGATCAAATAATGTAACTCAAATTTAATTTAACAACATTTAACAGGTTTTTACCCAAGTTTTTAGTGGCTCAAAACATAAACATCCAGACAACACTGATGATGGAATATTAATTCCGAATACTTTCTGTGATGTAGCCCGATGGGATGTTTTAATTATATACCTTTTATTTATAAAGGAATTTTTAAATTTTTTTTTAATCAAGATATGTTGTTCATGGTTCTCGATCGTTAAGTGAAAAAAATGTGATTTTGGTACCACCAATATCTAAAAATTTTAAGTGTATTTGATTACGAATTTATTTCAAAAACTTATTAGATCTGAGATCTATAAGAGATGACATAGTAATAGATTATTTAAACCATATTTTTTATTTTTAAACATACTAATAATTCTTAAAAAAAAACTTATATATTGGTATGCTTTAATCCTGAAAAAGGTCGAAGATCTGACTTGGTAGGTGAATATGGACTAGGAGAGAGGACTGAACGAGGCGATAGATTTTACTAGTTCTTTCAAAAACGCGATATGATAATAACAAATACTTGATTCGCCTAACCAAATAGAAGAAGACTTTGTAGATGAAAGGAACCATTAAATAATCCACATCACATAATGAGATATCAGATCAGAGCTTTAGCCGTAATTGATGGTACTCAGCCTGTCAAATAAACACCATCTTGCTACCACAAAACTGCATACATTTATTTCAGCCAATGGAGCAGGATGTTATCTAAAAAGAGTCGTTGTATAGAAATAAATTGCTCTTACATATTATTTTATAGAATGGCGACATGAGTCAGAGCTTCAAAACTTTGATTTGAAGGATGTTATATTCTATCTCACTCTCGCATGGTCATACTTGAGTTAATACAATCATTATGGAAAAAGCTATGACCTACAACGAATGCTACAAGAAAAAGAAAAACACCGTCCTTTTTTTTTAAGGAAGACATGACTCTGGTTAATTTTAAATGTGCGACCAGTAAGTTGTCGTTCCATTGTTTTCGTGGTCTTCCTATTGGGAAACCGTTTTCTGTCGTCTTTAATACTTTATTTGTTGTTATTCGGCTTATATAATTGTTTCATTCTACTCTTCCATTGCTTATCCACTTCTTGATGTTCTGCACCTTGCATCTAAGTTGTATATCTGTACTTCTAGCTCTGTCCCATAGTGTTTTACCATCAATTTTTTTAAGTGTCATCTCTGCTGTTTCTAACATCCTTTTTGTTCTCTCTGTGTCAAATTGTGTTTCTGCCAAAGAAACAGAGCAAATTAGGCCAAATAAAGAAATATGTGAAACAGTACAAGAAGAATATGAAAGCCTAGTTAAAATAGACTATTTAATTTGAAAGGTTCTGAACCTACTTTCTCACGGCATTGTTAAGTTAAATATTTTGTTTTTAAGGGATTAAGCCACAATTATTAATGGTTTTGTGATAAAAGTCACATTTATAATTAACTAATATTGGACGTTTCGATTTCCAATCAAAAAATGGTTCTCAAAAAAGGTTTTCTTGTACAAATTATTTAGAAATGTGTATAACCAAAGATTTTGTTAATTATTATGTCATTTCAAATTGACATATCTGACCTAGATCTTGTAGGCAAATAGCTTTTAGTCGCTTAAACACATTTTTAATGCTAGTTAGTTTTAATATCATCAGTCTTTTCACCAATGTACCATTGAAAAAAACTTAAAAAACAATAAGAGGCGAACTAAAGACACTGACATCAAAAACCTGACTGAATATATCAGGTATAATAATGATTATTATTGAGCAAAATTTCCGATTAGCTATGAGCATATCCTTAGTTCCATTATTAGCAAATATATTCATGGAGAATGTTAAATACAACATTGTACACAAACAAGAAACAACCCACAGTATGGTGGAGATATGTAGATGATATGTTCTCCATTTGGCCCCACGGACCAAAAGCATTGGATAAATTTCTGACGTACTTCAACAATAAAGAAGAATCAATCAAATTAACCATGTAAGAAGAAAACAATAAGATACTCCCTTTTCTGGAAGAGCTGATCACAAAAGAAGATACAAGGTTTGCAACCAAATTCCACATAAAAACAACTCACACCAACAGATATTTAAATTACCACTTCAACCACAAAGTAAACATCAAAAAAAGGAATCATCATTTCCCTATATGATAGGGCTGAAGCTGCTGCGAGAATGAAAGTGAATTTCAGGAGGAAAAACCTGCTAACAAAGGTTCTGGCTAAAAATGACTACCCACTGTTATTTATAAATAAGGAATTCCACAAGATCGAAGAAAGAAAACAACACAACACCACAAACATGAATAACTTCAACCCATCTGCTGGTTTACCGAAAACTTCAAATAGATGTAAACGTACTATAGATTAAACCTTATTTTCCAACTGCACTAAATCATCATCATCACCCAGCCCTTTGCGTCCACTGCTGGATATAGCAATTTTTATCGAATTTCTGGACATTTTCTTGAGATCGTCAGTCCAACGAGTAGGGGGTCTTCCTCTACTTCTTTTGTCTAACCTCGGACTCCACTCAAGTCATCTCTTCATCCACCTTTCATCACTGATTCGGGCGACGTGTTCGGCCCAGTTCCATTTCAGTGTAGCAATTCAGGAAATTACATTCGGTAACTCCTGTTCTTCGTCTTAATTCCCCATTTCTAACTCGGTCACGAAGCGATATACTTAGCATTGACCTTTCCATTTTCCTGAGTTATTTGCAGCGTTTTAGAACTTGTAGCCGTTAATGTCAAGGTTTCGGCACCATCACAGGCAACACACATTGGTCAAATGTTTAACGTTTAAAAGAAATTGGTATGTCGCTTATAAAGATGTCTTTGAATTTTCCATAGGCTGCCAATGCTAGAATTTTTCTTTTTTTGTTTTTCACCAGCTGTACTTCGTTATCTCCAATATTAATATTTCCGCTAGGTACTAGGTTTGTCGTGAATTTTGTTTTGGAGATGTTTATTTTAAGACCCACACTAACTAAAGTTTATGTAGCATTGTATATATCTCCTTGAGGTTGTCCGGGAACAAAACTATGTCGTCTTCGACTTTCAAATTTATGTTAATGTTTTACCGTCAATTTTTAGGCCTTTTTCTGTCCAGTTGGGTTTTTTACAAGCATATTCTAGTACTGCGGTAAACAGTTTAGGCGATAAGGTATCACCCTGTCGGACTCCTCTGCCGATTGCAATATGATCCGCGTTTTCATGTAGTTTCACCGACATAGCTGCGTTCTTGTAGGTATTGTAAATTAACCTTGTATATCGATCGAGTGGTCAATTGTATTCGATTGGTCTTTTCTATTACCGTTTTAATGCTCATTTGTTCATGATGTGACCATTTGTTCCAAATCCGATGTGAAATCCTGATTGCTCTATTGGCTGGTAGAAATCACGTTTTTCTCATGACGATTCGTTACTATTCTTGTAAGGAGTTTGTATAGCTGACTAAGAAGACTTATAGGTCTGTACTTTTCTAATTCATGGGATCTCCTTTTTTGTATAATAGAATTACCTGTGTCCCAAATGAACATATTAAAAAGGTTTTTATTTTCTTGAGTAGGAAGTGTCTTCCATTTTGATTACATCATGAACTACACAATATTTGCCTGGAGATATGTCATTCTTAGCTTAACTTTTAAAACCTTTTATTAATTTAGTAGGACAGGTGTCAACTATTAAAATTATATCAGCTAATTGACCATAAATATCGAAGATGAACAAAAAATAGTCATTGTGTTTTTGTATTGATATTACTTTCATACATATTATTTTAAAATAGTAATATCGCATGTTTATTAAACTTTTACATATTTACATCAAATTTGCATGAACTTAACACCTGGCAACATCCACACATACTTTTGTAATTTTAGATTTGCAGCACTATTTTTTTGGTATTACAAAATATTATGATTAGAGATTCTTTATGCAATTTAACCAATCTTTATCTACAAAATTACTACTATTACTGATTTCTCGGCGGGTATAAAACTAGTTTCGAAGTAATATATAATAAAAAATTAGATAGGATCACTAATGATAAATTGCGATGGAAATTTTTAATGCTTAGATGGAGAAAGCTTTCTGAAACTTGTTTACCCAATAATCTCGTGTAACGTACTATATTTTTTATTTATAAGGTTTTGTTTAGAAAAATTTATTTTTTAAACAAATAATAGAAAAGAAAAGTTTGAGAATGAAATATATTTCAAATAAAAAATAAAAACATATGTTAGTTTGGATTATCCGTACAATAAAATTAAGTAAAAATATACAAATTAACAAGGTTTATATAAGACAATGGTCGTCAAATCAGTGCTGACACATTGAAAAAGGATTATTTTTACAGAAAAAAGATGCATTATCTACTCATCTTTGAACAAAATATTTAGAACGAATATTTGGAGTTATCTTTGAAAACGGAATGTTTAGATGATAGTATTTTTAGATTTATTCACACTAAAATATAAATAAATGTCAGTAAAGTAGTATTTTACATAAAAAATGAGCAGGCTAAGCCGAGCAACACAGCTATCAAGATCAAATGGATACTCTCCTAACCAATGAACCGTATTGTCACTGTCGGTGAAAAATAAGAGAAGGAGCAGACTTAGAGTACGGTGTAAGCATAATGTAAACGAGAACGGGAAGATGATTAGTGCTACAAATTGAAAAATTATTGGCAATATAATAGAAACAAACGATTGGCGACGCAGACCAGGTACAAACCAAAGCTGTAGTATAACTAATAATTGTGATATGATAATGACAATAAAAATATTCAGAAAAAAATTGTAAGATATATCTAAATACTAAGACACGTCCCAAGGTGGTAGATAGGGAAATGTTTACTGGTCCTAGTACTCGCGGGTAGGTAGAGAACACTAACTGAAAAATCCTGATCCTCCAGTTTAGGAGATAGACATGAATCTAAAATCTTCGTCCCATAAAAACATATTTTTATGAAACCCAAAGCTAAATACAGGGTGTCCCAGACTAATTTACCCACGCTATATCTTTTAAACGAATAGAGATTTTCGAACCCCTAACTTTAATTTTGTTAATAGCACCCTGTATATTTTTTTATAGTTTTGGATGTGGTCTTCTATCGTCTATTCAACAGATTTATTAAAATAAAATCGGTTTGAAATAATCAAGAAATCAATTAATTTTTTATTTTTGTTAATTAAGTGTCCCAGACTAATTTATCCAGGCTATATTTATTAACAAAATGGAGATTTTATAAAGGGTCAAAAACTCGTCTATTCCATTTGTAATACACTTTAATATAGCGAAGAAAAAAATCATCCCCTAAATATTCATCCCTTAGTTACAACCCCTAACTTTAATTTTTTTAATAGCACCCTGTATATTTTTTTATAGTTTTAGATATGGTCTTCTATCGTCTATTCAACAGATTTATTAAAAATAAAATCGGTTTGTAAATAATCAAGAAATCAATTAATTTTTTTAATTTTGTTAATTAAGTGTCCCAGACTAAATTGTCCAGGCTATATTTCTCAACAAAATACGAGATTTTTTAAAGGAACAAAAATTGGTATATTCCATTTGTAATACATTTTAACACAACGAAGAAAAAATCATCCCCTAAATATTCATCCCATAGTTACAACCCCTAACTTAAATTTTTTAATGGCACCCTGTACATTGTTTATAGTTTTATATGTGGTCTTCTATCGTCTATTTAATCGATTTTTTAGAATAGAGAAGAATATTAGTAGTATAACTTCTTACACACCCTTTTTATTTAAATATTATTTTTAATTTTTCAAAATTTGTTCTTTGTAGGAGCATACGTTATCTTCCAGTGTGGTTGATGTTATGTTCCGTTGATTAATAACAAAAATAAAAAATAAACTAATATTTTCTTGATACCTTACAAACCCATTCCATTAAAAAAAATCGGTTAAATAGACGATAGAAGATCACATCCAAAACTATAAAAGAATATACAGGGTGCTATTAAAAAAATTAAAGTTAGGGGTTGTAACTAAGGGATGAATATTTAGGGGATGATTTTTTCTTCGCTATATTAAAGTGTATTACAAATGGAATAGACCAGTTTTCGACCCTTAAAAAATCTCTATTTTGTTAATAAATATAACCTGGATAAATTAGTCTGGGGCACTTAATTAACAAAAATAAAAAATTAATTGATTTCTTGATTATTTATAAACCGATTTTATTTTTAATAAATCTGTTGAATAGACGATAGAAGATCACATCCAAAACTATAAAAAAATATACAGGGTGCTATTAAAAAAATTAAAGTTAGGGGTTGTAACTAAGGGATGAATATTTAGGGGATGATTTTTTCTTCGCTATATTAAAGTGTATTACAAATGGAATAGATCACTATTTGTCCCATTTGAAAATCTCTATTCGTTTAAAAAATATAGCGTGGGTAAATTAGTCTGGGACACCCTGTATAGTGGCCGGAACAACCCCAGCTACGAAACAAGGGTGGTTGGTCTTTAAATCTTTATTGTATTTTTCATATCTTTATCTACATTGACTATACGAAGATTATATTAAAGTAGAAAATTAAAGATAGTCTATCAAGAGCTTACTAAAAAAATATATTAAAACGATTCAGAAAAACAATATTCAGAAATGTGAATAAGGAATCCACATATATTACATTAAGATCTGTACTGTAGGTGTCAAAATACTACTTACGAATAAGATACTACTTTCATAGTCCAGGGTCGAGTATGGCACAGAATAGTAGAATAGAATAAGTATTGTTATAATCGAAATTCTAAATATAGGCAACACATAAAAAAAGTCTAAGAAACACAAAGATTTTTTCTTATATGATATACCGCTCATATAAATTTTGATTGAATTTTAAAAAGTGACATACAGTTATAATACCTGATTAGTCAGCAATGACTTCATCTTAATTTCAGTTTAGTATGATTTCTCTGTGACAAAATAATCAAAAAAAAGTTAAGAAGTGCACTAATTTAACGGAAATTTTTAACATAAAAGTCGGTATAAAACATAAAAATCGTCGTTTAATAATCTTTGTTTCTTCCAGCTTAACACTGCCTTGGCATGCCTGAAATTAAACTATTAATTTCGTTTTGAATCAATAGGATCCATTCCTATATAAGATCTTGAAGACCTTGTCTAGTATCCTGGCCTCTTACCTGGCCTTGCATTATCATACATTTAACGCAAATCAGGGCCTATAGCAGGAGCAAAAGTAAGGACAAGAGGTTCTAAGGTACCAATAAAGATTGATTTAAAGTGCCTTATACAAAAGAGAAAACTGGTCGATGTTGAAAACTTATTCCAATCCACATGATAATTTCCAGACCATTATATGGCGAACACTGTGTACGTACCTGAGGCTGTCTTGTCGACCATGTTCTCTCTCAACTATCGCTCTTGAATTAGGGTAGAGACAAACCTGGCTTCATCCGTGAATCACACAGCACCTCATTCTTATAATCCCCAATGCACATGTTGTTGTGCAAACCTTAATCTAGGTCCACAATTTCCATAACGTAACTGGGGAACTCTAAATAGACGTCCATCGTGCAGGCTAGGTTTATGTTATCTATATGAAAATGTAAAGATTGTGAGAAGACTGTATGAGGAATTACCAATCCAGTGATAGGACCGGCTTAGGAGAGACTCAAAAAATGGAAGAACGTTGTTAAGCAGGCTATTACGTACAAAATTTGTGGCGCTATTACAAGAAGAAATAAAAGATAGATGAGTAGAATGGCAAAAAAGGATAAAATTAAGAATAGGGGATTATTAGGGGAAGTCTAGGGAAGACAACAAGTCTGACAAAAAGAGAAAGCGCATGTTAAGATGGTTCGCACATGTTTAATGTCTCAATTGTAATCACCCAATATAGTAGGAGAGGAAGGCCAAAGAAGACCTCGAGGAGGATGTGTTACAGGATATGTCGGTAAAGAGGACTGATATGTGTATGAACCAAGATAGAAATTTGTGGAGAAATAATGAAGCCCACCCCTCATAGAGATAAAGGCAAATTGAATGATGATGAGTAAACACTTTTGTTAAATATTGTTTTATCAAAAGATGTAATGGCAGATTTATGTCTCTGAAATATTTAAAACTATTTTTTATCAAGCCACGGGGACAACTCTATGTTGGTTTGATATTAATTCTCAATTAACTGAATTTACTTTGATATATATATATATATATATATATATATATATATATATATATATATATCGGAAAAAGGAGTACGACCGTCAATCCAATATATATAAGGATCACTCAGACGAGTGGTGGGTTCTTATATCGGTCTCTAGGTGGAGAAATAAAAGATAAAGTTGATAGGCTACATTATCTATTTTGAAGACGTTTCGCTTTCGATGAGCAGTCAGCAGATGAAAAGACATGTAGCAGTCAAAGTTATTAACAATAATGTGAATGAAACTTAAGTAAATGGACATTAGACCTATTGTGTCATCTATTAATTCACCTAATATAAAAATAGCTACATTTCTAACAGACATCTTATCTAATAAATCATATAATTACAACAATGACTTTAATATTGTTGATTCTTTTAACTTTAGTGAATTTATTAACAATTTTCAACTACCACAAGGTTACATTTTAGTAAGTTTTGATGTGGTGTCTCTCTTCACTAACTTACCTCTGTCCAGTGTAATTACTTCCTTAAAAAATCATTGGAATTCTATTAAATCTAACTGCCCTGTTTATTGGGATATATTTGCAGAGCTGTTGCAACTTGTTTTCGACACTAATTTCTTGGTCTTTGATGACAAATTTTACCTTCAAACATTTGGTACACCTATGGGTTCCTCAATCTCTCCCATCCTAGTTAACTTTGTATTGGATGATTTGGTTTCTGACCGTTTAGGTCTTTTGGATTTTCAAATCCCTTTTATTAAGAGGTATGTGGATGATTTATTATTAGCCCTACCACCTGACAAGGTTCAGGGTACCTTATCCTTCTTTAATGAGTTTGATCCTCATTTACAGTTCACTGTTGAACTTGAGGACACTACCACCAATAGTATACCCTTCTTAGACATGCGTGTCATTAGAATGGGAGACAACACCCTAACCACAAGTTGGTATAGAAAACCAATGGCCTCTAATAGGTTCCTTAATTACCATTCCTGTCATCCCATGAAATATAAATTAAACCTTATAAAAGCTTTGAGCTACAGATTAAATAAATTGACACATCCAATTAATCGAAGGGAATCCTTTAAGTTATTGAGAAATATTCTAATAGAGAATTCATATCCTTCCTCTATCATTAATAAATACCTTTATTCACACAGCTATGGATCCTCAATTTATGACATACCCGATGGTGACCAACTTAGAAACATCTCAAATAATTCAATAAATAGCATTGTTCTGCATAATACTGATCTTGAGAATCCTACCACCCATTATTCTTCTTTACCTTATTTCCCTCAAGTTACTGAGAAGCTTATTAAATTGTATAAACAGAATAACATACCGGTTAAAATTGCTGTTAAGAATGCTAAAACTGTTAGAAATTTGTTCTCTAAAACTAAAACACCCTTGTCCACTTTGGAACAAGTAAACACAATTTATAAAATTCCATGCGCTAATTGCGATTTATGTTACATTGGTCAGACTGGTAGATCATTAAAAGGTCGTCTCACTTCACATCGTAGTGACATTAATTTATCAAAACACACTTGTGCCCTGGCACAACACGCGATAAATACCAAACATGAAGTGGATTTCAATGAAGTTAAGATCCTTGCCACTGAACGCAATCTAGCTAAAAGACAGTTTTTGGAAATGTGTTCAATACTAAAACACCCTAATGCTTTAAATAAGAGAACTGACATAAGTAACTTGAGCCAAATATATCATGCTTTAATTTTGCAGAATTAGGCTTCATGATCTTTTCACTATATTAAATGTCATATTAGGTGTACTACTTGAACCTTTTTTTCCATTTTTCATGAAATAATTTAAATACATAAAATAGAAATAAAATACATAAAATAATTAAATAAAATAATTAAATATTCTTTACTTAACTTATTATTACATATGCAACTTACATTGCATTTTCATACACTGATTACTTAGATTAGTGTGAACAATTTATACTTAAATAAAATAATACAAATAATGTAATTGATTCATAGAATCCTTTGCAAATTACAGTTCCAAGTACATGAACCTTGGGCTGTTGGAAGTTAATGTGTCGTTAACCACCTGTGGCTGATTATCTAGCCATAATGATTAACGTTATTACTTATATATGAGGTTGAATGAAAATCTCCTGTTTGTAAATCTAGACTGATTAATGAGAGGAGTTGCTATTACAATACCAATTTCTTTCACTGGTTTGTCTTTTACAACCGGGTAGTCATCCAAACTCATTTAAACTTTTAAATTGACCGCCCAATTATTTTGGATTGGTACCTCCACCTTGCTGATCTGTCAAAAGTATTTTGACCTCAAGGTTGGCTGTCTTTTCGCGGTTTTAGTTCGTTCCGGTTCATCTAACGCCATTTTTCCGGCGACAACTGTAGGGCTTTGATCGGTAACTTCATTTACACTACTTTTATAATTTTTATTAATATCACTTATAATGCTACCTAAAGTTAAAATCAAAGCTTAATAATCATAAAATAGTTGGAAGTTGTCTATGATTTTCTTGGTTCTTTCTCACTAATTAATATTAAATAACATTTAATTTACTTTAGACCACATGGTCATTTGCTGTGCTAATTTTTATAAGTTCATATATGTTGTTAGTTACTTAATTGTTTATACAAGATCAGCGTATTATGTCCATTTACTTAAGTTTTTAATTCCTACATTCATTGTTTATTAACATCGTTTCCATGATTGTGTGGTTCTCATATTGTACTTTTTAGATGAACTGATGATGCTTTCAAAACTCGAAAGCGAAACGTCTTCAAAATAGATAAAGTAGCCTATCAACTTTGTCTTTTATTTCTCCACCTAGAGACCGATATAAGAACCCACCACTCGTCTGAGTGATATATATATATATATATATATATATATATATATATATAATATATATATATATATATATATAATATCCACATTATCATATTTCTTGAGGCGTTTTATATATTTGATTATACTACTGCATATGTTACTACAGTTAACATAACTGAACACCTATTTGAACCTATTATTTATAATATATTGTGAATTACCAAAACAAATGTAAAAAATCTGTCATGGAATCCATTCATATATTACAATGTCAAGGTAAGGGAACTGGTACGTGAATATTCGTTCCGAACGCAAAATAATGTAGGTCTTAATTTACTTTTATTATTTTTGGTGGAAATAATTATTGTGCTCGCTTGTTAGACACAATCATATTAAAAAAATAATCAAAAGTGAATTACATCGAGAACAGTTTTTAAGAGCCCTGCAACTAGCAAAATGGCAGTACATTTACTTTCAAATGGATAAACTATGTATGCCATTTTTAACATGTGCACAGTCTATACAGGTAATTATTAAAAAAATATATTTTTCACAAGACATATGCATATTTCCGTAACAATTTGTGTTTTTTTTTATTTAATTAATTACTAAAGTGCAATATTTTCGATTTCTTTTTAAAATAATAGAATATGTGTTATCATGGAATACAGTTAAGCTTCTCAAGATATTTGAGAATGTCTTCCAAAATTATTGTGATCTCAATATTAAGATATTAAGAATCATCATCAAAACATTTTGCAAGTTTTATAAAAAAGTGTTTGACATTAAAGAATGAAGTGCTTAATGGACCTTCTTTGCAACCAATGTGATATGAATTTAAGTATTGCATTAGGTGAAAATATTCTTTAATTATCCATTGTTACCCTGTTTGTTACAAAAATGTAAACGTTGAAAAAGTTTATTATTTAAAGATTTTAACCTAAATAACCATTAATGATACTTCTTCTAAATATTACAAGGTGACAAAATAAGACATAATTTGAAAAAGTAAAATTCGTAAAAAAAACTATCGATAACATGAACAGGGACTAGTAAGAGAAAACCATGGCTTACGAGTATACAGAGTGTGCCAAACCCCTAGCTTGATTATGGCTAAACTTCTTCTTCTTCTAGTTCCTATCCGTTTCGGATGTTGGAAATCATATTGGCAATCATAACCTTGCTCGCTGCGGCTCGAAACAGCTCCGTTGAGGTTTTCTTAAACCATATAGACTGTAGCAGGGAGTAACGGTGCTGATTTCTCATAACGTGTCCCAGATATTGCAATTTTATGCGTTTGATCGTAAACACAATCTCTGGTTCCTTCTTAATTTTTCCTAGAACTTCCTTGTTCGTGATCCTTGCTGTCCATGATATTCTCAGCATTCTTCTATAAAGCCACATCTCAAATGCTTCAAGTTTTTTAATAGTGGCGTCTGTAAGCGTCCATGCCTCCGCCCCATACAACAACACAGAGAAAACATAGCATCTCAAATGTCTCATTTTTGTATCAAGGGATATGTTGTGACTTTTAAAGATGGCGCTCATTTTGTTAAAGACCGTTCTTGCCTTTCCTATGCGGCACTTTATTTCCTGTAAATTGCTCCACTGTTCGTTAATAATGGCTAAACTATCGAGTACTTATACTTCATCTAATTTACATACCGATGCACGTCATCGGCGTCATAGCTCGTGACGTCACATGATACCAACACGAAATATTTAGGCGGTAGGTGTGTTCTTTTTTAGAATCACTTTGCCGAGTACACTGGCATTACAGCCACTAGACATATTTTATTATATATGCGTAGAAATAATATTTAAAGATTTCTATTAATGTTAACTTAAAGAAATACGCAATAATATGTTTCATTTAATTTGTATAAATGCATTATAAAGCGTTTTTATGAAGAACATTTGTTCGGAAAACACTGTCACTGTAACCGAACGAAGGTGAAATTTTGGCATAAATTGGTAACACTTATTTGACAGTTGCGGTGTTGACACTTTTTGTACTTTATTATTTTGAATTTTAAAGTGAATACCTCTTGTTTTATATTTTTAGCTATTTAAAAAAATCTGTCCTTTTTAGAACAAAATTAGTGTGTTTTATTTCAAAAATGTCACATAAGAATTTAAATAGTCGTTGTAAAGAGATGGCAATACTTTTACAACAATTATGTAACCTATTTGATTTAAAATGATTTCAGGATTTTTTTATACTTTGGCAACTATGTCAACTTCGATCTCTGACGTAGATAATGACGTACAACGGTATGTAAATTAGATGAAGTATACATAAAAAATGTTTATAATAAAAGTTGAAAATTATTTTTTAATGGGTTTAACTATGTATGCGAATAGATCACATGAATGTAGGTGGTGCTGGCGTCAGGGTTTTTTATTAAAACATAACCTTATTTTATTCGGCCATTTATTTACACTGCTTGGTAGTACTGTTTTCCTAGTTGTTGTTTTACTAAGACAATGAAGGATCCTTAACAATTATGCTGCACCTTCAGTTAATTTACCAAGAAGAAAGTTGGAGCCTCCAGTAAAGGACTTTGGGAGAAGTGATAGAAGCTATAGAAAAAAACTTTGTGTAGTAGTATTGCCACCAAACAAAAAGAAAAAGCCAACAGACACAGAAATATTACAAACAGTTAAGAATGATAAATAAAACTTTAGTTGAACAGAGACACCTGCTAATAAGAATAAATCAGAGAGTTCAAAAACATGTATTCCAGATCAACAATATTTGATTTTTTAAGAAAATAACTTACATTTTTTGTTGAAGAGTTTGGAAAATCATACAATAAATTTTATAGTTCCCTTTCAGTGGAAAATGAACTGTTAATAACGCTAATGAAATAGTGACTTAATTTATTTTATTCTATATTAAATTATTTTTTTGCAGTAGATATTCGAACTGTCCAAAAAATATTTGTAAGCATATCAAGCATGTTTACACTGGCTTAAAAAAATTGGAACTTTTGTAACATTGCACCAACTTCAGAAGACCAGTACAAAATTATTCTGGACCATACTGAAATTTCATTAGGTTGAAGCAAGGACCCTATTATCCTAATATATCTTTAAATTAATTAATTAATTAGTATCTTTAAAATACTAATAGCATGATTTGAAAAAGGTAAGATTATATATATATATATATATATATATATATATATATATATATATATATATATATATATATATATATATATAATATATATATATATATATATATCTTTAAGGACTTATTCTATAAAAGAATTTATTTTAGCGTACAGTGGTTTGAATATATAAGATCTTTTAGAGGAAAAAGAAATATTATTTAAATATACCTTTATTTAAAAAAAGGAGCTCAGTTAACAGAAGAAGCAAAAAAAACAAGGG
Source organism: Diabrotica balteata (assembly GCA_918026665.1). Lineage (NCBI taxonomy): Eukaryota > Metazoa > Arthropoda > Insecta > Coleoptera > Chrysomelidae > Diabrotica > Diabrotica balteata. The sequence continues at coordinate 84,099,796 of OU898283.1, forward strand.
CTATTGCCAATTGTAGAATCATTGTTGAAAATATTATAGGATTGGTAAAAAACATAAAATACTGAAATAATTTCTTCTAAATTATTCCCATATATGAATGAAATAATTTATAACCGTTTTATGATTTGTAATTTTAAAAATAGAATAAATTAAAAATTGTGAAAATTATTTTCCTATCTATAGATCTACCTATATTGATCAATTTAATTTCTGGTGGGACAACATATTTTTTTATTAGTTTTACATAATATAATATTTGTGATTTGTTACTAATTATCTACTGTAATTTGTTTTTAACTTGTAAAATGTAAAATTAGACTTTAACAAGATTTAATTTGCGTTCTAACCCCCTCTGCGGCTCAGTGGTGAGAGCGCCTACCTTTAAACCTTAATGTCGTGAGTTCGAATCTCATCTGGGTGGAGAAATTTTCGTGTATAAAAAATTAATAAATAAAAATAATTTTTATCCTTTTGCGATCGGTACTCACCAGAGGGACCGCAGACGTTCGGATACAATTAGCGTCTCTTAGCAAAGACAATGACGTCGACTTTGCTAAGTATCAAGACAATTACTCTACACACACACACACACACACACACACACACACACACACACACACACACACACACACACACACACACACACACACACATACACACACACACAAACTACACTAGGTACCTAACTGTACCATGCCAATGATCATAGTTGTCGAGGCATTAACCCAATAAAAAAAATTATTTAATATTTGCGTTATTTTATTGGTTAACTATGAGCCAGAAAATAAAAAAATACCTTAAAAGAACATAACTACAACAAAAAATAAATATTGGGGGTATCAATAATAAGACCGATATTAAAGATCTCTCCAATATATGCACTGTTTGATAGTTTGCGATAGCATGTAAAAGTGATATTTTATCCTAAAGCCACATGTCAGACACTAAAAACTACGACTGGTTTAGGGTCGTCTTATTATATTATACAAATAAATGCTTGTTTTTATTCTTTTTAATGCATAATACTTATATTGGCGACGTGCAAGTACTTGGATGTGATACGAGAAACGATCGTGCGCGAGTAGCGGAGAAATCTTGAATTTTTTTACTACAAATTTCATAGATTTCATAAATTCATATTGTCAATTGTCATATTTCATATTCGTTTGTTTATTTACACCTTCTGTCACTGAAGAAAATGTGATTTAAGAAATGATGTGTTATAAATTGTAAAAATACAACAAAAAATTGTCAATTTGTGTTTTATTCGTTTCCAACTTCGAAGCACAAATTACTACAAAGAGAAAAGTGGATTTATATCATAAAAAAGCATAAGTAACATAACCTAAATTACGCATTATTCTTGCGCCCGATTTTAAAGTCAGTTTAAAATAAAGAATAAATAAAAGTTCACTTTTAAGTGTACATTTTAGTTTCATAACACTCACTTAGAGTTCATTTTAACCCAAAAATCAAGTTTAATGTTTAAATTTTATTTTTTGAAGTTTACAAAAATGCATCAAGTTCAAGTTTTTCTGAAGATGCATTAAGATATATTCGCCGTCCAAAAGTTTACAGGGAAAGAATTAATTGTTCAAACCAATATGATGATATCATGGGCTTAACCTGCTAATTTATGCATTTATGCATTAGCAATATTTATGGCAATTTATTTTCTTAATTCTTCCACATAATTCTTCCATTCTTTTTTGACATTTGCCACTACTAAAGCCTTTCCATTTGACTCAGTGCTTGGTTGAAAAGTTATTTGGTGATTTACTTTCTCAAATACAGTTTTTATTATTGCATCCATATTAACAGTAATGCTGTAATTTAATAATATATTTATTTGTATTTACACTACATACAACGATTATCTTTTATCCTCAATCTTACTTTTTCTTCTTGTTCTTTTTTGGGGCTACGCCCTTGACAGTTATTCGGTAACCTCGATCTAACATGAAAGCGCAGTAAATTTTGCTGATTTACGACACCAGGTGTCGCTGTTCCGAACTTGCACGGTCCCAATGCATGTAATGATAATGTACTTTGTGCATTTATTGCGGTAAATTTTTTAACAGCATTTGACGTATTGTCCATCAAATACACACCACATCATCGATAAGGTATATTATGTATATAATGTAATGTAAATTAATAATTTAATAGAGCGCTATTTTATTCCATAACTTTAGAGCTGCTTATAATTTATTTTGATTTATATTTACGATAGACTAATACGCCCAGTACAATTTAGTCAAAATATATTTATATTCTTCTGTAATATTACCGCACACTCAGTTCTTTATTAAGTCGTGGTTATGAAGGTTAATAGTCAGGTTGAGGCAGAGGTCAAAGCTCAGATTTTCTAGTAAATGGAAAGTATGTCTCTGACACAATCATCGTGACACCAAAATTCTTGATTCTTTTAAGTATATTTAAATGAAGATGAGTAATCCTGTTCTGAGATTAAGCCAACGCATAAATAGAGACGATTTTTGTAACACTTTTCAGATCACCATTAAAAGAAAATACGATATTATTTATTCTTAAAAATGCGAACAGTAAACTCTCATATACTTATTGATTTTTATAGGATTATCTTTCTAAGATTTCTATTGTTCTACATTAATATTATCATTTTATCTGTTACCAGATTTAATCTGGTAACAAATATAAATATATTACATCTTTCAGTGTTTACGTTAACCATGATTACCACATTTTACTATTTTTTTATCTGAAAGTAGTTATAATATTCAGGTAATTTACAGTTACAGGTATTCAGAGAAGTGGTCCAGAATAAACAGGAATCTAGCTAGTAAAACTAAAACGTCTTGATTTATACATGTTTTATAATCGCTGCCTAAACTTAATGATTCTGTATACGCGTTCTATTACAAAAAAGTTGTGAATTCCAAAAGAATGTTTATGTTTGTTTCATCGACTTCGAGAAGGCGTTCGACAGAGTCCAACACAATACACTTTTCGACTGCCTACGGGCAGCAGGACTTGACCACTATGATATAAGACGGCTAAAATACTTATATTACAATCAAGTAGCCTCTATCCAAATTGGAGACAGTCCCACTGAAAAAATACCCATCAAACGTGGAGTACGGCAGGGTTGTGTTTTGTCACCCACTCTTTTTAATCTGTACTCTGAAGAAATCTTTAGGGAGGCTTTGGATGACAGACAAGAGGGAGTAAGACTAGGTGGAGAAGTAATCAACAATATTAGATACGCTGACGATACAGCCATGCTTGCAGAAAGTTTACAAGATCTCCAAACATTACTAAATCTAGTAAGTGAAGCAAGTTATCGGAGAGGCCTAAACATCAACATTTCAAAGACAAAGTGGATGGCAGTTGGAAAGATCCATATAGATCAAAGTCTGCTTTCTCTTAATGGAGAAGAGATAAAATGGGTAAATCATTTCAAATACCTTGGCAGCTGGTTAAATGTAAATTGTGACTCTGATGAAGAGATAATATCCAGGATCGAAATATCACGTAAGGCTTTTATGACCAGGAAACCAGTTTTATGCAACAGAAACCTGTCAATGAACATTTGTAAGAAGGTCCTGAAATGTTATGTGTGGTCGATCCTATTGTATGGTTGTGAGATATGGACGTTAAAAACCACAATGCTAAACAAGTTAGAAGCATTCGAAATGTGGTGCTATAGACGAATCCTAAAGATATCGTGGGTTTCGCACACTTCCAATGAGGATGTTCTTCAAATGATCAACTCAGAACGTCTGCTCATAAACACCATAAAGAGGAGAAAAACAGAATACTTCGGCCATATAATTAGAGGACCCAAATACCATTTACTTCGCCTTATATTACAACGAAAAGTGGAAGGAAAGAGATGGATTGGTCGAAAGAAACTTTCATGGCTGCGGAATATTAGACAATGGTGTGGTTTCACAGTAGAAGAATTATTTCGCGCAGCAGCCGACAGAGAAAGGTTTCAGGAAATTGTAAACATGATGACGGCCAACGTCTGAATACGGACACGGCACCCAAAGAAGAAGAAGAAACTTAATGATTGGACCTTTACCGTTTTTTAACTGATTTTGCAGCATGTCTAGCTTCAGATTCAAGAATTTTGGACCACTCATTTGTTCCATGTTGTTTATAAAATTATTTGCACGTTGGTTATTAAAAAGGTTCCTTGCAGATTTTTTCCCTTATCTTTAGTTCATCTGTGTCCTATACCAGCCTCGCTCATCTGTCTCTCGAGGATGGTAAAGCTATTTTTCTATAGGCACCCATTGTTTGTTGTACTTTTTTTAAAAGTTGATTGAATCCTTAAGTTTGTAAAATTGTTCTGCTTCCTCGGATTTTTCTTGAATCCATTTTTTTTGCTTCTTTTATTTATGTCTTTGTTGAACGATTCAGGGTTTCATATTCATCGGGTTGATTTTTAACAACTTGTCGTTTATAAGTCCAAAATCTCATCTGTCATTTATTTTTTTATATTCTCCCGCTTTTGTTACCCAAGGAAATTTTTCGTAGCTATTTGTATATTTCTGTTGCACATATTTCAGATGTCATGGAATGTATTTATATCTGTGATTGCTTTTCTGACAAAGGTTGACTATTTATGCCTTTATTTTCTCTTATATAAATAAGTGTCTTAAGTAAAATATTATATTTCTGTCTTTTGCTCATTTTTGTTGGTAATTCGCAACGAAAACAAAAATTAGCAATCAGTAGATTATGGTCTTGGTCTATATCTTATCCTGGACATGCTGCAATATATGTTATATTATTTTGGTATTTTCTGTTGATCATAATAAAGCTAATCTAATTTCGCACAATGTTGCGCACATTTTTTCGCATATTTTGCCTGACCAGATTCAATTGAAGCAAATTGAACAAGACCAAAATTGAATTAATATTTTACCCAGTTTATTTCCATCACCTAGACTGTACATACTGCTTACTCCCTTCACAGTTCCATTGTCAACTTTTGTGTTTAAATCGCCCACTACTGTAAGGATTTCTTGGGATTTTAATGATTGCAAGACTTCTAGAACTCCATTTCTGCAGTTTATAGTTCCATTATCTTTTTTTATATTTTTCAATATCTTCATACAGTAATGGCTATATTAATAAATATTTTGGTGTCAGGTAAAACATTTTGGGTAGGAGAGCTGGGGTCGTGGATAAGTAATAGATAAGGGGGTGGAATGGGGCAACTACACAAAATGAAAAAAAGGGGGTCATTAATCTTTTGGAATAAACAAAATAAAAATAAACAGGAAACACCTCAAGGAATTTAATATAGGGCGCCACTTGAGGTGCCTAATTACACCTATCACAACCACTAGTTGTAACTAGGAAAACTACAAACGCTCTTGACAGCTGTTTCACCGAGAGTCAAGAAATTATCTTTTAAAATTGATCGCATAACTTAAAATAACAAACACTTGACAGGAATTAAAACGCAGTTTCAGGCGGTTTGACAATCAAAGGAATATCGAAGAACTTGGACATAAACAAACAATAAAATGATTTATCAACACAAAAATCGACTTGGCGACGTGAAAAGAACGAAATAATTCGGTGTTTAAATACGTAAAAAATGGGAAATTGAAGCACATTAAAAAACATTCTGCGATTTTTCAAACATTTATGAGGGGTGTTTAATATATCACCTATACGAGGGGATTTCAATATATTTTAAAGAATCAATGAAATTGAAAATGCTACAACCTGCTTTCTGTATAATAGGTTGATTTGCCTGTAATATTGTTTTACCAAAGAAATCAAATTTCGTATCCTGACGTGATATCTGGACCATCAACTAAATGAGCCATCTTTTAAAGTTAGTTCTAAAAAGCATACATTAAAAAATATACTGTATATGGAAAGTATACTGTATCTTAATTCCAATTTTGCAGAACTATACATTATTTTATTCTTATTTCATTCATTTATTTAGAAGAATACTATACTAAGTCCAAACGCTTTTTCGAAGCGAAATTAAACAATAAAATAAAGGAGTTTACTTTAAAGTTTCTCAAGAGAAATCTACTATCATGTAATACTTTTTCGTAAACGGCTAATGTTAAGCTTTTTCCAAGAAAAATCTCACAGCAAAATCGAAGAACGCTTGGATGCTGTGAAAGTAGACTCTTCTCCTTCGATAGAAATCCTCAAAAATTGGTTTAACGAATTTCAAAGTGGTCGCACGGTTTTTAGTGAGCCACGCTCAGGTGCCCCGAAATCGGTTACCACAAAGGACCAAAATCCACGATCTTATACTGGTAGATAACCGAGTGAAGGTGCGAGTGATAGCTGAGACAGTAGGCATATCAGAAGATCGAGTATATCATATCCTGAGTAAAATTTTGGGCATAAGAAAGCTATCGGCGTAATGATTGCCACGTTTGCTCACTCCATGGTACAGACCAGGGACCAAGAAACAGTAAAAATAGTGGCAGCACCCAGCGAACGTGCTCCGAAGAAGTCGAAGACTTCTATATGTATATATATATATATATATATATATATATATATATAGATATATATATATATATATATATATATATATATATAACCCCCTTTGTGGCTCAGTGGTAAGAGCGTCTGCCTTTAAACCTAAAGGTCGTGAGTTCGAATCCCACCTGGGTGGAAATTTTCGTTTATTAAAAAAAATTAATAAATGAAAATAATTTCTATCCTTGTGTGATCGGTACTCACTGGAGGGACCGCAGACGTTCGGATACAATTAGCGTCTCTTAGCAAAGACAATGACGTCGACTTTGCTAAGTATCAAGACAATTACTCTACACACACAAATACACACACACACTACATTAATAAACTTATCTTGATTGAGACTGGCTGAATGACAATTGTCCAAGCCAAAACACACACACACAAAATATATATATATATATATATATATATATATATATATATATATAATATATATATATATTATATATAATATATATATATATATATATATAAACCTAATTAAACGCCTTTGACAACATAAACAAATTGATTTGAACACTAAAAAGAGACTCTCATCCTATAAAAGTCCTGTTGCAAAATTTTACACCCTCCCTAAAATTCATAAACCTACCTTAACTATGAGACCTATATTTTCCTCCATAGGCTCACCAACTGAACATATTGCAGGCTTTCTCACCAATATTTTGACTAAAGCTTATGATTCAAATAATGATTACTACATCAGAGATTCTTTTCAAGTTGTTAAGTTATTTAACAAAACTGTCTTACCACATAATTATGTTCTTGTTAGTCTAGATGTGGTTTCCCTCTTCAGTAATGTTTACCTAAATGCCATTCTCCGATCTATTTATAAACACTGGAATAAAATTTCGCAAGTGTGTAGCATTGATTATGATATGTTTATTGAGACGATAGAATTCTTGTTAAATTTCACTTGCTTCTCTTTCAAGAACAAATATTATAAACAAACCTTTGGCACTCCTATGGGAGCCAGTATCTCTCCAATTCTAGCTACATATGTAATGGATGATCTGTTGGATATTGTTCTCCAGGTTGTTCCTTTTAACGTTCCTTTTATTCAAAAGTATGTTGATGACATTATTATGTCGTGACCACAAGGTTTAGAAACTGAGCTCTTAGACATTTTCAATAGCTATGACCTTCATATTCAATTTACTCTTAAAAAAGAGGATCAAAACCAATCTGTTCCTTTTCTTGACACAGTATTCATCAGAGAACTGGGTAACATCATTACAATTGATTGGTATAGAAAAAAGTGTAACTCTGGAAGATATCTCAACGACCATTCTTACTATAAGTTGAACATGAAAGTGAATCTAGTAAAACAAATGACCACAAGAGTTTGTAAACTAGCTGACCCTGTTTTTAGAAAGAAGAATCTCAACATCCTTTTACAGTTGTTCCTAGATAATTCTTACCCCGAATCCTTACTTAGGAAAATCATCTTTAACACATTCCTGTTATACTCAACACACAAGTAAACCCTTCCCAAAATACAGGTGATATGAAAGTTACCTCTGATTCCCACTCACTGACCAACAATATTCCTAGTATATATTATGCATCACTACCATTTATTAAAGACGTCTCTCCCAAATTGACCAGAATTTTTGCTCAATACCTACCAAATGTAAAAATTGCTTATAAAAGCTCTTTAGTTGTTGGATCTCTGTACAAGTCATTGAAAGATAAAGTACCAAATTTAGATAAAAGTGATGTTGTCTACAAACTTAATTGTTTTGACTGTGAAGGTTCTTATATAGGTCACACCACATTAGGTTACACCCTGATGTATGTTCCCTAGCCACACATGCTTACACAACAGGGCACTCTTTTGATTTTCCGAATGTAAAAATTTTATCTACGGAGAGTAATTACTCAAAAAGATTATTTCTCGAGATGGCTTTCATTTTTCAAGAAAAAGAAACCATTAACAAAAAGACAAACACCAATAATGTAAGCAACTTATATTCATTATTGATAACTTTAGACAAACATGAATCTACTAATAAAAGCAATTCATCGTCAATAATATAAGTTTCATTATATATGAGATATACAATATCTCTCCTACTTCTAAAATAAGTCTTTTTGTCTTTTCTTTTTCAAGAAGTTTAGCTTCTATCAGGTATACTATTACCTTTACATCGTTATCACTTAAGTTCAAACTTTTGTCATTTTAAGTTGGTAGAAATGAATTTACAACCAATTCTTTTGTTTCTGATAAGAATATTTATAACCAAAGAATTTTATATTGTGACTACGTACATGTTTTGCAATTATTTTAACATAATTTTTATGTAAATGTTTATGTATATGTGTTTTAAATATGTATGTTACAGAACGTTTTTAAAATCAATTTTTGGATAGTTTTCGCTATCGTTTGTAGGTGTCAAATGAGTTGCCTATTTCATTTGATAAACATCAATACAACTAACCTCAATTAGTGTAGGATACAAAGTAATTCTTACTCTGTAATTTGTACTAATTCTGTTTATTGTAGCCCCCTGATGATGCAAATAAAGATTTGCAAAAGCTTGGTAAACTAAAAAGGGTACTTCTTTGTCCTATCTTCCGCTGCACACCCAAATATTGGAGTATTGTATATATACATACATACATATATATATATATATATATATATATATATATATATATATATATATATATATATATATTCAGTCAATCAAGAAAATATAAATGTTAGTAAAACAAACCATATTTATTAATAATTATTTTAGTTAATGTCTGCTTCCGTTGTAAGAAAAATATCTATTGCAGGTGAAGATAAAGAAATCCTACCTCATCAAGAACTTACTGTTAGATGCAACCAAGATCCAGTTATCAAACTAGCTAGTGTTGCAGAAAAAAAAGCACTATAAACAAAGTTCTGTGGTAAGTGCCGACCTTTAATAAGGTCATAAGTTACAGAAATAATTCAATAAAGGATAAAAATTATCAACCAGATTCAGACACTGATTCAGATGAAAGTGGAAGTACGCTTGCTGCATATTTATCGAAGTTGCCAAAAGGTGTGCCAAGTACATCTAATGTTGTACTAGACTCTATAGCTAATATAGTAGAAGGGCTATAAACCCGAATTCTGTAGTGATCAAGGTAAAAGTTGTCAATAAAACATAAATAAAACAGACAGGAAAGAAACGGGCACGAAATGTTCTTTACTGGAAAGCAAATGAGAAAAAAAGCAAGTATGCTGTTGGAAAGGCCTATGTTGGTAAGAAGGATAAGAATGCTCCTTACAAAACCTTAAAAGTGTCATGCGCAATATGTTGTCGTAATAAATGTAATTCAAAAATTATCTGAAGCTGAAAAGAAAAATATTTTCAAAAAATATTGAAATGATACAGACATGGTTAGACGAGATCTTAGGGGCACTCATGAGTCAAGTCATAAGACAACACAAGCAATTATTGATTTTGTGGTATCACATATTTCATCTTTTCCGAAATAGTAGTGTAACTAGAATCGGAAAAGTTCCAAAATAATTATTTAGGGCTTGATTTAAATATTGAAAAAATATATAAATTATACAAACAGAAAAAAAAAACATAGAATAATGATAACCCCCAGAGGTAAACACTTGCGACGCCTGCGATATGTTTTAAGCTAAAATACTAGTAACTAACAATGATTCTGACAAATAACTGAATAAAAATAAAAAGGTATGCACTTAAAAGAAGCAGAATGCAGATATAAATTTAAATCGGTCGATATAACCGAAGCAAAAGCAAATATGATTGTTGCAATAAAGTAATGACTGGTGATCTACATACAAAAGTGCCTTCCAACGCCATTTTTTTCAATTGTGTACATTTTTACAAGCGAAAATGATGGAGGTTGAATTACACTTTATACGATGGATATAACAGTGCTACGTATTGTGTAATGTGAGATGAAACCCAAGCAAACAGAGGAGGAAATAAAATTGCTTCGGGAATTTTAAAGTGGCATGTATACTATCAGCCCCTCTGTTTAATATTATACTGTTAAAGATGAAATTCAAATTAACGGAGAATGTATTAATAACATCAGATATGCGGACGACACGGTGGTATTCGCTGACAGAAATAAGGCTCCCTAGGATTCAATAAATGGAATAACAGAAGTAGGAGAAGTAAAATAAAATGTATGACAATTTTTTAAAGTAAACAACAATCAGTGTGAACGGTCAACGGGTAGAGAGAGTTAAAACATACCTTGATACCTCGGTACAAAAATCAACGAAAGTTGGGACCATTCCCTAGAAATCAAATGCATTTTCAAATCAAGATCTGCATTTCAAAAAATTCCTAAGCAATTCAAATGTCATGGTTTAAAAATACCTCTAAAATTTAGATTACCAACATGTTATATCTTTCATATATTGTTGTACAAAGTTGAGTCATGGCCTCTCACAGACATTACTTGCAAGAGAATTAAGGCTTTTGAAATGAGGATTTATCGTCGAATTTTAGAAATATTGTATACCGATTGCATTACTAATTTACTATCTACGTTTTTATCTTTTAGAATTTCATCAATTTGACACAACATTTAACATAAATTGTTTATAAAAAAATGATAATCTAATCTCAAATTTCCTATAACGGTCCGCTATTTTTGAGAAAAATCAATTAGTACTTTTCATGTATCACGGCATACGTCTACATTGTCTAAAAAATTCATAAAAATGACTATGCAAAATAAACTAAATAACTTTGACAATAATACAATTGTTATTTTATTTATTTTTCATTTCCATTATTTACAATTAGAAATTGCCAATGAAAACATATGCAGTGATGCATAAAATAAAATGATGATGATGAAAGGTACAAATCTATTTTCTTTGAGGGTTGTGTCGTATAGACTTCGTATATCACAATCTTTCTTTACAAAGAAACAAAATTTATTAAATGTTACGTCAAAATAAATAATTTAAAAAAAGTTATGAATAAAAATGTCCAATATCCCTCCCAAAACTCCCACTCACGTTCCAACTTGCGGTCCCACTTATATGACTACTATAATATTTGGATATTCGTCTCCACCCACGCTCCGACTTGCTATCCAACTAGCAATCCAACTTCGGTCACAGTATAGTGCTTTAAAACTTTTTAAAGCACTATACTGTGCTTTAGTTCTAATTGGTTTTCATGACGGTATACATCGCTCAACCAAAAAATATATCAAGTAAATACTACGCAAAATATAATTAGGAGGAGGAAAATGGCAACAAATTAAATGTATTTGACGTTTTAGCATCCACTTCGGAAATCGTTATCAAAATATTCAAAACGTTAAATAAACTTGTACTCTGTGGTACGACTCGTAACACTAGTTGTCCAACTACTCTAACCAAACCACTCACGGGACTAAAAATCGGAACGTGAATTCAGATCCTCAAATGACCTTCCAGTGGCCAGAAAGTGTAAAGTTGCCAAAAGGCATTGTTCAGTACTGGCACATTCATGCATAACGATATCTTTTTTGGAAATAAGTAGACCAATTTTTTTCAGCAACAGCAAAAAAGTGAAGTGGTCCATTCTGAGGTAGTTTTTGTAATCATCCTTATCAATGGATGATTACAAAATTACTCCTTATTATATTTTGCTTAGTGTTTATTCTATGCATTTTTTGGTAAACGATGTACAATGTACACAAACTAGAACTAAAGTTGGACCGCTAGTTGGATAGCAAGTAGGAGCGTGAGTGGAGACGAATATCCAACTAGTAGTCCTACTAAGTGGTTAAACACGTATGACTGCAAATAAAAAACCTATTTATACCAGAATAATGATTACATTATAATAAATATAAAGAATTTTATTACCTAAAATATATCCGTTTTAAAGACATTTGATGTAAATCTATATTAGAGAGGCATCTTTAAAGAGCTTTCGATCCCCAAGAAGCATTCTCTGGGATGATTCACGTCAAATCGAAATAAAATAAGATGCAGATATTGTAGGTTTATTTTGTGAAGAGCGTTCATTGACACCGTTTATACTGTCATCACATAAAATAATATAAACCAAATTATTCGTCTTCTATCTCCTCTCATTATAGGACAGTATTATTTTTCTGCTATCGGAAAGATCTTGTATTTTATCGTACTGTTTACGTCCTGGTCTCTTTTTATTTGCATTTTATAATCAAGTTTCAGCATATATGTAATACATAAATTCTTGCATACATAATACTTTCTTATGAGATTTGCATAATATTCTGTAATTCACGAATTTAATATTTTATATTTTTCCGTTAAGCGGATCAGAATCTCCTTGTATATTACATCCGTTTTTGTGTACTTCTTGTCCTCTATTTACATAAACAAACATTTAGCTGTATATATTATACAAATATCCGTTAATCCAAATTTTTCTATTGTAATAAGAATAAATAGCTGTTTAATACCGTAACCGATTATCGGACCTTCTTAAAAATTAGGTGAAATGACTAGGCAGATTCTAAGGAGAACCCAACACAACTAACAGTTTTCAAATTTGAGTGGCTAAAATTGTAAAATGTATGCACAATAAAAGTATTTATCTAGATAACTGTTTCTTTCAGGCCAATAGATATAAAAATTATTATATAATAACTGGAAATATTTAAATATAATCATAAAAAAATAATTGGGTGCAATGGTTGTTAGAAGTGCAGATGGTAAATATCTACTAGAATTATTAATATTATTATTAATTTCTTGAAATAACTACCTACTCCAAACAGCATTTTTTCTTTAAAAAATTACTGTAGATTTTGATATTGCTTCTTCTTCTTTAGGTACCGTCTCCTCTAAAGAGGTTGGTAATCATCACAGCTATTTTCACTTTTGAGATTGCATCTCTGAACAAGTCGATGGAACTGCAATTATACCACTTTCTCATATTGTTGAGCCAGAAGATGTGTCTTCTTCCAATACTTAGTGTTCCCTGTATTTTTCCCTGCATTATGGTTTGTAGCAACACATATTTTTCCCCTCTCATAACGTGGCCGAGATATTGTAACTTTCTTATCTTAATCTTATTCATGATTTTCATTTCCTTTGCCATCTTTCTGAGGACCTCAACATTTGTTATTCGGTATACCCAACTTATTTTTAATATTCTTCGGTGGGTCCACATCTCGAATGCTTCAAGTCGATCGCTCACCTCTTTATTTAAGGTCCAGGCCTCCACCCCATACAGCAGCACCGAAAACACATATGAACGTAATATTCTTATTTAGAGTTGCAAACTAAGGTTTCTACTGCAATATACTTTTCTCATCTTATTAAATGTTGCTTTAGCTTGTCCAATCTCATTTTTATTTCTTCTGTGTACTCGTTATTTTCATTAACAATTGTACCAAGATATCTGTATTTTTTTACTTTTTTTATTGGAACCCCTCTTATGTTTTAAATGTCTTGTTGTTGTGTTTTGAAAATTGTCACAAATTTTGTTTTATTAGCATTAAGCGTTAGTTCGCTTTCCTCACTAGCATCTACTACATTATCTAAGAGTGTCTATAGATCTTGTATATTCTCTGCAATTAGTATAGTATCATCGGCATATCTGATATTGTTGTTGGGTCTGCCGTTGACTTTTATTTCAATTGTTACCTTTTTATTGAGTGATTTTTTAATTATTTCTTCCGAATATAGATTAGACAATAAGGGGGAGAGTATGCAACCTTGCCTTCCTCTTTTTATCTCTACTTCCTCCGAAACTTCTTTGCCTACTCTGACTTTTGCTGTTTGGTAAAAGTGGAGATGAGTTATTATTCTATATTATGTGTTTATCTTTAAGTAACTATGTAAGACGGTTGTGTCGGACCTTATCTAACGCCTTATTGTAATCAATAAAACAAACATAGAGTGGTTAGTTTACATCCATACACCTTTGCATGAGGACGTTAAATCCAAATAATGCTTCTCGTGTACCCATGGCATTCCTAAATCCAAATTGGGTTTCAGTGATGTCTTGTTCCAGTTTTCTAAAACTTCCTAAGTAGATAATTTTTAAGAATATTTTTAGTGTATTTAGTGTGTTAACATTAGACTAATTATACAGTGATCATTACATTCCCTTGCATTAGGTTTTTTTTGTTAATGTAATAAATGTTGATTTGAGCCAATCTCTCGGAATAATACCAGTCTTATATATAGTATTAATTAAGTCTACTAATACATTGATCTAATCTTCTGATATTAATTTAATTATTTCAGTTGGAATCGTGTCAGCCCCCGCAGTTTTATTGGATTTTGCCAGATTTATTGCATGTATTATTTCAACCTTAGTTATATTTGGACCTATATCATGTTCCTCGCAATCGTTCATGCTATATTGCTGTGTCCTGTCGTCCTCAAACAATTCTTGGACGTATGTTCTCTGATATTATTTTACCATTCGTATCAACCAGGGTGTTACTATTGTTGGACCGTCTTATACCTGCTAATTCTTTAATTTTTTTGTGCAGTTCAAACCAATCATGATTTCTCTGGAGTTCTTCTGTCTCTAAACATTTGTCGTTGTACCACTTTTCTTTAGCTGTCCGTACTTTTATCCTGATCGTCTTGTGTGTGGCTTTGTATTCGTTTACATTTTTATTTTTGTATGATCTTCTTTTGTCCATTAGTTGCCGGATCTCATCTGTCATCCATGGAGTCTTATCTTTATCGATTTTGTGACTACTCAGCACATCTTTAATTGGCATCATTAATGTGTTCTTAAATGTTTCCCATTTTTCGTTGGAATCTTCAATATTAATGATTATTGTTTTGATTAACTCTTCGTTAATTTTCAACGTTAGTTCTTCTTTTATATTCGGGTGTTTTATCAGAGTGCTTATTTGTTGTGTATTTTGTTGATTTTTTATTTTCTTTAAATGGGTTTTAAATTTTACGATTAATGGATTGTGGTTTGATGACAGATCTGTTCCTGGATATGTTTTTGCCGATTTGATGGAGTTACGGTATTTCTTATCGATAAGGATATAATCTAATAAGTTTTTCTTTGCTATCCGCAGGTGATTTCGATGTATATAATCTACGTGGTGTTAACTGAAAGAATGTATTTGTCGCTATCATTTCAAACTCCTGACAGAATTTCGTCAGTCTTTTCCCTCTTTCGTTCCTTAATCCTAGTCTGAATTTACCAATATTGTCTTGAAATTTACCTTTTCTTAATTTGGCATTAAAATACTTCATTGTTATTGTTATTTCTGTATTCTTGGTGCTGTCTGGTGCTTTTTAATGTCATTGTAGAATTCTTCTATTTCATTTTCATCTTTATCTACAGTGGGGGGTACACCTGTATGATATTAAGAGTTCTATGCGCTGTTTGGGCTGTGATCATTAACACTCTATCCGATATAGGAACAAAACCAGTTACAGACTGGCAAAAACTGCGATCAACCACTATCGCGACGCCATTATAGTGATGAATATCTTTATTTCCTGAATAGTATATTTTGGCACCGTCGACTTCGATTTCGCCCGATCTAGGACATGTGGTCTCGCTTAGTCCCATTATATTGACTTTAAGTCGCCTCATCTCATGTATTACATTGTTGATCTTCCCTGCTTCACATATAGACTTCACATTCCAGGTACCTATCTGCAGTTCGTTTATATTTTTGTGCCTGGCGCCGGGTTTTCGCATGTTGGCAACCTGGGAGGCCCCGCGGTCTAACTGAGAATTGCCTTCCCTGCCGAATCTTGGTATCCGATGTCCATGATCAGTAGTTGTGAAATTGTCATTTATAATAGCTATGATTATTGACTAGAGATATTTATTTAAAGATCTGTAATGTAGTGTTTTCTTGTTGCCTTCTACATCCTTCTGCCCTTGACCACTTCTTTGGTTCATCCGCCTTTGAAGTCGATTTCTCAACTCCAGGACAAAAGATTGCCCTATCCCTTACCAACTCATCCGCCTGTAACCGTTGGTTAGTAAGTGAGAAATTTCTTATACCGGCAATCACTCGGTCCCTATATAGATATTGTTATGTAGTAATAATTGCTATGTGGTAATGTGGTTTGTCCATTTCTCTTACATTTAAAATTTCGTTCAGTCTGTTCAAAATTTTTCACAAACTTTTTTTTCAGTGGCACCTCGCACATCAAATACTGGTTTCCGCCTTTTACAATCTTATTGCCGACAGCATTAATAAGAATAAGATTTGCGGCATATTATCATGCACGTATAGTTTCCGGCACGTAGCGTCTTGAGTCCAGCAATCGCACTGCACGTTCACATTTTTATTCATAGAACGTTTCAGTTTGGTGCGGTGAAGATATGTTCTCGCTTTTCGCAACAAAAATTATGTTCAATTGCTCTTCTACTTAACGATGGAGAAAGAAAACCTGTGATAACAAGAAGGTTTGAAGTACATTCAATGCTAAGAGAAAGGAAAAAAGGAGGTGAATACTGGACTTTATACAAAGAATTAATTGACGACGATGAAAAATATTATGGATATTTTAAAATACATAGGATTTAGTTTAAATATATTTTAAATTTAATTAGATACATCTTTAGTTAAATCATAAAATACTACATTTAACAAAGCCATACATATCAAACCAAAGAGTATTTTTTAAAAAAGCAGAGGTATCAGTTCCGTGAAAAAGTCCTAATTATTTATCACTTCCGTGATTAATTGGCACAAAGCAATGAAAACACATGCATAAATAACAAAATAGTCTCGAAAATTATGTTTTTAACTATTCTGTATTAAAATCAAACAAATCCTTAATAAACAACGAGGAGAAAACGACGGACCCCTAATTCATATTATCCGTACCACCAGGTTTACTGACGGAAACAGGACCAAATATACTGACGGAAACGTTAGGTGCCTGATACGATACGTTCCGGACAGTGTGAATTGTTCATATTTAAAACAATTTAAATTATATTTTTCGGAAACTAAATGCTACGGGCTGGAAACGCAACGTGCATGATAATATGCCACGACGTTTGGGTGTTGCACTCTGATATTTTCGACATATGGCCTACCTGTTTTGATCGTATCTTGAAATGGCATCGGCCTGTTAAAGTGAGTATTTTTTTCTCATATTTCATGAGCTGTAGTTTGTTTAGGTATAAGATTATCGATGAAAATACGGTCATATGTAAATTGCGTATTTTGAGTAAGTAATAAAATCATTGTTTAAATCAGTTGTTTAAATTTGAGTTTTATATAAATTATTTGATATTTAGGTTTTAATAAACATAATTTTGATTTTGACGTATTATATTATTTAAATAATAATAATAATAGTTTAGCGCTAAGCTGCTCATTTGGTATTATAAAGTGGTTAAAAATTGATATAGCAAGTCTTCGGCAGAAAGTAAGAACACTTCTCACAAAGGCGCAAAAACACCATCCACGCAGTGCACTAGAGAGAACATTACCGCGATATCAAGAGGGAAGATGACTTATGGACAAAGGTGAGCAACTGGATAATCAGATTGTTAATTTAAGACCATATTTTTAGGTGCTGGCTAAGATATCTACCTTACATGGAGCAGTTTGCGCAGTAGATGATACAACGCCGCTTAAACTGAGGGAACAAGAAATACGCATAAACCACTTGACTAATCAAGAAAAAATGCGCACCTGGATGAGTGCGCATTTTTCTCACGCCTCAGCATGGGCGACATCTCAAAATTGATCAGCCAAGAATATGTCGACAATTAACAATAAAGCGTAGAACTATTGGTTGACATCAGGAAAGATGTTTCCCAAGACTGAGGGCTTTCTACTTGCCACCACTGAGGATCAGGTTACTCTAACTAAAAATTACCTAAAATATATTGTTAGAGATCATTTTTTAAAAATGATTCTCGCACCGATATAGATTTTCGCCCCGTATAACTTCCATTTTGTTGTTTTTTTTATGATCTATGGGATATTCTCTATTACGTACATCTTTCTATATTTTAACGTGTTTTTTGGACTTCTTATGTGTTATTATTAACTTCTACGTTTGTAGTAATTTATGGTGTTTCTGGTTCTAGCCTTATTTGTTGTTCTTCTTTATATAACTTTTTAGATCGTCAATCCGTGAATACCTGTCTATATGTCGGGTCTATTAATATTTTTACCACCGTTCTTTTACGTCTTATATTTTTATTTGTAGACTATAAAAAGCATGATCCATTTCTTCACAAAAACATTCCTAGTGACCATTTTTTATTCTTCGTACAAGTGTTTTCTTATTGTGTTATAAATATTTGATGCTTCTTGGTAAACCTTTTTCTTTTCCTTACATTTGTCCTTTACTGCTGTAAAAAACCATGGATTTCTGCGCCTTACGACGATTTATTTTTATTTATCTTCCTTTCGCCAAGAACTTCCTTAGCTAAGGATAAGATATTTAACTTAATCTTCAACCAACAGATACATTATATAACAGTTGCCATTTTTTTGGGTTATACGATCTGACAATTAAATATCTGTCTGTTAGAGTCTGCATATGTTTTAAGATAAGATACAATTTTTGTACAACACCCAAATAGATATTTTTTTGTATAAAATATGCGTTTTATGGGTGAAAACGTTCAAAATCATTATTGTCACTACATGGCTAATCTATCTAGGTATTTAGAATTACTTAGCAATAACTCAACGTATGCTTGCCAATCAAAATACAAACATTAAAAAATATAAATAAAATAACTGTTGTGTTACCTAAAAAAACCATAGAGTAAATCAATCAGTACAAGATTTAAAAAAAAATAGGAAATTTTTGAAGACCTAAAGACTAATCTCAGCCAATATGTCACTTACAAAACTATAAATCTATTGAGAGATAAAGCAAAACATACAATACATTTTATTAGCTAGGATACAATAAAATTTAAGATCTTAACAACCAGAAGTGTTGAAATTTGTAAAATAATTTTTCCATCAGTCAATGACTTTGCTAATTTAAATCATATACTTGAAATCATAAGGAGGTTAAAATATGACAAAGATTTATATAGGTTCTTAAATAGTGGCAGTAGAAATATGAAAAATACAATATTTGATGAAAATTATTAGAGATATTTGTGAAAGCTTCAATAAATTAACACATGAGTTAGATATAAAACTCATAAATATGCCATAAAATGAGAGTGATGATTTACGAAGATAATAATAAAAATAAAATTTCATTGCTAATACTAAAAAGGAAATAGTTTATTTTAGAAAGAATTATATTCTATTACAATTATTAAATAAACATCGTCTTAAACCATTAAGAAGCTTAAAAACGGGAGACAGCATAAAGAAAATAGCACAACATTTTTTAAAATTAGAACTAGACAGATCATTTCAGTTAAAAACTACGACGTTAAATGGGAATATTTAGTTTAGCAAAGTATATATAGACTGTGCAAAAAAAAGCTCTGTCGTACACAGTTTGGTTTTCGGAATGCAGTGGGTACGATAGAAGCTCTCTTTAGCATACAAGTGCTATATTAACGATATAGAGACATGAATTGATATATTTGTGCTTGCTTCATTAATTACGATAAAGCGTTCTATCAGTAAAGCACGACAAGCAGATAAAAATATTAACAAATATTGGAATAATTACCTGTGATCTAAGAATTCGCCTGTGATCTAAGAATTAGCTAAAATTTATTTGGAATCAAACGTCGTCGATTCGTTAAGAGGCAGGGGAATCCAGTGATATGAAAATAAAACGTGGGTTCCGACAGGAATGTATACTATCCCCACTACTGTTTAACGTATACTCTGAGAAAATCTTTCAAGAAACAGTAAAGGATGTTGAAGCCGAAATTCGAATTAACGGAGTGCAAGAACTAACAAAATAAAAACAGATGCTAGCAGATTTTTTAAAATCTGTACCTTTGGTGAACAATGAGCCATTCATAAAAAAAAGAGAAAGTAGTTACAAGGGGGTTTGAAAGTCTGGAATTCCGATACTCATTAAAGTATAAGAGTATATAACTAAAAAGAGTTATTTTAGTTCCCAATAGGGTTCTTCCTTTGAACAAGAGGAACTTGTGAACCAAGTTTTAGGACTCTATGAAACTTTTGAGTCTAAGAGACAGTAAAGTCTCTTTACCGTCAAAAACTAGTAACATATAAGGATATGAAACGAAAAGACCTATTAAGAGATGGACCAAGTTTATGCAACTTACATTACATTATCTATTTTTTTGTCATATTTGTTTTTCCTTGTTTTTCACAAGCCTGACTACACAAGTTTTCGTTTTAACAATAGATATTCGAAAATTGTAATGAATAAAAAATGACAAATAAAAAAAAGAAAATATTCGATTTACAAAAAATACTTTTGTATTTTATAATAAATTTCATAATTAAAAATTAAGAGTAAACCCACTATTTGTTAATAGCGAATTTACAAACTTGATGAATTATACGAATTAATATAATTTTGTTTTAGGACACTCCGTATTTGTTTACTGTATGGGCAGCGCAGTAATGAATAATGTAACACCAGTTTTCATTAATCATTGTAAAGTAGGCCAAAAATACCTGATAGAAGTAACGGTACGAATAATCAACAAACATCATATGAACGTACATATTCGTTTCCGAGTCTCTGTCGTACCTACATACCTAGACACTAATTTTTGTCACGACTAATCCAAATAAGCATATACCGAGTACAATATAGAATTTTCCAAATTAAGTCGACTTTTTAATCATTTTTTTTAGAATTATTTATTTATAATAACTAAACTTTCCCCAAAAGACTTAAATTGACAATTATAATATATTTAATTAACTTAAAACTTAGATTTTATAATTTACTAAAATTTAAATAAAACTCATAGTAATTAAAAGATTCTGAGACCAGCAAAAGAAATCTGCCCAACGTAAGTAAATACAAAAAGCCATTTCAAGAACTTACCTATGTATTTACCTAATTAGCCATAAAGATCACGTTTAAATTCATTGCTGGCTCCATTCCTGGTTTTTAGTGTTTTATTATCGTGTTATATCTGGTACTCTGCTGAAGAATTTAACTACATACATTCTAGTGAGGAATCCGCTACGCAATTTACTGCATTTACTAAAATGGGAGCAGCTTCTTTCATTTTCAGTTTTTTATATCTGTCACATTTAAAATTTATTTATCATATTCATATAGGCCTATTTCACTGTTACCTGTCATGTCTAAATTATACGAAAAATTACTCTTGAAGAGACTAAAACCGATTATAGAGGAAAAAAAACTAATTTCTAATTATGAGTTTGGGTTTAGAGCAAGCCACTCAACGATAGATCAGGTGTATAGAATAACAGATATCATAGAAAAAGCCCTAGAAGAAGGAAAAGTTTGTTCCGCAATTTTCTTTGATGTAGCGCAGGCTTTTGACAAGGTGTGGCATGACGGACTATATCATAAAATGAGATGCTACTTACCAAAACAATATTCTGAACTACTAGAATCATATATATCCGACAGACACTTTCGAGTTAAATATGAGGAAGCATATTCAGAATTAAGAGAAGTTAAAGCTGGAGTTCCATAAGGAAGTGTCCTGGGGCCAGTGCTATACCTGCGCTATACCAGCGATATTCCATCATTAGAACCCAACACAATTGCGATATTTGCAGACGACACATGCATTATAGCAGTCGGACAAAACCACGAGGATGCAGCTACCATACTACAGAACTCTGTTGAACAAATTAACATCTGGACCAGCCGATGGCGTAAAAAATTGAATGAAACAAAATCTGTTCATGTCAATTTTACTAATAAAAGAGAACAACATATCCCAGTACATATAAATAGAAACCAAATACCTTATGCAAATACGACAAAATATTTGGGTATGACGTTAGATTCCAAGCTACGTTGGAAAGCACATGTTAAGAAAAAAAGGAGGAATTAGAAATTAAGTTCAGAAAGATGTACTGGTTGATGGGAAAAAAATCCACTCTGTCTATTTACAACAAATTGCTATTATATAAGCAAGTCCTTAAACCGATATGGACATACGGAATACAGCTATGGGGCTGTACAAAAGAAAGCAACATCCAACATATACAACGATATCAGAATAAAGTATTAAGGAACATCGTTAACGCTCCATGGTACTTTAGAAACTGTGATCTTCATCGAGCCCTCCAGATGGATACAGTTATCCAGACAATAAGTAAGTTTGCCGAGAGTCATGAACAAAGGCTCTCCAACCACGTGAACGTCGAGGCCATCAAACTCCTAGACAACGTCAACCAGATAAGAAGACTAAAGATAACGAAGCCGTTTGATTTAGTGCTATGAGTGAAAGTGAAAAAGCAGAGTAAAGTGCGGCTAAAGTGTACACGATAGCTAGTAGTACTATAATGTATTACAGCCTAAGGAATATTGCTGAATATAACCTTAGATAAGTTTCTTGTAATATTTATATATAGAACTAACTTGCTTATTGATCATAGTGAATGATCAGATAGCAATAGTCATAAGATTCTTGTTGGAGTTTTATTAAACAAAAAAAAACTAGTAAATTATAAAATCATTCATTTTTGTAGTTCCTATTGTGAAAGAGCATTGAATTTTTCAATATAGTATTAAGTACTATTCTGGTTTCTACTATTCATTTTTAATATTAAATAAATTAAGTTTGTTTTATTAACTGAATACAGTCAATTAAGTCTACATATTTACGATAGAGACTTTGCAAAGGCGAGTGATCCTCAGGGTATCTAGCGCATATAGGACAGTTTCATATGAGGCTCTATATGTCATTGCAGCGGTGATACCGATCGTTTTGTTGTGTAAGGAGCGAACGAGGATGTATGCGAGGACGATGGATGTAAATATAGATGAGAATAAGAGAGAAAGAACGATAGTAAAATGGCAGAGAGAATGGACGAATGATAGTGGAAAGGCAAAGTGGACGAAGGAGCTTATTCCCGATCTGAGACCGTGGTGGAAATGTAAGTTCAGGAAACTAGACTACTTCCGGACGCAGTTTCTGACCGGGTATGGTAGTTTTGGCACCTTCACAAATAGAATAGGCAAATCTGCCTCAGCAGACTGTACTGTTTGTGTGGTACCGGCCCCTTCCGCCCACATTTTAACTGTCAGAGATGGGCAAATGAGAGAGGAGATTTCGTGAGGCAAATAGGTTTCGGGTTGGACGAAAAAAACATTGTTAACATGTAATGTTGAGAGGAGAGAAAGAATGGAGAGAAGTACACTGTCTGATTTCTGAGCTGATGAAGAAAAAGGAGCAGGAGGGCAGAGGAGGAAATTGAGCCAGAGATCTAAAATTTATAGTTAATATTATTTATTAGTTTGTGACCAAACGTCTGAAACATTTTCTGATTTACGGTAATAGGTATGGTTATTTATAAATTTTTAGTTTTTTATTT
The DNA here is from genome assembly GCA_918026665.1 of Diabrotica balteata. NCBI lineage: Eukaryota > Metazoa > Arthropoda > Insecta > Coleoptera > Chrysomelidae > Diabrotica > Diabrotica balteata. The sequence continues at coordinate 84,123,676 of OU898283.1, forward strand.
TAGTTGTTTATTGAGTGGCAAGACCAACTCTCTGGAACGGTGGTTAAGGTTTTAGCCGGAACGTGGTTAATCCGGCACTACACTGGGATCTGTTGGCCTAGTATCATACTCGGCCGAAAGATTATAGGGTGTCTTGTTCCGTGACGTAGATGATGTCCAAAAAAGATTTCCCCCACCGTTGCCTATCAGAATTTAATGGATACCTTCTTAGACTCCTACTGGAATCTGGCAATATAGCAATTAAAAAAAAAGTCTACATATTTAAGGTTTTTAATGTATTTTTATAAAACAGAAAGAGGTCCGTGATCTTGGATAGCACATAAATTTTTGCAAAATTCTTTGCCTTAGATGATCTTCATTTTGGATTTCCATGGATTGGATTGGATTGGATTGGATTGGAGTCCATGAAGCTAGGTCAGACCAAAACATGATTTAATAATTGGGGTGATTAGTATTTATAAATTAAACAAGATTTATAAGACACTTGGCAACGTAATTATCAGCACTTAGAGCTTCACCGCCAACACGCCCAACAAACGGCTGTGAAACACCAGCTTCTGAGATGGCACACCATACCAAAATTTTATCGACAAATTTTACTTTTCCCTTAAACCTGTGCATCTTGTACATTGCGTATATAAAATCCGTCGTTGCCATTCATTTCGGAATAGGATGAAGTAAAATACTTTTCATTATCAATAATAAGCAATTTACCGGAAAAATGAATACATCTCAATGCACGGCAACATTAGGAGTTTCTTCTAACTGAGCTGGTGTGTACTTTAGAGATTTTTTCTGTTAAATCGTTTTAAATTATTTCTAGAAATTATTCTACTTAGTGATTCATGAAACATTATATCTTTGGCCAACATTTTTCCAAGACTTCCCTAATTGGTTCTCCATACTCTGAATTAATCTCTGTTTCTGAGCAGGAGTTAAAACTCTCAGTCTTTAACTTTTGGGCAAATTAAGGCATATTATACCATTTTCGCACTCTTTAGTTGTCTGGTAAATCGTTGACACAGAAATATTTAGAGCACTAAAAATTCTTACAATATCGCGTTTTGGTATATGTCCAACTAAACGATAAATACTTTGACAAAATAATAAGTTTGTACGACATCTTAACAAACCGTATTTGTCAAAACTGACATTGTTTATATTATTTGTAGCAACTTGATCCAATGCTTTCTACCAATAATACTTTTAAATCTAAAATTTTCCGAAAACTTCAGGGACATACGTTATATTAAGATATTAGTCGAGTCCGTTCTTTTTACGGGCAACAGCTTTTCTAGCTTTCGGTGAACTTGCTGCAGTCTTTGGCTAAGGATCCTTGGTTTTTTTCTTACCGCCACCTTTATTTGATTTTATCTCTTTGGTTGGTGTTTTTACTTTGTCCTTTACGGAATTTAAAATTTCTGCAGACGAAGATGAGAGGTATGGACTCACATGCGGCTTCTTTAACCTCTGTCATTTTGTTTAAAGATTTTACTTTTTCGTCAACGTCCGCACGATTAGCAACAATGGAACCAGTAAATTAGTTTTTTTTTTGGTTCCTTCTTTATCCTGAACTAGAATTTGCAGATCCACAGGACGCCGACGAGGTAGCCACTAATCGTTTGTACTAACGACCTAGTAGCATCGGCAACTTTTAAATATTTTTAATGCAATGATGGCATGAAGAGGAAAATCACTTCTTTCGTTAAGACTCTTTATAAGAATATTAACCATTTTAAACGTTGACCAATGGGGACAATGGATAAAGTTTAGCAAAGAGAGAAATTCGGGTTTCTGTCGTGACTGAGCATTGAAATCGTCAATGCTCAACAATGAGAAGTTACAAGTACAAGTTACGAAGCTATACATTATTTCTAATTTAACAAATGAAAACTATGTACTATATATTTATTAATATTAAATTACTATTTACCCGTATTTGCTTTCAGTGATGAATATTTTCGACACCCGATTTGTTAACAAATCTTGAAAAGGGTAATATGTTTGCCTTTTTTATTGTAAGATTTATATTTACGTATTTTGAATTCGGTGGCAATGTGATTTCATAGATTTTTCGTATTTACAGAGTAATTTCTGAACCTACCTACAATTTTTTCTTTTTTTTTTATTGAATTTAGGTTTGAAGAAAATATATCATACTGTATTAGATGTGTTAAATATTGCATCTGGTTAAGATCAATTTAAGTGCATTTTACAAATGCTATTCTTACACTCCTCAAATCTTAGGTTGAGGTAACATCATTCTTATGATGTTGAAATCGAAACTTCAAAATTTAATTTTGATAAATACAAAAAAATAGCGATTTAAGTACTGATCCTTGTACTCCACTCTTAACTCACTTTTCTAGTGAGTAGTCTTTCCCAACACGAACCCTGATGTATCTACTGGATAGAGAATCTTGAATTATAATGATATAATTTCCGCGGATACTATAGTAATCTAATTTAGCTAGTAATCGACGTTTTGGAACACGGTCGAGAGCTTAGCAGAAGTCTAAGTAGACTTCATCAACAGAATGCCGATTATTTCAAGATGATTACCAAATCATTTACACAATAAAGTAAGTTTGTGATCGTTGAACGAACTTTAATAAAGCCATCTTGTTGGTGACGGATGACATTCTCTTGAAGCAGAAACTCAGACACAGCTTCCGAAATAATGGGTTCCCTGGGCTTACCGACAATAGGAACTAGGGTGATTGGATAATAATTATTGCAATTAAGTTTTTTTCCTTTATTGAATATATGACTATCCCAAGCCAATTTCCAGAACAAGGGGAGAGTACCTTGATTAAAAGAAGGATAACTTATGAGAGATATAGGGATACCTGCACATTGTTTGAGTAAAAAAGAGGTTAGTTTGTCTAATCCAGGTGAATAATTATTTGGTAGTTTCTATAAATGATGTTTAATTACATCCCATGTGAAAGATATATTACCAAGAGTTTTAGGAAAAACGTGGGCACTGTATTTGAGGAATCGTAACGTTAGATTCATCTTTAAAAACCTGAGAAAAAACTTACGATAAATATTCCGAAGACTACTCGAAGAACATAAAGATCCGTCAGATTTTTAAAGTTATGTTTTCGACTCTTTAAAAGGTAAAGATGTGCGAATGTACCGTTAAACTTTTTTACTATTACCACTTGCAATGATAGATTCTTCAAATGGGTTTTACTGGGTCAGAAAAATTACGGTGAGCAAGAAAATCATTAAGGGAACCAGTCAGTTTATATGTTCGCCAAAGATTACGCTTATTTTGAATTAAGTGGGTAGCAGAGAGGTTAATAAAAATTTCTAGTCGATATCTGTATAGCTGTCGTTCGGTGGTATGATCAGAAATTTTTCGAACAGCACTATGAAGAAAAAAATCTCAATCCTAGATTACCAGTTTAACTGAGATAAAACTGAATTGTCATTAACGAAATCAGTAGTGGCATATGTTACGAAATTATTTTTGCAAATCGGTGTTAAACTAAATTAAATGTAAGCAGTAATAAGCGAGTGATCAGAAAGACCTACAGGAGAAGGCACTTTAAGTGTAATCAACAGGTCCTCGTAGACACTTCGTCTCAGGACCATTTTACTCATGTAGAGTCATACGCCGCCATGTTACCTATCCAACGGTAACTTAATGATCACAAATTATAAATACTAATAATGTAAAACAACTTCAAATTCAAAACATTTAAAGGGTTTTTACCCATATATTTTGGTGGCTACTAGCATGTACAACCGTTTGCACTGATGATGGATTGTTTAATCCGAAAACGTTTTGCAATATGTTTGTGATAGCCCGTTTGAGGCATTTTATATACCTTTTATAAAGGATTTTAAACAATTTTTTTTTTGAGATAGATATTCCTCGACTTTGACGAATGCCACTCTCTACGAAATATAGTAAAATTATCAATGTTTACAATAGCATCGGGGATAGAAGAATTAAGCCACGTTTCTGTTAGGAGAATAATATGAGGTTTTAAAAGTTGACCTTCTTCTTCTTATAATGCCCTATCCAATTGGTGGATGTTGGCGACAATTCTGGCATACTCCTCTCGATCTTGTGTGGCTCTAAAGACTGCATGGACATCGAGGTTTGTCTAATCCCTCATGTTTTTAAGCCATGAGTGTTTCTTTCTTCTGATGCCTCGTCTCCCTTTTACCTTACCTTCCATAATAAGCTTTAAGATCTGGTACTTTAAATTTTGAAACATATGACCCAGATAAGCAGTTTTTCTTCTTTTTATTATTGCCAGCAATTCTCGTTTTCTGCCATTCGATTTAATACTTCGACATTTGTTGTGTGATCTTTCCAGGGAATTTTAAGTAGTCTTTTAAAATATTGACCAGTTCTTATAAATTCATTAAATTTGGACACAAGAAAGTTTAGATTCGTATACATAAAAAGCTAATCCGTAAATTTTGGTGTAAAAGAATTATAAACGAAATTTCATCATTATCTTTGGACAGCCATTGATCGTAAGGTCATTTTCTCCATTATTTTTACGAGTTTCAAGCTCAGTACGAAGTTCCTTTAACCTAAGTTGCTACATGTCTTGTCATCAATAACAAAATAAGTTTCGCTAGATTTGTTTTCGAAAAGTTTATTTTTGTTACGAAGAATTTTTCGAGCGTAGTGTTCAAATCTCATTCATACTTTTATTATACATGGATAAAGTTTATTTTGATTAGGTGTACCAACTCTATACAATGTAACAGAACTTTCTGGACATCCGACAACTACTAGGGCTAAATTTATTTTATGCTTATCATGATCTTTCTTACTTTGTGTATCTCCTGTAGATTCAGATCAATAAGACAATATGTTTAATGTTTTCTGTCCAGTTTAAAGAATTATTAAAAACTAACCCTAAATATTTAATACAGGTTTTGATAGGAATGATCTGTTTATGTATTGTTAAAGGTATGTCATTTATTGGGCTCCTCATATTACTAAATATCATTGCTAATGGTTTATCTATTGATACATGAAGCTTATTTTCAGTTAGTCTCTAAGGCAAATAGACAAATAATAATATCTTTACGGCAATTATTAGCAATTCTAATAAGAATATTTATGTTTTTCCCAGTGATTACAAGAGCTAGCTCATCAACGTATTGTATTAACTTTATTTCGGCTGGTATAATATCATATAATGATTTAGTGTACACATTAACTAAAAGTGGGCTCAGAGGTGACCCTGGAGCCAAACCTCTCTCTGTAACGTTGGGTCCAAATATTCCATTCTGCTTATCTCTCACATAGATCATTCTAGTATTCAAAAATTCAAATACTAAATTATCATATGCACTAGGAATATTTAATTCGTTAATTTTTTTATATAGCAGATATATAATTACATTATCATATGCAGCTTTTAGATCAAGAAAAACAGTTAATACCAGCTTCTTATCAGTAAATGTATTAAGTACTATATGTGATAGTATATGTGTATGATTGCAGCCAAGTTCCTTGCGGAACCCTATTTGATACTGCGATAAAATGCCATTGGGTTCTACAAACCATTCTATTCTATACTCAATTATATTTTCCAGTACCTTACCTACACATGAAGTTAAGGCACTTGGTCTATAGCTTTCTGGATTATCTGGGCATGTAGTAGGTTTCAAAAAAGGTAATATTAATGTTTGTTTCCATTTAAAACAAATTTTATTCATGTCTCTGATATCATTAAAAAATTTAATAAGATGAAAATGTGCTATTGGTGGTAAATTTTTAATCATAGAATATGATACATTATCTAACTCTGTTGCTTTATCTTTTTTGGAGCATATAATATTTTTATACTCATTAAATGTAATGGATTAAACACTTTCATTATTATCGTTTAACAAGGTAAAGTAGGGATTTACCTTACAAGAGGTTAAGCTGTTTAGAATATTTATACCAATTTCTTTATTGGGAGAAATTTGTATTTCTATTGCCAAAATATATGTTTTAAATTCTCTAACTGTATTCCAGATTGTGCTGATTGGTGTATCTCGATTAAGGGTCCCACAAATGCTCTAAAACTCATCCTTTTCTTAATTTGAAGTTGCCTTTTCACAAAAGCCTTTATTATAATTTATGTAGTTTTCCAACGTCTGATTTTTAACGTAATTCTTAATTGATTCTCTTCTTTTTAATATCAATTGCTCACATTCATCGTCCAACCATGGTACACTCTTACTGTTCAGCTTGTACATATGATATAGAATATTTTCTTGTGCGCTTGAGTTGATTATTTCATACCATTCATTATACACCATTACATCATGTAGAACATGCATTTTCTTTTCAATAGTATCTGCATATCTAGACGATTTTGCTTTTTTAAAATTACGTTTTCTACATGGCGATGGACTTATAGATGTCTGGATTTGATTGTATTTGCATACTGTTGGGAAATGATCACTACGTCCAGTGTCAGAATATACGCACCAGTGATACTTGATTGCAATATTTTGACTAACAATGGTTAGGTCTACTGCTAATGGGTTCTGACCCAAGGGGAAATTTTTGGAACGAGAAATGCGGTCAGCAGCTTTATTGACAATGCTGTCGGTAAATTCTGTTTTTGTGATAGATTCAAGTTTATTGAATCTATTGCTGAGTTCAGATAGTTTAATATCAGGTCTGGTCCAATGACGAGGACAACTGATTTTTATTTTTTAAAACAGATTTAATTAAATTATACTGAGTTTTTAACGATAAAGGTTTTAAATTATTATAAATGCTTTTACCAATTTTAAATCTAAACTTTTATCTGAAGTATGTATACCTAATTTGTTTTTCTGTTTTTTTTTTATATTTTTCTAATTATTGGTGTTACAGCTAGCTTATAATTTCGTCTTAATGTACCAGTAAAAGAAAGAAATGTTATTTAAGTTTAACAAACCAAAAATTGTGCATTTTAGTTAATAAAAAGGCCGTATGTTTCACGTTTAGATTTCCACCTCAGAAATTGTTCGCGAAATACAAACTTCTATTTTCCAAGTTAAATATATAAACGTTAAATATGATGTATATCAATTAAAATTAAGGTTTATTAGCATTAAATAGAGTAGGTAACTATAAGCGTAGGTTATTGCGTACTACACGCACAAAAAGGTATGTTATATAACGAGTTGCTGCTATATGGCGAAAAAGTACAGTTAGTTAAATTTATGTAGAACCAGTTATAATGCCGGCAAAAAATTTAAAAAGTAATTATTTATTACAAAATTTTAACCTCCGCACCCAAAAATTTTAAAGATCTGTTTCTGTGTCTTGACGCATTATTATAAAACATAACTGTTCCTTACCAACGGCTAATAAACATATCAAACAATTATACAGTTACGATTTAAACACCTTATTAAATGAACTCATTAATTCTCAATAGATTTGACACTTATAAGGTAGAGAATTTATTATTATCTAATGGATTAAAAATATAATCGACTTTATTAATGGGTAATATTTATTTAGTTTGATTATTTTTGTATTACCTGCTTACTTCTTGGATGTTTTTAATGCTTAAAGATAAAAATTAGCGGTCGTACTGCTTTCATGAGCAATATTCTTGCGTTATTTCGTTCACAATGTTCACACAGTCTTGTCTAGAGGCTTAAATATTAAATATTATTAGTATCATTAACTTTCAGAGACACATTTTCTTTAAATGTTGCAGAGCAGGTGTTTTTGGCCTTACATCATTTTAATATACACTGAGCGGCAAAAAAAGTGGTCACCCTATAAATATCCGAAAATAAAAATTTATTGAAAGTTTTATGTTTCATATTGCATCTCAAAGTAAATATTATTTGCGGTCTTTTATGCTTGTTTTTGACAGTTTCGACGTATATGGTTCCGATCGTAGAAGAGTTATCTCGAAAAAAGATAATCGTTTTATTGTGATGGAACTTTTAAGAAATCGCTATTCCACTGCAATTGCTAAAGAAACCGTTTGCAGCAGGTTCAAAATGGGAATGTTAGTGAGATAACAGTTAAAAGACACCTCAATGAAAGAGGGCTAGTGGCAAGAAGGCAGGCTATTATTCCCGAATTACAGCCCAGACACTGTAGGAACCGATTAATTTCTCGACAGCATCAACACAGGAATATACAGGATTGGAGCTGAATTGTCTTTATTGATGAATCGTGGTTCCATTTAAAGTCTGGAGATGGCCGAGAGAGGGTTTGGAGATGCAGAAATTAAAGATATGTCTAAGCTTCTATGTCTCAGAGAAGAAAGTTTGGCGGTCGTGGTGTCATGATTTGGACTGGAATTTCACTTAAATCTCGAACTGAATTTATTTTCATCAATGTTCTTCTGAATGCTCACTGGTATATAGAAGATGTTTTGGCAGAAGCAGTAGTTTCATTTGGTTCTTTTATTAGGGACAATTTCGTCTGTATGCATAAAAATGCACGGCCTCATAGTGCAAGAATCCTGACATATTACATGGGAAAAGTTTAAATTAAGACTCTAGAATGGCCAGCCTGCAGCCCAGATATAAATATCATCGTATATATTTGGAATGATCGTGGGGTTATAAGTCAACCAGGTCAGCCAGAAAGTCTTGCAGAACTTAAAAACTTGCTTCGTGAAGAATATGAACGTAGTCCTTAAATTTTTATTAAAAATTTTTTTCTTTTCCATCTAAATCATATGCAAACGGTTATTGATGTTTTATGGCATAATACCCGATATGAGACAATTTTGTTCACTCTTAATTTTTATTGTTTGTAATTCGTTTCGATATCACACTATTTTCTTTTTTATCCTTCTAATTAAATAAATTATGCTAAAAAATCAAACGGTAATGGTCATCTTTGTTTTAAAAATGAAAGATGTTGAGAATACAATATGAAATAGAGCATAAAATTTACAATGAATTTTTATTTTGGGAAATTTATAGGATGGCTTTTGTTGCCGGTCAGTGTACATATCGTCGGCTTACTGTCAACACAAGTTAACTCCATTTTTAAACTTTTGAGAAATGTAAGTTTTAAACTTCAATAAGTAAATTACCAGCACTGCTGAAAAATATGATAAGTTCATAAAGAACTTAATAATAACGAAAGAAAACTCTACTAAAATAGAACAATTATTTTAGGAACTATTAAAATCATTTCAGACGCGGAAAATTAAATAGGTATATTTCAAATATTTTCTTTCTTTTTAACCAATGGATAATAAAACTAATAATAATAGAAATAATTGTCGAAAGTATCAAAAAAACTAGTTAACCTACTAATTAATAGACACTAAGTGAAATTGAAATGCCAAGAATAATTAATAAACTTAACAGTATTATACATTACTTGGGAAGTAAAACCAAGATAGTCAACATCCGCAATCTCTTGATTTACTATTGGGGATATTGTTTTGAAGCTATTTTCTTATAGCATTTTAATATTATTTACTCATTCCCATTATTTTTATGGGAATTACCTACAATTTAAATAAATTATCTCGGTAATTTAAACAATTTAGGAAGCTAATATTGAAGAAGAACCACGCTTTAAAGCCTACATACAAGAAGGAAGAGGAAGAAAAATCTACAATTTCACTTATAATTACCATCTTCGTTGGAACTAAGCTACAATATAAGTTTAAAATAAGTTTGTTTTTGAGGTTTAGATTTCCACTTCTGAAATCATGTTCAAAATACAAATATTAATAAATTAAACTCATTTTGTTATTTGTTACTTAGTAAAAAATTCTTCCAATCGTTTAATTTAATCTAACTCATGTTTCTTCTATGAACGAATTTTCGTTAAAGCACATAATTTTGACTCTATAGTATAAGGATTTAACGATTCCCTTTTTAAAACTGATGTTATGATTTGATTTGTAATATCTGCTGATATGTGTTGGTTTTCTAGATATGTGTTGTTCTGAGTACAAGACTTGAGTCTTGTACTCAGAACAAGTAGTGTGTTAATAATATTCCTTTTCCATGGTAAATGTTAATGTCTCTTCTTTATCATTTATATTACTCAGGAATGAATCCAACAACTCTGATCCATGAGACCATATTAAAAATACATCATCTACATATCTCCACCTCACTGTGGGTTTTAAATTTTGTTTTATATGTTTCAAAATCTCCATAAAAATATCGACTAATAATTGAGATAAACTAGAGTCCATAGCTAGACCAAAATTTTGTTTATAGAATTTATTATTTATTTGAAAATATGTATTATCAGTACATAATGTCACAACTTCATTATAGCTGATATATTTATTTTTGTTCTAGTTGCCAATGTGTCATCATTCTCTAATTTTTCATTGACTATATTTAAAGTCTTATCTAATGGCACATTCGTAAATAAAGTATATATTGCATAACTTACCAAAGTAATATTTAAAAATGTTGTGTATTTTTAATAAATGTGTCATTTTTATTTGCAAATGGTTGTATAATATGTAATAAAAATTTTGATCACTACAAGGAGAATTCATGGTACTACAAATGGGTCTAAGTGGTATATTCGTTTTATGAACTTTATGCTGTAACCCATCCATCCCAAAATTAGACATACTAAGCTAAGTCGAGAAAAAGAAGAGGACAAAGAACTTTATTTAAGTTTAAAGATTGTTTAACAAGTTAGCAGAAAAGATTAATTATACTTCATTACAGTAAGACTCCTCCTTTTTATATACTACCGAAAGTTCATAAAACGAATATACCACTTAGAGCCTTACCATGAATTCTACTTGCAATGAACTATCAAAATTTTTAATAAATATTATACAACCATTTGAAAATAAAAATGACACATTTATAAAAAATACACAACAGTTTTTGAAATAAATTATCAAATATTGAATTTAATTCAAATAATACTCTGGTAAGTGTTGACATAAATAGTTTATTTACGAATGTGCCATTAGATAAGACTTTAAATATAGTCAAGACAAAATTAGATAGTGATGATACATTGGCAACCAGAACAAGACTAAACATATCAGCTATAATGGAGTTATTAACAGTATGTACTGATAATACATATTTTCAACTAAATAATGAATTCTATAAACAAAATTTGTCTAGTAATGAGCTCTAGCTTATCTCCATTATTAGCCGATATATTTATGGAAGATTTTGAACAAATTTTTGAACAAATATTATTTCTAAATAAAATTTAAGACCCACAGTATGGTGAAGATATGTAGATAATATATTCCCAATATGGCCTCATGGATCAGAGTTGTTGGACACATTCCTGAATGATAAAAACGATAAGAAGAGGAGGCAATAACATTTACCATGGAAAAGGAATATAATAACACACTACCTTTTCTGGATGTTATAATCTCTAAGAACGATACTGGATATGAGACTCAGGTGTATAGAAAACCAACACACTAAAACAGATATTTAAATTACAAATCAAATCACAAAATAGGTCCAAGTGGTGGATTCGTTTTATCAACTTTCGATACTCCATAAAAATGAGATGTCTTACTGACGTAATTAATCTTCTTTGATAATTTTTTAAATAATCTTTGAACTTGAATAAAGTTCTATATATTCTGTTTTCCGAAAGCTACGTTGGATCCTTTGTTAATTTTATAGAAGGTCTGTTTATTATTAGATCTTTAAAGTTCTTATAGCCTTTAGTTCATCTTTGCTTGTGTATTGTTTAATGTTATTTGACTTTTCCAATTTAATTTTATATAATACTGTATATTCTTCTTTTTGGTGGGTTGGTAAGTATTGAGGTATTTTCTTCACTGAGCTAAATGTCTAATTTTGGAATAGATGGATAAGTAACAGCAAAGTTTAGACCCTTTGACATTATTTAATTCTTTGTTGCACTGAAATGTCTATTTGATAGATTCACAACTGTCGCTAATATGTCCTTATTTCTTTTGATGGTATGTAAAGTATGTATACTGTTTTGTTCTAAAAGAATATTAACTTTATTTAGATGTATATTTTATATAATAATAAATTTTATAATTTGTAATATAATAATAAATAATATAATTTTTTAATAAATAATAAATATATATAAACTAAAAATAATTCAATCAAAATCAGAGCTTGATATCACATTGAAAAGAAAATCATCACTACTTACAAGGCCAATAAAATTACGTACAATAAAGTCGTCCCACGAACGCAACTCGGCAATATTGGCAATATCATTTAAAAGTCGACTACTTTAAAATGTATGACATATGTCTGAATTGTCAATGTGAATCAGTCAGATAAAACTAAATTATTAGAAGAATTTTTCACCAATGATAACAAAAACTGTTTAATTTATTATTGTTTTTTATTTTGAGAACGATTTCCGAAATCGTAACTAAAACGTCAATAAACTTATTTTAAATTTTAATTATAGCCATTAATTATTTCCATAAAAATAGTAATTGCTTTAAGATAAGCGAAGAAAATAGCTTCAAAACAAAACTACAAGCAAAGAAGGCAAGAGAAAAATAAATGATCTCAAAATAATTTTATTAAACAGTAATGTGACCCCACAAATCTTTATTTAAAAACATAATCAATCAATCCTTAAATAGATATGTTAATCAGATGATAAAGGAACAAGTAATTGTAATAATATTAATTCAAACATTCATGTAACTAAAATATCGCAAAGGAACTGATGATAATACTATATTCAGATTTTGTTTTAATTTATAGATAAACTATTGTGTTTTATATTATAACGGGTAAATAGATATTTCCTTAATAAAAGTTTTACAATACTTTTAATTACAGCAAAAATATAAATAGAAGGTCATAAGTCATAAATATTTTAATAAAATGCGTTAAAATTACGGTACCATGCACATAACATTCCAAAGACGGAAATATTTGAGCGTATCAACTAAATGACCTATTTACCACGTGCGACATGTCTTCTTGAACATACTTTAAAACACACCGTTATATATCTCATTCTCCTCTTGTAAACACATTTTTTGGTAATCTTACCTTGTACTAAAGATATTCCAATAAATAATAACCACATTATTTCCCTAATGTCCGAAATTCTTTTTAAAGTACCCATCGCGCACTTAAGAGTCGTTAAAACTAAACATCAACGAGTAGAATTCTTCGCACCTGTCGTTTGTATCAGGTTCCGTAGTACCGTCAGCACTGACCGTGGAAGAACGGTTGAAGACTGTCGCAAAACCAGGCCGGTCGATTTCTTTGCACCAGAAGACACCCATGATGGAACCCAGTGGCGCATAATGGATGGAAGAAAGTGGGGCCCGCTGAAGAAGCTCCGCTATGTATGTGATTGATATTCAATTCTTCAAAAATTACTCATCGTACCGCTCGATTATGGATCGGTATACTTTTGTTTTTGGGTGCAAGGCTGTGTTCGGAAACAATGGAATACTTGTATTGTTCCATTTGATTGCTAATTGTTAATATTATGCTACTGAAAGTAGAATATCCAAAAAAGTGCAATTGAAATGAGTCCATATAAGATACATTATCAGATTTAAATATGACGACCAATAATGGGCAAAAATAAGTGTTAAGACGTTTTTTTTTTAATAGCTGAACTCAATTTTTAACTGATTATATAAGGCCTATTTGCATTTTTTTTGCTTGGGCAGTTGTCATTCGAATAACAAGAGCAACTTTATTAAAGAATTTAATTATGTCTAGTTGTGAAATATGATAATAATAATATATATTATGTTTTTATGTAGTTAAGCCACAATTTAGTGCAATGAAAATTACATTTTTAAATAACGTTTGACGTTCAAGAACTGTCAAATAAATCTCAAATCTCAAATCTCTAAAGGCTCATTATTTTGAAGCTCTTACAAAAAATATCAATTATAAAGGTTTTTTCTTCAGTTTTACGGCATCACTTGCAGTGATAAATACACAATAAACTAGTGGTCTGTAAGAAAGTGTATATTTTGTGTTTAGGTAGTGAAATCTTAAAAAAATCGACATGGAAGAAATTCCACCGAAGCCTCCAGATAGAAGGAAATTTTATATAGAGTTGGGAGAAGATAGGATGATGGAATTTGAAGAATTAAAAAAAATAGCAACATTAGAGTAAATGATAAGGTAACAAACGAAAAAAGCCAAACAACTAGCACTAACGAGGTAGGTAACCAATTTGATTTTAATAATGATGCAACTTTGACACAATTTAATAAAATAGATAGATCAGGTAATCCAAATTTAAATAAAGTTTTAAATTTAAGATTAAATAATAGATATAAATTAGGAGATAATGCACCAAATATAGTCCATATAGAAAATAAAAACGGTAATATCGGCAAATTACACAGGATAGGCACGGCCCGATTAATTTTACGTTCAGTACCTGAAATTGAAAATAATATCACACAAATTACGGTAGTCGGTGAGAATAAAATTAAGGTAGAACTTAATAATTTTACTAGTGCGAATAAATTAATTGAATCTGATAATTTAAAAAGCAAACAGTACGAGGCACATATTCCAACGTTTTTTACTCAAAGGAAAGGAGTTATAAAATCAGTAGATAAAGAGATAGAAGAGGATATTTTGTTATCATTAATTCAACCTAGGCTTGGAATGAATTTTGAATTACATGTAAAACGAATAATGCAGAAAGTGGTACAAGAAAATGGATCTACTATCTATGTAAAAACTGGAACTGTAATAGTAACGTTTTAAGGTCAGTCTATACCTACCAACGTATTAATAGAAAAAATGATATACGAGATTGAAAATTACACACCCAGAATGCTACAATGTTTAAAGTGCTTGAGATTTGGGCATATACGTGCTCAATGTAGGGAAAAAGATAGGTGTGAAAAATGCGGTGAAGAACATAATAAATCAAATTTTTTAAATCGTAACAATCTATTTTGTGTATTGTGCAAATGAAAACAGAGCCCTACTGATAAGGAGTAAATTGTAAGGAAAGAGAAATAATGAGTATATTAAAAAGATTATGAATACTGAAAATATAACATATTACGAAGCTAATAATAAATATTAAAATAGTATTCAACAGTAAGTAAAGAACAAGAAAGTACTTGCAATAAATATACAATCTATAAACGAAAACGATCAAGTAGTATTGATTCTGGTAATTTAGACAGATATATAATATACATTATATTATGTTGGCAAATTTACATCAAAAAGGAACAGAAACACTATTAAAAATTTTTAATCAAATATGGCAATCAGAAGATATTTCAGATAGTTGGAGAGAGTACCGGGTGATTCCCATACTCAAAGCAAATCGAAATTCTGATTCGGCAGAATCTTATAGAGGTATTTCATTAAGCTCCTGCATAACAAAAACACTGGAAAGACTGATAAAACTTAGGCTCGAAAGATGGTTAGAAAAAAATAATAAAATATCACACACAATTTGGATTTCGTAAAAATCATTCTACTGTGGAAGCAGTAAACCACTTGGTAATAGATATAAATTTAGCGCTTACGTCAAATTTTTCAGTACCAGCTCTTTTATTAGATGTTAAATCAGCATACAACAACGTTAATTTAAGTATACTATACAACAAAATGACACAAATAGTTCTTCCCGAATGTTCTGTCAAAAAATAATAAAACTATATGTCCTAGGACAATGTGATATGTAGTTGTGTTTTAACTGTTTTGTTTCTTAAATGTTCAATGTTTTTTAATATTTGTATTGTACTATCACACTGGAGGAAAATAACAAAAATGCACTTGTATTGTTTGAGTTTTCAAGCCACCATATAACACATACAACTTATTTTTTTGCTATAAAAAAATCTTCAAAAAAGTTTTTCAACATGGAACTTTCAAATACCACTTTTGCCTGCAACCTCACACAACATTCGTCTGAAGATGTTAAAGAAATTTAACGAAATATAGCGAAGTCGTTGAAAAGAGCACACTTTGGCTTTCATTATTCAGCTGCTAACCCAATTAACCTTACCATTATACTAATTAATAATTGGACAGCTGTGATCATTCTTCCTTTATATATATATATATATATATAATATATATATATATATATATATATATATATAATATATATATATATATATATATATATATATATATATATATAAGCGATAGATGAAATAAAAGCGGAAATCCATAAAATGGGTCATAAGGTAAGGAATGGTACAAATGTCAGAGACAGATTGAGCCGTGAACCATTACCATTATTTTTTGTGAACCTCGAGCCTCAAACGAACAACAAAGAAATATTTGAACTACAGTATAATATATACAAACAAAACACAAAGAACTGCAAAAATACCAAAAAAACACGCCAGCAACTTGACCTAGCTGCAACGGAGATCATCCTTCTAATTGCAGAGGATGTTCTGTTTATCATAAACTACTAGATGTCAGATAACATGACAAATCAATACAAATCACCACTCAAAATTCTGTCAACAATCCCAATGCAAATATACTTACCTACACAACATCATGCTCATAATTTCAACAGAATCAGTTATAAAGATGCTACCATTGGAAACATATTTAAATGCAGATAACAAAAATAACAACAATGAATTAGCAGATAAACTACCAAATTTCCTAAACGAATTCAAAAATATGTTCTCTCCACTCTTAAACCAAAATAGCATGATTTTGACCATGTTAACTACAGTCATTAACAAAATAACAAAATAGCTTCCAAGTCATTACGAATTGCGTCGTGGAATGTTTTTAAAAACGTATAATATAGAGATTCTATTAATATCTGACAGCCATGAGAAAACAAAGAACGGTTATTAAGATACCTTACTATGCTGTATATTATGCAAACCATCGAGACGGAGGAGCACATGCAGGTTCTGCCGTTATTATTAAATCAAAAATTAAACACTATGCAGTCCAACCTTATATTATGGAAAAATTCAAGCAGCAATCATTAAAATCGAAACAAACACCTCCTTTAGTGTATCGTCAGTCTGCAGCCCACCTAGACATCCAATTTCACGCGAAGAGTATCATGATTTCATGCAAAGTCTTGGATCCAAATTCTTAGTAGCAGGGGAGTGGAATTCCAAATACACTACATGGTGTTCCAGAGAACCCACATACTGGCCTACGAATGCCAACAAAATTCCAGATTTGGTAGATTTTGCTGTAACAAAGGGATATCTGACATCCATAATGCAATAGAGTCAAATTTCGATTTAACATCAGATCACAGCACCATAATGATAACTTTAAGTACACACCTAATATGGAGAACACTACCACCCAAACTCACAACTAAAGAAACAAAGTGGGATGTTTTCCAAAATTCTGTAAATACAAAAATTAGACTAGATATTAGGATAAAAGAAAACCAAGATGTAAAGAAAGCAGTAGACTATTAAACAACAGTTTTTCAAACAACAGGATGGAAGCAACATCACAGCGCCAAAAAAGTGTGTAAGAAAACTATAATATCCCCTTCATATAAGAGAAGTAGCTGATAGCAGAAAAAAGAAAATCTTGGCGCATATGGCAACAAACGATAAATCTACTAAATAAAACGTACCCTAACAGGATAAATCATAGACTAAATAGAGCATTGCAAAAAAAACGATTCTTTCCAGTTTTATTTTTCGAACCTCTCACATGAAGACCACTCTATATCTAAATCTACAAAAAAGTTTAAACGACCGACAATAACAAATTCACCTTTTAGAAAAATAGAGATGACCGGGGCCTGCACAAATGCAGAAAAAACAACAGTATTCACAGAGCATCTTGTAACTGTATTCGCAGCACCAGATACTAATAACGATGAAGATAATAATATAAGAATGTTACTCGAAACTCCATGTCAACTATATCTTCCTGTGACAACATTGACTTCGACAGAGGTTCGACAACAAATAAATATGTTAAATCCTACGAAAGCTCCTGGCTATGATTTGATAAACGGGGAATTACTTCAGAAGCTATTGAAAAAAGCAGTGGTGCTATTAACAATATTATACAACAGCATACTATGTCTTTAATTATTTTCTATACAATGGAAATTTG
Source organism: Diabrotica balteata (assembly GCA_918026665.1). NCBI lineage: Eukaryota > Metazoa > Arthropoda > Insecta > Coleoptera > Chrysomelidae > Diabrotica > Diabrotica balteata. The sequence goes on from OU898283.1 coordinate 84,141,673, forward strand.
CTCAAGTTACTATAATTGAGAAACATAGTAAGCTCGCAACGCAAGCAAATTCATATCGCCCTATAAGCCTACTCCCAATATTGTCAAAAGTATTAGAAAGGCTACTATTACATAAAATCGAGCAAGTTGTTCCCATTAACGAAATTATACCACAACACCAATTCGGATATAGACGTGAACACTCGAACCATCATCCAAAAATGCCACAGAATAGTAAATATAATTAAGAGAACACTCGAAGAGAAAAAGTATTGCGCTGGAGTGTTTCAAGATATACAAGAGGCATTTGATATAATATAGCATTAAGGTCTCTTTTACAAACTGAAATTACATCTTATATCACAACTATACTTTATACTAAAATCATAGCTTACTGCCTGTTACTTCCAAGTGAAAATTGAAGACAGCTACTAAAATTACCACATCATACAATCAGGCGTCCCTCAGGGTAGCGTTTTGGGCTCATTTCTGTATCTGATATTTACAACAGACGTTCCAATCAGCAATGATACCTTCTTATCTACATTTGCCGATTACACGGGAATCTTGGAAGTGAATATCGATCCTATTGTAGCATCACAAAAAGTACAAAATCATTTAGAACAATTACAAAACTGGCTTAAGCGATGAAAGATTATTGTCAATGCTAGCAAATCAGTACAAATTACTTTTACAACAAGAAAATCCACATGTCTACTAGTTTATATTAATAATATTCCCATTCCTATAAAACCAGTTATCAAATACTTAGGATTTCATCTGGATGAAAAACGTACATGGAAAATGCACATTAAAACTAAATGGAAACAACTAGATCTTAAAATAAAAAATATGAACTGGCTATTTAACCAAAAGTCTCAGTTATAATTTGAAAATAGACTGCTTCTGTATAAAGCTATACTTATACCAGTTTGGACAAATGGAATAGAACTATTGGGCTGTAGTAAACCTTCCAAATACGAAGATACTTCAAACATTATAATCCAAAATACTCCGTATGATAAGTAAAGCTCCATGGTATGTGTCTAACCAAAAACTTCACAATGATCTGGACATCCCACTACTTAAGGACATAATAAAGAATTACTCAATACAATATACAAATCGCACCACTGATCACAACAACGAACTGATAAATAATTTATTCATCCAACCACTTACCGAAAGAAGATTAAAGAAGGTATGGCCAGAAGACCTACCGCAATAATACTTAGAGAATCGTCACTGGACGGTACCTAACTCACGTTAGTTTACTTATAGACTATTTACTTATTGTTCTGTGTATAGAGTAGATTGTAAATATGCAATGTAACAATAAAAAATATCTCATCAAATATCAAATCTCATTATTCTTTAGCAGACTCGAATACAATTTAGTTACCTGAAAACTTAAACATAGTGAAATTATACAAAATGTATTCCGAAACAAACGTTGACAATAAAATATCCTACGAATCCTTCCGTGACATTTTTGAGTCAAATTTTAATATATCGTTCGGATATCCACGAAAAGACACTTGTAGCACGTGTGACTCCTTAAAAGCCGACGACATATCATCGATAACTACATTATTAAATTCTACTTCGGACCTTGAAACTAGGAAAACAGCAAGTAATCATATAGAAAAAAAGACACGCGAAAGGAATCTACATCTAAAAAAAAGTGAGCGATTTTATAGTCTAAAAAGAAGTTACCGCAAACGTGCTTCAAAGTCCTCGACTATGGAAGGTATAAGCATGGATTATCAAAAAAACTTAACCCCCTCTGTGGCTCAGTGGTAAGAGCGCCTGTCTTTAAACCTAAAAGTCGTGAGTTCGAATCCCACCTGGGTGGAAATTTTCGTTTATTAAAAAAAATTAATAAATGAAAATAATGTCTATCCTTGTGTGATCGGTACAAACCGGAGTGACCGCAGACGTTCGTATACAGTTAGCGTCTCTTAGCAAAGACAATGACGTCGACTTTGCTAAGTATCAAGACAATTACTCTCCACACACAAACACACACACACACTACATTAATAAACTTATCTTGATTGAGACTGGCTGAATGACAATTGTAGAAGCCAAAACACACAAAAAAAACTTCCCATGTCCAAATATTACAACCAACGACGTATTAAACGTCAACTAAACTTTATCAGTTTCAACATTCATATTCTGTCGTATGCAAAATCTGTATTTTATACCTCCGATGAATCTGTTGCTAAGAAAGGAGCTGACGATGTTTGTTCCATGCTGAATCACTTTTTTTATAATATTCTGCCCATGGAAGTAAAAGAACTAGCTAGTTTTTGTGATTCCTGTGCAAGACAAAATAAAAATTTTACTATCATTAGATTCTTGCATTACTAAGTTACAAGAAAAAATTATTTTGATATTGTGAATAAATTCGAAATTCGAAAATGAACCAATTAAGGCGTGCCGCAAAAGGACACAAAATAATCACAATAAAAAAGAAGTAGGAACATTACGAAAACTTTATCAATGCGCAATTCCTATTAAAAAATCCAAATGGAAAGATCTGCAAGATCTGACTGCATTCCTCGAGAAACCAGAATCCAGGTTGTTTCATCAACAATTAACAGTAGTTGTTGTCGAACAATCTGGAGAAAGCGATGACGAATTTGTGAACGATCCGCCAATAGACGTCTAATATAGAAGAAAAGTGGCACGCATCTGTCTGTATTATATTTTTTTTCTACCTCATTTATTTTTATAATAAGGTTATTTTTAACGTTTTTTAATAAAAAAATATAATATTTACCTAAAAATATTATTTTTGGTTATTTTTCTTTATATTTGACTTTATATTAAGTCTATAAATCTTAATTTTCAATTTTCTTGAAATAAATCCAAATGGACTATTGCCGTTCTTCCCCTGGACCCTTCAATTGATAAAACATTAAAATTTGTGATATTTATATAGCCCCAGCGAAAGAGTCCATTTGTGTACCTAACGAGGGGGTGGTCATTAGGTATAAAAATGTCAAAATTTACCGTAATTTTGTTATTTTGAGTTTTGACATGTTTTATTATTATTATTTTTTTTTTTTTTTTGAAAAAGAAAGAACAAATAAAAGATATGTACAGAAAAAATACAACAAAACCAGACAATAAAACAAACATAACACTTATTACTTTGGTCTACCAAAATAGGTCTAAAAACAAAAATGCTAATCTACATGTTGATTGAAGAAATTGACGCAGTATAGATAGATTATCTAAGAATCAGCATGTAGTGGTTCAACGAGTTTTAAGACGGGAATAGGAATAGAGAACTAAATTATGTCGGAGTAAAGGCTAAATCAGTACAACACATGAAGGAAGCCCTAGAAAAGAGGATTTTAATACAAAAATATATGTATTTAGGACAAGTATGTTGTTGTTTTGCTAACATCGCACTGCTAACTTTTGACGATAAAATGTTTTCGTTGAAAAAAAATTCTCGGCAGATATTTCATCTTTTAAAGATAAAATAGATTGAAAAGTGTCCACTTTTCTGAAATATTTGTAGATATTAAAAAGAAGATGCAGAACATTGGGACAGCAGACAGATGAATTTAATCCACTTCAAGAGCCATAAATGGTCCAAAAGAGAAAAGGCTGTAAACAATATTTTAGTTCTTTGAGAAGATGCCTTGGATGTGCTTCACACCATAGTCGTAAAAGAGAAAAATCTAAATCAAAAAAAAATTAAAAAGAGACTAAACATATGATACGGTTACGAACATTTGATATGTCTATCAGTTACAGTTTAAAAATCAAAGACAAAAGCGCGATGAGACTCATTGAGAATATAAGATAGATATTGCCATATTAGTGCGATATTCTGATCCATCAACTCCTAAAGACAAAAACCGATCCAGTAATATTAATTATAAAAAATCTTTCATTAAATACAAACAGCAAGAAGAAAATAAGAAAATTAGCGTTATACCTAATACAGATGAACCGTTAAATTTACCCATTTCTGAATTAGAGTATACAGAAGCATTATCAAATCTCAAAGAAACTAGCGCTGGCCCGGACGATATTCCTAGTATTTTTATCAAACACCTTCCAGATAGCGCTCACAAACAACTTCTAAATCTGTTTAATATTATTTGGCTACAGCACAAATTTCCTGAAAAATGGCGTGAATCCACAGTTATACCTATACAAAAACCTAATAGTACTAAAACAAGTTCCGAGTCATACCGACCGATAGCTTTAACATGCGCCATGTGTAAGTTACTAGAAAAAATTATTAATAATAGACTAAGATGGCACCTGGAGAGACAAGATTTAATTATTCCAGAACAAAGTGGTTTTAGACAGCAAAGGTCAACTATAGATAATATCATAGATTTGGAAAGTGACATTTCTGAAGCATTCGCACTAAGGAATAAATGTCTAGCGGTTTTCTTTGACATATCAAGAGCTTTCGATACAGCCTGGCACGATTATATATTAAAAAAATTACATCGTTGGAACATTCAAGGCCACTGTTTCTTCTTTATTAAAAACTTCCTTCAAAATAGAGCTTTCAGAGTTAGGACTAACAACACAACATCAGATATAATGTATCCAGAAAATGGCATTCCTCAAGGCTCGGTAATAAGTCCTACGCTCTTTATAGTGGCAATGAATGATATTCTCATAAATCTAAAATCACCCATAAAGGCACGCGTCTACGCGGATGATCTTGTAGTTTTCTGCAAAGGTAAAAATATACAAAACATATTTGATCATACACAGAACTTCATAAAACACTTAGAACTCTGGTCACAAAAAACAGGTTTCTGTTTTTCCACTGAAAAAACTCGTTTCATCCTGTTTTCTAAGAAAAATGTCACAAACATCCCTAACCTAAGACTATGTGATGAGGACCTAAAACGTGTAACGTCAATAAAATTCTTGGGCATGACATTTGAAGAAAATCTAAGCTGGAAACTTCATATAACAAATTTGATCTTATCTTGTCACAAGCGATTAAATCTTCTTAAAACTCTGGCCAATAAAGAATGGGGTGCGGATCGCCAAACACTTTTAATGTTATACAGAACATTAATCAGATCAAAATTAGATTATGGATCTACTGTGTACTCTACAGCCACTAAGACACTGCTAAAAAAACTTGACAGTCTTCACAACCTATCTTTACGTATAATATCTGGAGCTTTTCGCACAACACCAATCGAAAGTATTTATTGTGAAGTTGGTGAACCGTCCTTAGAAGACAGAAGACTTTATTTAAGTGTAGCATATGCCGCAAAAATCAGGTCTAACCCAAAAAACCCTACCATTAACAATTGTTTTACAGAAAAGTTTCCAAATCTCTTCATAAATAAGCCAAGAACTGCCAAACCTTTCTACGCAAGGATTAGAAGCTATTTAAATCAATTAAACTACACGTTCCCAGAATGCTTTTCTTCCCAATTGTCCTTAATTCCTCCATGGCAAATAAAGAATCCTCAGTGCCTAACCCGCCTCATTTCTTTCGACAAACATTCAACAAACCCACAGTTATTCAAATCCGCCTTCAACGATATGCTTCACAACTACAAGGACTATACACATATATACACAGATGCATCTAAATCAAATGAAGGTACTGGTGCTGCAATCATAACCCCAACATCGACAAATAAATATAAACTCCCTTCAGAGTACTCCATTTACTCTGCTGAACTGTATGCTCTATACCAGGCTACCCTTGCTGTCAATGCATCCAATAACACCAATTATATCATACTCACAGACTCTCTAAGTTCAGTCCAGTCAATCCAATATGTCTACCCAACTAATCCTTTAGTCATCAAGATAAAAGAAGAAATCCACACCGCTCAACTGAATGGAAAAAATATTATATTATTTTGGATACCATCCCATATTGGAATTCCAGGAAATGAAGAGGCAGACAACGCTGCAAAAGAAGCTGCAAGTAGTGATAGTGCGGAATGTACTAAGACATTTACGAGTGCGGACGTGAAAGCAACGGTTAAATTTAAAGTGCGATATATGTGGAATGAAAAGTGGAAAGTGTCATCGGCAAAGCTACGCGATGTAAAAAAATCGATTAAACCCTGGCCCACATTACCAACAAGTCGAAGAGACCAGGTAATATTAACGCGACTTCGACTGGGTCATACGCGACTAACGAATAGCTACGTATTCTCTAACAAACAAGAACCAAGATGTGACAACTGTGATGAAAAAATAACAGTCAAACATATATTGGAAAAATGTCCAGCATTAACGCCAAAGCGCATATTGTACAGTATACCAAACAAACTAAGTGACATTTTAGGTTTACAGTGCAATATTTCAAACATAAAAAGTTTCTTAACCTCACTTAATATTTTAAATGCTATATAAACTAATGTTATAAATGTAATAAAAATTATTGTTCGCTAATAGCCAATTTGGCTGATGCGATTTTGTAAATAAAAAAAAAAAAAACTCCTAAAGACGTCGTCGTAAATATGGCGGTTTAAACATTTATTGATGGTCTTCGTGATCATTAAATTCAGATAATGCAGCGATTAGCTCGTCACATGACGCTAGTCCGTGATTTAAGATCGCTGCCCTTGAATATGAATCAGCAACAGTAAAGTGAGAAGTTAAAACTGTTAAATAGGAAAAAGATAAAGACAAATTTAACCAGCTTGTTAATATTATAAAAGGTATTGCATACAATAAAACTAACATAAATATTGGAATTGTGGTGGAATGAGACATGTACGATATTCATGTAAGCACCCTAGGTACAGCACAAATCAAGTTAGCCACAGGAACGCTGATTCTATCTTTAGAAGACCGCGCACAGCAGAGCGTTCCTACTGCAACAAAACAGAATTCAACAGAGAGTGGGTAGAGATTTATGTAATACCAGACCAAAAGACCGCTACTATTGCAAATATGTTGAACAAAGAGTATATCAGCTGGTTTGGAGTGCCTTTGGAGATTTATAGTGATCATGAAAGAAACTTCGAAAGTGATCTATTCTAGGGAATCTGTGATAGATCGGGCATGAAGACAACGAGAACTACAGCCTATTACCCGCAATCGGATGGAACGGTAAAGCGACTGAATAAGAGAATTGGCAAGTATTTGGCAAAAATAGTGTCCAATTACCGGCTAGACTAAGACCAGTAGTTTCCGTTCGTCGCATTGGTCTACAAATTCGCTGTTAATAAATCAACAGGCCAAACTTTAGCAAAAATCTTCATCTCTATCTCCAATTGGGGAGCACGTGCTGGAGACCAATGTGCAAAAATTAGCCATGCCAAAACTAGAATTCCGCTAATTGTATTGGAAGATCATTGTAAATATGATCTTCATAGTCTTCAAAGACACCGAATCCAGGTACTAGTCTGTTGCAATCCGCATGGTTTTCGGTGCGGGGCGAAAACCGTCCCTTAATAAAAAGACTAATAAAGAGTAGTACGGTTAAATAAATAAACTTTATAAATTCATCGTGTTTTAGTGTGAGTATTGGAAAAAGTTAAATAGATTAAAATAGATCTATCGTAGCGCTGTGTAATAAGTTATATGAAAAGTGTACCATTTTAAAACAAAAAATACTAAGGTTGTAATGGATGGTTTACCATTTTGATCTAACTTACCAAATTTTAAATTTTAAACAAGGTTATAGAGCAAATAAACCAAGTATGGTACAAAAACTGATAACAGATACAGGTTTAGTACCCAAAAATTTAGAAAATTTAGCTGCAACTTTTATATCGTTTTTATACATTTTTCTGTTCATAATTATTATCCACATTTAGCCTTATGGATCTCACTTTCGTAAAGGGGAAAATTCACTCATCCCAGATACCTTCATCATCATCATCATCATCATCATCATCATCATCATCATCATCATCATCATCTTGGTGCTACAGCCCTTAGAGGGCCTCGACCTTCTCAAGCTTTCTACGCCATTCTGTTCTGTCCCTTGCTTGAATTTTCCAGTTGCCGAATCCGATCTTCTCCGCATCTTGTGTTACCCCATCCATCCACCTCAGCTTTGGTCTACCCCGTCGTCTCATTCCCACAGGTTGCGCTGTTAGAATCTTTTTTATCATGTTCGATTCAGGGGCCCGGGCTACATGTCCTGCCCACTGCAGGCGGTTTCGCTTAATTATAGTGGTATCAGTTCATACCAATTGGTGTATATCTTTACCACCAAACGTATGCTTGTAGATATTCTGCAGTTCGAAGTTATATCTACGCCTCCATATTCCGTTCTCACAGACCGCTCCAAATATCTTGCGTAGCACCTTTCTTTCAAAAATGGATAGAGCGGATTCATCTGTTTTCGTTAGCGTCCATGCCTCTGATCCGTATGTAAGAACGGGGACTATCAGTGTTCTATACAGCCTTATACGAGTTTTTTGAGACAGACGTTTGTTAGCTAAGTACTTTGATAGACCATAATAACACCTGTTTGCAATTATTATTCGCCTTTTTATTTCCTCAGATGTATTATTATTGGGGTTAACCGATGTCCCTAGATATATGAACTCATTGACTGCTTCGAAGTTTTGGTCATTGATGATTAAATTTGTGTCAACATTTCCAGCTCTTGTGTTTGTGTTAGTCGCCATGAATTTGGTTTTATTTTGATTTATATGTAACCCCATTCGTTCTTCTGCTGCTACTAGCTCGGTTAGGATTTCCGCAGTTCTCGCCCTGGTTCTTGTTATAATGTCCACGTCGTCTGCACATGCTAGAATTTGGACTGATCTATTAAATATTGTTCCCCTGCTATCTAAATTAGCGTCTCGTACAACTTTTTCTAAGGCGACATTAAAAAGCTGACACGCCAGTGCATCTCCCTGCCTTAACCCTCTATGTATTTGAAATGGGTTGACGAGTCGTTTTGAATTTTTACTCCTGATAGCATCTTCGCCATTGTCACTTTTATTGAACGTATGAGTTTTTTTGGAATTCCTAACTCATTCATAGCGTTGTAAAGACTTGGTCTTAAGACACTGTCATATGCCGCTTTAAAATCGACAAAAATATGATACATATCTATGTTAAATTCATGCGCTTTTTCGAGGATCTGTCGTAGTGTAAAGATCTGGTTAATGGTTGAACGTCCAGGCCTGAATCCTGCCTGATATTCCCCTAGAAACATTTCAGTATAAGGCTTTAATTTCTCGTGCAAAATATTTGATAATATCTTGTATGCTGTATTTAGGAGATTTATTCCGCGGTAATTATTGCATTCCAGTTGGTTTCCCTTTTTGTGTAACGGGCAAATTAAGCCTAAGCTCCATTCTTCTGGCATTTGCTCCTCAGACCAAATTCTACAAACAATTTCTCGCATCACCTTGGTGAGCTGCTCTCCACCGTGCTTAAATAACTCTGCTGGGATGCCATCGCTACCTGGGGACCTATGGTTCCTTAGTTTTTCTATAGATGTTTTTCCAGATACCCATTGCAGATTCCCAGATACCTACGGTATCAAAAAGATTAAGTTCTAAAGGGACTCTTTCCGTGTTATCGAGGCCTGGGTGACTTGGTATGTTGGAGTATCTCACAAAAATTTTCGTACACATCTGGACGTTGCGAGTAGTACAGCTTTCTGCACGGTCTTGTAGAGATGTTCATTCAGACCTAGGTTTTTTTATGTTTTCTAATAGGTTCTTCGGAATGATTCCAATAGTAGAGAAAATAATAAAATTTAAAGAAAACTAAATGCATGATCATGACTAAATCTGCACATGCAAATATCCAATTGACTATTGAAGATACTGCAATTGAGAATGTTAATAACTATAAATATTTAGGAACATGGATAACATCAGATGTAGACCAAACCAAAGAAATTAAAACATGTATTGAAATAGCACGTACATCATTTATTAAACTTAAAAAATTTCTTTGTTGTCGGGATATAAGGTTAGAACTACGCCTGAGAATGCTTCGATGTTACGTGTTCTCTACTCTTCTTTATGGTCTGGAAGCTTGGACACTCAAACAAGTTCATCTGAATAAGCTGGCCGCCTTTGAATTTTGGTGTTACAGAAGAATCCTACGAATATCATGGATTCAAAGAATATCAAACATGGAAGTAACTAGAAGGATAGGAAATGAAGCGGAAATAATATTAACTATTAAAAGACGAAAACTTGAGTACTTGGGACATCTGATGAGAGGGCAAAAATACGCATTATTACAACTTATTATGCAGGGCAAAATCCGAGGAAAGCGAAATGTGGGAAGACGAAGAATATCCTGGCTTAAGAACTTAAGGGAATGGTTTGATTGCAGTAGTGCAGAACTTTTTAGAGCGGCAGTCAACAGAGTCCGCATAGCCATGATGATTTCCAACCTTCGATAGAAGATGGAACTTAAAGAAGAAGTAGAGAAAATAATAGGCATTTTCTGGGTACTTTCCATTTTCCACTGTCTTCGTATTTGAATTTCCAGATCCCTGTACTTAATGATCTTTGTGTTTGAGCACAGTGCTGTCCCATTTCAGTTTGTAGTCGTTATTTTTAAGTGTACTCTCAGCAACGTATTAATAATATAGGAGATGGTTTATTTGGAGGAGTCCCGATTTGATGGCTATTACTTAAAGAAAAATCTTTCCTACCGAGTCATGCCGTTCCTTATATTCAGTAACAGCAAATGCCTGGCAGCTACCGGTAAGATATTGGATGATTTCTTGAGGTTGACATCCACATCGGCATTTGTCATTTTGGACGTGAGGGTCTTTGACGATATATTTTAGGTAATTTTTAGTTAATACAACCTAATCTTGAATGGCAATTAATGAACCTTCTGTTTCAGGGAATATTTTTCCTGATGTCATCCAATAGGTGTCGACATGATCTTAAAGGACTTTATTGGGATGTCGTTCATGCAGGGGTTTACCATCGAGGTGCGTTTTTTTTTTGTCTAGAAAGGTGATTTATTGGCACTTCTCGTTCTCTCAGTTAAAGTGGTGTTGTGTCATCTACTGCGCAAATCGATGTAAAGTAGATGTCTTAGCCTGTATCTGAAAATAAGTTCTTAAATTAATAATAGCAAACAATACATTAATATCTTTTTCTTATGGTGCCCTATACAATTGGTTGTGGACAGTGGATGTTGGTGTCAATTCTAGCATACTCCTCTTGTTATTGTGTGGCTCTAAAGAGTGCGTGAGTTTCGAGGTTTGTCCAATCCCTTATGTTTTTAAGCCATGAGTATTTCTTTCTTCCGGTGCCCCGTTTTTCTTCTATATTCCCTTCTATAATAAGCTTTAAGAACTGGTACTTAGAATTTCGAAATATATGACCCAGAGAAGCAGTTTTTCTTCTTTTTGTTGTTGGCAGTGATTCTCGTTCTCTGCCCATTCGATTTAATACTTTGACATTTGTTGTGTGATCTGTACAGGGAATTTTAAGTAGTCTTCTAAATACACACATTTTAAAGGCCTCCAATCGGTTCATCACATTGGCCTTTATTATCCAGGTTTCTACATCATATAGCAATATGGAGTAAACGTAACATTTTACAAAGTAATATCGAAGCGTTAAGTTAAGGCTGCTGTTGCTTAGCAAGGTTCTCATATTAGTAAATGCTGTTCTGGCTTGCCCAATCCTGCTCTATATCTGGATCTAGATCTTCAGTTATCTAACTACCGAAATATCTGAACTTGGGGACCTTTTGTTTGACTTGTTTACTCGTTTATTTAATTGCATATGTTCTACTAACCACCATTGCCTTTGTCTTGTCTATATTAATCTTTAAGCCCAGTCGTTATCCTTCAGTGTTTATTTTATATATTAGTCGTTGTAGCGCTTCTGGGCTATTAGCTATTATGACTGTATCATCAGCATAGCAAAGATTACTAATAGTATGTCCGTTGATATTTTGATTTCATCTTCAGTGTCACTTAAGGCTCTATAGAAAGTCGTTTCAGAGTAAAGATTAAAAAAGAGGGCTGACAGAACACAACCCTGTCGTACACCTTTTTCGATTGAGAAATATTATGTAGATTCCAGTCCTATAGATACCACTTGATTCATATAAAGGTTCTTTATGATTTTAAGGTCATTCTCATCTATCGAACGTTCCCGGAGCAATCTTAATAATTCTGAATGATTAACACAATCAAACGCTTTCTGGTAATCTATAAAGCATAGACACATATTTTTGCTGATCTCTGCATTTTAAATTAGGAGAGTTAAGCTATAAAATGCTCCTCTTGTGCCAAATTCTTGTCTGGAACCGAACTGTGTGGGGCTAATGCCTCTTTAAGAAGAGTTTTAGGACCTGATTCAATAAGCTGATCATTCGGAATTGGTCGCAACTATTAGCGTTTCGCTTTTTTGGGATTGGTATAATTGTTGATTGAGTCCTGTGATATTTGACCGGATCCATAAATGTCATTAAAAACATTATTATTGAAAAGAAATTCATGTACTAAATAAAAATTATAAAGAGTAGAAACGTGTGCACCAAAGAAAGCAGAATAGAATAACCTGAGATTACAAGTTTTCCTAAAAATATATAGAATGGTCATACTAATAGAACACGACGTTAAAAAATAACAATACGCGATAAGCAATATGTGTAGGCAATACGCTCAAATTAAATAAGACGAAGAAGAACTTTATTAATACGGTATTTTATATTACAATCTCTCAGTAAATAATGATTTATGAACATGATGAACATATTCTAGTTTTTTTAAGGTTACGCAAATTCCATAAATTTCATTTATGGATATTTTCAAATCGATTTGTTTTATCTCGTAATTCTTCTTATTGACACGGCATCATAGATAAATAATAAATTACTTTTCATCTATGTTGTATTTTCAAAAATATTCGAGAGAAGTCCAACCCTGCGCTTAGTTGATAAAGTGCCGATTAAAATCTGCTCTTACTAAAACTAACTTTTCAGCGGTTTATAATCAAGAAACGAATAATATTGTTAGCTAAATAGTGTATTTAAACAACAAAGTTTCTTTACACAAAAAACAAACTGTGAGTACATTACCAATTTACTACAAATTCAATATTAGTAAATATTATACATAACCCATAATTCAATACAACAGATCAACTAATCCGGTTTCTGGTTTTTTGGTAACTTCGATAAGTCGAAATAATTAGCCGATACACGACCGGCTTTCGAAAATTATATCAAATGAAGAAAACAAAAATTAAAAATGGATGATTCTGAAAATATTAGCATACCTACTACATCATCAACATTGACATATTCCAATGCAGTAAGCAACTTCAATTTTCCTTCAAAAGAACAAGCCATTATTCTATCAGCTATCCAAGGTATTAAAATACGTGAATACATAGTAGTAATAGGATCTCTACTCACACCAAAAAATGTTATTTTTGCATCACGAATAGCGAACAACCGAGTTTGCATTTACTTGAACAATTCTAGCATAGTAGATACCTTACTAAACAGCCATAAAACTGTAGTCATCCAAGGCAAGCAGATAGAAATTCGAAGACTTATTACGCCAGCAAGGAGACTAGTAATATCAAACATCTGCCCCAGCATCCCGAACAGTATTCTAGAAGACGAACTGAAACAACTAGAACTAATTGCAGTGTCCAAATTAACGTTTTTAAAAGTTGGCATGCCCGAGTCTGAGTATAGTCATGTCTTAAGCTTTAGGCGGCAAATATTTGTCTCTCCGATAATCACCAAACCAATTCCAAATACAATCTTAATAACCTATGACAACACTCCTTACAGAATCTTCCTATCCCTAGATGGTTTAAATTGCTCTAGATGCAATACTACTGGCCACAAAGATGAAAACTGCACATCTACATCAACTGGTACAGAAATACTTAAAGATCCATCTCAAGTGATACAAACATACACCTCAGAACTCGAACCGATGGAAGTAAATCAGAATAATTCAGCAAAAAATATTTCAAATGATATCAGTTGGTTTTCAGTTGGAACTAACTGTTCCAACCCTATTTCTGCAAATATCCCAACGACAAACGATTCGCTTATAGTACACAATATACCTTCATGTACAGCTAACAGCAGTAATACTAAAACATCCAATCAAGCAAAAAGGCAAATTTCAACCTCTCCTGAAATCTCGGAAACTAAAAACCTAAACGAAACTTTTATAACTCCAAAAAAATCCGCAACAAAAAGGAAGAAAAAGGCTTTATGTGTTGAAGCCACGTTAAAACCAATTGAAAACATTTTAATGACATCATCTCCTTCATACACGCTAAATTTCTCTGAATTATGCGACTTCGTTATAAACGCAATGAGATCAAAATTTCCTGAAGTGACAGCTAAAAACAATACCGAAGATTTTGACGGCTTATACACCTTATTAAAAATGGTTCACTCAAAATTAAATGATAGACGTATGAAAAATAATATCACAAGAATTATAAAAAAAATAAATCCAACATATGAATCTTCCCTCACTGAAGAAAGCGAAAATGATTTATCTTAATAGTCCAATTAAATTCATTCTTCAATGGAACTTGAATGGCTATTATAGCCATATTGAAAACATTAAAATGCTAATCAATGAACTGTCACCACTAATAATACAAAAATATCCAGTGGTAAAGTCGGAATTTTTGTACATTCAACTATCCAATCCAAAGAAATTTCGTTATATACGAATCTGGAAGCAGTAGCAGTTTCGGTAATACATCATTTTAAAATCAATATATGCAATGTATATTTACCACATCCTGACGAAACTACTCTATTAGAACTTCAAAATGTAATTAAACAAATTCCATCTCCAAAATTAGTTTTGGGTGACACAATCTGTCACAACATCGCATGGGGATCCAAAAAAACAGATAAAAATGGACGAATATTATTAGAGGCAATTAATAACATAAAACTAGTTTTGCTACACACAGGAACACCTACTAGATTCAATGCACATAATGGCACATTTTCCTCCATAGACTTATCTATCAGTGATTTAACTTTAGCCCCATTCTTACAGTGGAATACATTGGACCACCTATACGACAGAAGATATCAGTGATACAATAAAATTTATCAAAAATAGTCAACTGTATAACAAACTGTAACATAACATAATTTTGTATTTATTTTTGTATTTTTCAAAACTGTTATGCAAATTTTTATAACATTTCAATAAAAACGCATTTGTATAATATATACATAAACCTTTACAACAACAAGGAACATCTTTCAAAATTATTCTAGAAAAATAGAAAAACGTTTATAGTTAAAAAAATCCAGTTTCCTTATTTCGCCAACAAAAAATATGAGAAGGAGCCACGTAATAGTGAAGTATTACCCGATTAAATCAAACAAAATAAATTCGTTCTGTATAGGGATGTTACGCTGAATTTAAATCGCTTTCTATCGATATTTTATAGCATAAAGAGATTTGTTTTGCATTCTTTCACTCGAGCAAATACATAGCGATAAAGCGATTTGTAACAGGAATAATGTGTTTAGATGCTAAAGAACTAAAAGCTGAGATTTCCGTCTTATGTAGGTCAAACTGGTTTAAGTTTTGTAAACCTCCTAAATAAATTTATGATATAAAGAAAACTGAGAACTTTCAGAATTTGTAACAAACATAATAGGATTATTCTACGAGTATGGCCATAAACTTACGAGATTACTGCTGCAGCAAATTTTATATATTTATTCGTTCTTATATAGTTTACAAAAATGTCAAGACCAACAAAAAGATCTTTTTGTAACATTTATAGACTATGAGAAAGCTTTGGACAAAGTTAAAGATAACATTCTCATGGAATGTATAAAGCAAACAGAACTCGACAAAAAAGATGAGTGAGGAATCTCTATTGGAACCAACAGGCGGTGGAACATTAGAAGGAGATAGCACGGATGCGCAGCAGATAAGTAGAGGTGAGAGAGAAGGCGGTGTACTTTCACCATTACTATTTAGTATATATTCCGAAGAGTCATTTACACAAGCACTTGAAATCTGTACAGAAGGTATCAAGATAAATGGAGAAAATATAAATAATATTCGTTATGCCGACGATACAGTCATTATTGTTGAAAGTGAGAAAGACCTGCAGATTCTACTGAACACAATTTGTGGTTTGTGGAAGAAGACAAAAAATATGGCTATAAATAAGAAAAGTAAAGTCATAACAAGGATCCAGATCAAAAGATTAAGATATAGAACAAGTGGACAAAATAAAGTACTTAGGAGTCTGGATTACTATTATTATCAATAGCAGCCTTTTTGAAGATGCGGTGCGGAAATTTCTGAAAAACCAGTCTCACTCTGCAAATCCAATATCGTATGGTAAAACGTTATATCCACTCTATTCTTCTTTATGATGCCAAAGTTTGGACTGTTTGACAGAACGAACTGGAGTTGCACAGAATAGGAACTTTTGACTACCAATAAAAAGAGAAAGACAGGATATTTGAGGCACATACTTGTGGAAAAATGAGAAGTACGAGTTGTTGCGGCTTATTATAAATAGTAAAATAAAAAAAGGAGTCCTGGTATACGACAAATATCCTGGCTGAAAACCATTTGCAATTTGACGGGGTTAAACATACAGACACTTTAAGAAAAGCAGAAGATGAGGTCGAATTTGCAATGGTTATAGCCAACCTTTATTAATTAAGTCGTCACTAGTACTTCTATTTGAAACATTCTTCTTCTTTTTCTAGAAGGGACTATCCTATGAAAGTAGGCTTTTACATTGGACCACATTACTATATCTACTGCAGCTTTAAATAGACCTATTTGCGTAATACTCGTCTATGTTTGCATGTTCCGCGCCCACGATATTGTTCTGAGTTCTGTCAATCTATCCATTCTGAAGACAGAATGGTATAGAGAACCTACATCAAGCAACAGGCTTATCAGTTATCATTCTAAACAACCTCCTCGAATGAAGATAATCTTACTTCTAGGACTAACAAGCAGAGTCACAAAGTTGTTATTTATTAATTATATATTTATTTAATTAAAAATTCATATTCATAAGTTTTTACATCCAACATACTACAGTGTGGACTAAGGAAATTAAAAAAATATTATTAAAAAATTTATAGCCAAACGGATTATTAAACAAACTACTTAATCTTTAATACAACATGTTATTCTTCATTCACAACCACAAGTCAAAACCTACAAATAAAATAAACAATATTGTCAAACCATTCAATAAGCAATGCAACAACAAATATTTCATAAACAGGATTACTAACGACTTTTGGTAACGACCGTACAATCCTGTATAACATCTATAAAATTGTTTAGGCACTAACACTTTAAAATCGCTACAAAAAATGTTAAAACTTTCTCCAGTATATATAGTAAAACTAAGGATCCTTTGACAATAAATAAAGTTTTAAAGATTCTGTATGGAAGACCATGCTAAAATTGTGAACAAATAGATATAGGAGAAACTTCTGGAACCTTACACAGTAGGACTATGTCACACGGAACTGACAGAAACGCCAAAAAATCAAAAGCTTGGCCATTAACAGATCATGCAATCAAGATTAGAAAAATCTGGAAAAATTTAATAACATTTACTTGTACATAGTATTACAAATAATTACAAAAGTAAAAAAATACACAGACAATCAGTGATCATGATAAGGACTGCGAGTCATCGCTCAGTTTCTCCCAACAACATTACCTAAATATATTGTCCTAAAAGGATATGTAGATATGAACAATGATCATCTAAAAAGATTTACAAAAATACAAGTACTTTGGAGCTCAACTGCAACGGAAGTGGTTCCAAAATTTTACAATAAAATATTAAATCTAATTACTCGTAGAAGTCACAGTTTTAATAAACCCAATCTTGCAAGAGTAAGCTCAAGGATAATTAATTTTATATAAATAAATCTACTTAAAAATATGATCATTTTGTTAGATGTCATGAAGAAGAATTAAACGCATTTGGAAGCTACATGCCCAAGAGTTTTTCTAAATTTCTAGGTCAAAACCGTTGAATTCTACTCCTAAATAGACTACTCCTCAATATATATATATATATATATTATATATATATATATAATATATATATATATATATATAAATATATATATATTTCATTATATTTCATTATATTTTTCATTATATTTTTCATCATATATATATATATATATATATATATATAATATATATATATATATATATATATATATAAAATTTTTTCAGTCTTGGGCACAAAAAAAAACGCATTGTTCCCAAGACTGAAATGTAGTGCATAAAAGTCCTTCCCCCTTTTAAATTTAATGTTTGTTGCGTCCCTTCTAAGTGTTTTCTGTTTTAGTGTGTTTTAAATTGTCCTTAATTGTTTTAATTCTAATATTTTATTTACTTGACTTTGCAATAATCTACTATTTTTCCAATAGAACTTTATCAAAGAGATTTGATAACTACAAGTTGAAAAATAATTGCACACCCACACAATTTGTACATCTAAACTTATTCATTGTCATAAAACTGTCACCTTCATAAAACAATTACTCAATAAATAACACACATTTCATAAATATATCTCTCGAATAAGTATAAATAACTTTTAATAATACAATGGTATATTACATCACTTTCATTTAACAAACAATCACACACATATCTCTGCTTCATTGGATCAAATTTATCTCCTCAAGAACTTCCCGTTTACTGTCATACAACTACAATAGCAGAATTGAGTTCTCCATTCAACAATACATAGTAGTTTTAACCATGTTCTACCATCCATCAATTAAAAGAGTACCGGCATCATTTATTTAACTTTGTATCGAGACTTGAAGATGCTTTGCATATTGTAAAAAGCGAAACCGGTCGTCTGATAGTTAAATTAAATTGATTGTGAGTAAGTCTTATTTATTATTTCTTTACCTATTTGAAATATACTCACACAAGCAACACATTCATGATTTAAACGTTAAATATTGGTTTTGCGGCAATAAAAAATGAAACGTGTACTCTTTTCATTTTTTCAATGTTTTCAGTAACTGTCAATAAATTCGTTGTCGTGTATTTTTTATTCATCTATATCTTCTTCGGACGATTCAAATTAATTTGTCTTCGATATCTTCTTCCTTTATTTATAGCTTTGCGTTTTAATGCGCCCAATTTTATTTGTGATTTATTTTTAACTTTTAGTTGTTTACTTTTTTCATTGTTCCACATTTTTAACTTCAGATTCGGGTTGACCTTTGGATCCTATATAACTTTTTGTGTCTTCCAAAACCGTTTTCATAGGGGTGTCAGTCATAATTAGTGAGTGTTGTTTTCTGGAATTTTTTGGATTTGGTTTATCATCATTTAATGATTTCGGAAGAGGTTAAACTGATTCCAAAATGTCTTTGAAATGAGACAGATTCTACCAATTACCAGGTAATGGATTTTCATAAATTTTACTTAAATCTAAGCTGGTTGTTGTCTTGGCTTCACATTTCTGTACCGTATCTTCTGGATTATGTTTTAAAATCTGCCAAGTTTTGACACAAGTTTCAATAGCGCTTGCAAGCTCCCCAATGACATTAAAGTGTGTTCAATAAAGAGTTGCACCAAGTGCTGGTTCATAAACATTTTCAAAGTAAACGACGACTGGAGTTTTAGTGTTTTGTTCAGTGACAAAGTCCATATAAGTCAATTTTTCAGGGCTGTACGATAAGGTTTCTAAAGCACTAAACCCTTTATCCATCGTTGCGACTTTCAAGTAATCTTTAATAAATATAGATGTTATGTTATACATAGAAACCTGTAATTAGTTTTCCCTTAAGAACCTGTCAAACTGTATTTTGAATGCTTTCTTCAGGGGGTCATAAAACGACAAATCCAAAGGCTGTAGTTTATGTAATGTGTAAGGTGGTATTGAGACAACATGTATATGACTAGATCTACAATATTCATAACTATCATTAAAGATGTGACTGTTGTGATTGTCCACGATGAATAAGACGAGGTCTTCCTCTGTTGGTTTTACGTTGTCTTTGAAATGTGTGAGCCACTGCATAAAGAGGTCTTGATTTGACCAGCCATTATGGGAGAATTTTTAAATGGCTCCAGCTGGTCTACCTTTCTCTGCCTAGGATATATAAACATGGGCGGTATGTATTCACCTGAAGCACTCAAAGTGCAGACAATCGTAATGTGTTTACCTCTTTCTCAACTTGTGACAAAGCCTACCTGAGCCCAGCTTAGTAGCTAAAACTTTTCCAGGTTTTTGGACCGTAGATATACCGGTTTCGTCCATATTAAATATTCTAGTCGACTTAAAAAGATGCGTCTTGTAAACTGCTTTTAAGTTAAAAAAAAATAAATCCACTTCAGATTTGTTAAAGGTAATAACTCGGTTCAGACTTGTTGCTTAGGATTGTCTTAGACTTAAGGTAGCATTCCTTTTACAAATTCCGAAAACCCAGTCCTCCTCTGCTATTTTGGTACCTTTATTAAAATGCGTTGCCCTTTTTCGTTGTTCTTTTTCTCGATCTCACCATCTACAGCATATTAAAAGAAACGTCTTTGATTTTAAATAACTGCATATTTAAGTTTAAAATAAATAGGGTAATACCGACACCTGTCGATATTTCCTCTCAGTGGTGTGTCAGCATTACCCCTGTAGGACAATATGGCGGTTACACAATTCTACGGACTTAACTGGATGTTAAAATGTAATATGAACTATACTTTTTATTTATCTAAGTGTTTTTATAATAATACAATTTGTTATAGAACTACCTTCATTTGTAGACAAGTCAATAATTAGATCAAAAACTAATAAAATACATAACAATTCAGAATAAAATAACAGAGTGAATTCAAAATGAAATAACTGCTTGGATGACAGAAACTAACTGAGAGCTGACTGTGGTGTCACTCGCTAAGCAGCAGCACTATACAGTGATGTGTTCAACTAAAAATAAAACCAAAACCCACTGTGTCGATATTGCCCCATATGTCGGGATTTCCCCGGTCTACCCTAAAACAATAAAATATCTTAAAAATAGTAAATTGTATAACAAACCATAAAATTTCACAACTTACTTTTAAAAACTGCTACGTAAATATGTCGTAAAAAACTATTTCTAAAATAAAAACAAACCATCCCGCTAATAATCCTAGCGGTTGATGCGTTAAAAAAAGTAATTCACCTGTTTTATATCTTATAGAACAATAAAGGGCTGAGTGGATGAAGAAGGTATGTAATAAAAAGTAAGTTTTGAGATATTTGACCCCAAAGTTTTCATTGTAGAACTTTTTTGTAGTTATTGGTTTTCAAATGCTTAACTAATCATACTGTTTCCATGAGTGGTGAAATTAATATAGAAGTTGAGAAAATTTTTAAATATCTGCTCACCAGACAAAAAAAAAGATGTATTGTTGTAGAGAATCAAATAGTTTGATGTTTCCTTAATCGTTTTTCAATTCGGCCAAAATCCCGGTTCGAATCCAAGTAGGAATGACCTACTTCAGGAAACCTATGGTCGATTATTTGGAATATTCCTTTTTGTATAAGATACTCATAAACACACACCATTCGGAAATCGTTGTTCTGCCTTGCACATGAATCTGTCCAAATAATTAAGTGATTTTTTTGTTTAAGTGTCAGCTCAACTTCAATGGTTCTTAAAAGACAACTAGCGGTTTCACTAGTACCCCTTGCATGTATGCACCTTGCACCTGCATGCTTGGTCTTCAGTTCATGTACAAAAAATTGTTTTATCAATTTTTTTAGTTATAATATGTATGCCCAAATTATAGATACAGATATAGTACGCAAACGTTGCTTTATAATTTTCAATGTGTTCCTCATTTGCAGCACCAGAATCGCAAGTGCTGCAAGTGTCACTTTTCGGGTGTCCAAACGATAAGTTGAATTCATTGTTAAAAATATTGCGGTACGTGCATTCTTTAACTTTGAATCGATTTTGGACTTTGTCTGTTACATGTATCATTATAAAGTTTATGCATAAGAGCAAACGATAAAAACTGAGACAGATAATTCTGAAGGGAAACTTGAAATATGCTGGATTATATAAGCTACAACATCATCTTGAATTTTATTGGGTCTATTTTTGTGTTTTTCTCTTTTGTCTGGTAGAGGAGCAGCTAAACCCATCTTAATTTCCTTTTGGCTTAAGTCAACCTTCTTCATGCTACTGTTGTATAACGAAAAAAAAGCTCGTTTACATGTAATAGTTTGTTTTGTCCCGTATGTTACGTTGTATTGGAATGAGGCGGTCTTGTGTTTTAAAGCTCCAGTTCTTTGTCTGTGTGTGGGGATTATTTTGATACTATTATACAGAAATAAGTTTTTAGCATTTATATCTAGTTTGTACCACGATGACAAATTTTTTCCCTGTCTTCAATTGTAAATACCTGGAAACACTGTCAGTGACACTTTTCGGGGCATACATTATTACCTTTGACACTAGTCTTAGCAGGTTTCAACTCACCTTGATAATTTGTGTAGGCTTCTCCTCTTTGCCTGCAGAGTGTAGCTTTTCGTTTTTTCCATTCATCAACATTTCATTGCCTTTTTCTACTTACTTTTAACAACATTTTTGGTTGAAAATGTTTCTTTTTACGATGGACTGTAGGCAATATATGCTTTTTTTCATTTTGTCCAACAATATTTTCATTAGATTTTGCCTGACTTACTTGTATGTTATTTTACTCCATTAGTAAATCATTCTTTTCTTCCGTCGGTTCATTATTACTCTTTGCATCTACAATCTTATTATCAATCTCGTTGTCTGATAATGAGTCGATGTAATCTGTTGGATCTGGCACGTATTCATCACTAGAGTTGTCCCCGAATAAGGTATGACAACTTGAATCGTAGTTATTGTCTTCTCCATTCATCTGAAAAACAGAAGATGTAGTCAATTTACTGCAGTAGTTACAAGGCACTTAACCTCCCTTAGCACTTTATAAGTTATGTCTTGCTATGACAAATTACATAATAATCATAACAAAACAGTTGACTAAGTCATGACATAAAACTTGTGTCAAATTTGTTAATTTGAATATTCATAATAATAACAGATGGAAATATTTTGTTAGATTTTTAATTTTAATTAATGTCAGTTTTTACATAAGGGAAACTGTAGTAGTATTTGTAATTTCGATTATCTGTTTGATTAGAAAAACAAAGTCAAACATTTGAAGTCAAAGCAGAACTGTTTACCTCCAAGTTAACACTTGGATACCTTGTGAAAGTATATGGCCCTTTCCCTATAATAATAAAAAATACCATTGAATACAACAAAATATTCCTATATGAATTTCATATTTTATAAAAAAGATACTTGCATTCTTTTTGGCGAACTTCATTTTTGTCAATACTCTCGCTGGCAGTTAAAATATTATCATTTAGAGCTAACTGTAACATTATCTTTCCCCTTGAAGTCCAATCAACTATCAATGTGTGCAATATTACTAAACACATCTTAAATTCGTAAAATACGTGTTAATCACAATAGAATCGGTGTAAACAAAAACATTCTAAGTCGTTTTTTTTTTCATTTTGGACATTTTGATGGAAAATTGTTCTATGAACAGAAGCGCATCTTTTTGTACAAAAACATTCTCCCTAATAAAATTAAATAACCACATGTTTGATGATTGGTTTTGTGAGGTTAAAGTTGTATTTAGCATTATTTTATTGTATTCTTTTAAAAATTGCGATGGATAACGAACAAAGCAGTACCAGCGACGGAAGAATAGTAAAAAATGAAGCTCAAAGGTGAAGAGTACATTAATTACAAAGGTAGAATTGTACCAGCTATCACTGTTGGCTCTGATTACAGGTAAGATACATTTTGCAGTCTATATAGCTTCTTATTAAAATATTACAACACTGGTATTAAAATAACGTTCAATGAATATAGCCTATGTTGCCATTGTATAATTTATGTTTTTTACGTGATATACTAAGGTTTATTTCATAGAGATTTTTTTTATTTCAGATGTAAGCAGAAGTCCGCTTGCAGAATCAAGCTGAAGAGATATTCGTTCATTTGAGAATATTGGAAAATAAGAACTAGCGTAATATTTTTTTACAATCATTGATTACCTGTAACAATGTAGAAAGCCATAGACCCAGCAAAGAAGGTGCAGAAGCAAGGGCTGCTCATAATGTTTATTTTACACACGAGGTAATTGTGGGTGAAACAGGAGAAAAGATATGTACAGAAGAATTTAAGTCACTCTATGGAATTAAAATAAGTCGTATTAGAAGGCTTCATTCATTATTATTAATGGGTAAAACTCAGAAGGATCGTCGTGGGAAAAAATTGAGCACTAATGCAATCAATGCTCATACCAAGCTATTAATAAGACAACATATTGCAAGTTATCCATTAAAAGAAAGTAATTATGCAGAAAATACTATAAAATATTTGGACACAAGACTGAATGTTTCAATTTTATACAATATGTTTAAAGAAATGTCCCAAATGTCCCAAATCAAAATGCAGCTATAAGTTTTTCTTAAGGTTTTTCATGAACAACTTCAATTTACAATTTGTCGCCCCCAGATTGATTCATGCTGTTGTTGTTACATTATAAACCTGATAGTTTCAGACAGCTTTATGACGAATTAATATAGTGGCCAACAACTGATAGTCCCAATACTGGGAAGATGAACATGACATCCAGTAGGAGGAAACATGACATTTTGAAGCATTCAAAAAATGACCGAATGTTTGTATTTAAAGCTTTTACTTAAAAATTGTATTTTTTAGGTTAAATATATATATATATATATATATATATAATATATATATATATATATATATATATATATACATATATATATATATATATATATATATATATATATATATATATAATTAAAATATATAAAAATTTTTGGTATTAATTTAGATGACTAATACAGATTTAAACAGTTTTTTTCAGTTTCCCGAAAAAATGGTTTTCATGACTTAGAACGTTTTTGTTGACACCGATTCAATAACCGTTTTTGTCAAGTGGTGAACAGCTCATGCACAGCTTGCTGCTACGTGCATGAAGGCGGTATGTTACAGAACTTGGTCAGTACACTAGTGGAAGAAGGAGGTATGTGCTATTTATGTTTTATACCTCCTTCATTCACTACAAATATAAGTAGTTGTTGATACATACCTAATTCATGACATTAGTATTTCTCTTAATACGGCTCTTAGAGTGCTACTGTTAGTTTCACAAAACATATGAACACATGCCTCCTTCATCTACGAGAATAACTCGATTATTGTAAAAATATTACATGCCTCCTTAATCCACTCAGCCCTTCAAATATTAATTATTATTATTATTATTAGAAATTTATTATTCGTTGAAATAAATAATATTCTAGAAATAATTTTTGTTAGAAGAAATATCAATTTATTTCTTTTTTAAGTGATTTAAAGAAACACATATATCCCGATATGTCTAGAAATTACTACTTTAGTTATATTGTAAAAAAATTATATAAACTTTATGTACTGTATCGAGCTGAAAGCGGTGATTATGCATCATATTCATTAACATATCATCATATTCATATTCTTTTATTACCTAACTATTCGTTACATATTCCGACAGAATAGCAAACAGTATAAACACTTGGCCCATTCTTTAAAACTGCAGTGCAGCTCCTTTAATATATTTGTTTTGTCTTGACTGGATATGTGGGACACAGTATCGAGGATCTTTAGTTTTATGAGTAGTTTCTTATCTTAAATCCATCAACCTTTATTTACATCAAACATTATATTTCACCATAAATAAATATTATTTTCATAATTTTATTGTTAAATGTCCTGCCGGTTTTGTAACTTTCCTTCGTACGTTCAATGTCGTAGTTAGGAAAGGTGTGACAAAATAAAAACATTAAGCACTTAACTAGCAGTGATTCTGCCAAAAATATTGAAATTATCAAATAGAATATCTTATTTAATCTCAGTTTTTAAATAAGATAGTCATGTTTCAGAATATGAAATTAAAAAAACTGCTCTTTAAAAAATTAGTAACTTTTTAATATTCCTTAACTTCATAATTAATAATAATTTAGAGCTACTTCCGCATAAATAAAATCTTCCCTAAATTATTTTCTGTTGGAAAAAGCAAATTTGTTTTTAAAATTTTTTAATTAATTTCAGAAATTGGTAATAGCCACCTTTAGAATGCATTTAAAAAATATAGTTAATATTAATGTAATTAATAATTTAAAGAGAAAGTAGAATACTTATTATTACTATTTTTTTTTTTAGTAGAAAAAGATGTCGCATCCACCAAGAGGTTATTAGCGACGGAACAAAATATAAAAAACAAAGTTACAAAGTTAAACACCTACAGATTGTACAAAATGTTTATGGATCTAAGATAATTCACTATATTGTTACAGGAACAGTTTTGACGTAGAGCCTGTAGTAGAGCGTTTGGGATCTTGTAGCGCTGTCTTTCTTGGTCATATTTACTAAAAATTGTTAAAAAATGTTCGACTGTTAATCGGACGTTACACTGATCACATATAGGCGGATTTTTTTTTGTGAAAAGGTAGGAGTACGTTAATCTGGTATGATCTAGGTGTAAACGCGCAACCACAATTTGTTCTCGTCTATTGAGCGACGATGGAAACCACTGAGACACATTATTTTTTATTTTATTTAGATTGGAATTAGTTTGAGACCACTCATTTTGCCACAAACACCACACTTTATTTTTAAAATAAGCTTCTAAGTCACTGGAAACACACTTGTCTATCGGCTTTGACAAATCACTTAAAATTGCCTCTCGTGCAGTCCTGTCAGCTTCTTCAGTTCCTGTTATTCCGACGTGTGAGGAAACCCATAAAAATTGGACGCCTCTTCCATGTTCATAAGAAATAATAATATCTGGAGAATATTTAGATAAAAGAAGCTGTAGCATAGGGAGACGATGAAAAAATCCATCAATGTTCCATTGAAGTATCGAGTTAAATGTTGTTAACAGATTCGGAGTTAGATGATACAAAACAATTGTCTACAGAAGAGTCACTATCTAAGTCAGAAATCTCTTTCTCTAAATGGTTGTATAGTTTCTTTTGAAGTTTTGTAAACTTGCTTTTTGTAGATCTATCATTTGCATATTGATAGCTGCTTTCTAAAAGATGGAGTAAACCATCCATATCAGTTGTAAATTCTTTGACGACGCTAATAGTGTCGGAGGAGCCTTGGACATTATCAATCAGTAAGGACGATTGGTGGTAATTTAAAACGAATGGTGGGGTATGATTATCAATGAAATTTTTAAGAGTTTCCCATGTAGATGGGACTTTAGATGAGCGCGGTTTTTTTGGTTTAGAGGGTTTGGGTTTTGCAAACAGATTTTCTGATAAAATTACTGAGTCTGAAGGAGGCGTGACGATCTCATCAATACTGCGTTTTATGAAACAACTTGCGTTTTCGTAATTGCTATTAGAGTTTTCACTTAGATGCTGTGGCTTTATTACATTTGGAAGTACTGAAGCAAACTCATTGTTAGTGACAGAACTCGAGCTTGGATTGGTTGAAATGGTTGTTTCAGAAAAATGTCTTGATGTATCAGTTTTATTAGAATTTTCTGCAGTTGTATCTAATGAAAAAGGAGCTAATAGATTGGAGGATATTGGTTCCGAAGTTTGTGAAAAAGGTATTGCTACTGAATGAGGTTGACTGAAAGTGTTTGTGATTTGATAACTTGATGACTGCTGACTGTTTATTACCTTGTGTAATATACTTGTTGAAGCTGTTTGATTTGGTACTTCATTGTTTGACTCAATATGAGTTGATTCCGTTACTAAACTGTTATTGCATTGGGATGATATATGTCCTGTATTTTTGCAAATAAAGCAGGTAAGTGTACCTTGTGACAAAAATATGCGGTAAGGTGTTTGATCGAAATTTATTAGAATAGAATCTGGAATTGGTGATGTTATAGGACTTGTATAAACTTGCCTCCGAAAGCTCAATATGTGACTATATTCGGGAAGAGCCGAGCTAATTTTCAGAAATGATATTGGGGAAATAAGCTTTAAACCGATATTCTGTAATTCTTCAAATAATACTTGATGAGGAATTGACGAGCAGATTCCAGACAAGACTAGTCTTTCTGCTGGAGAGACAAGTCTTCGTGCTGTTACAACTTCGACGAGTACTTCTATACAGCCATGTTCTGTCATGAAGTTATCTACTACGGTTTTGTTTGCCAAATACATGCAAATTCTATTATAAGATAGTCTAGATGAAAAAATAATATTTTTTGGGTTGATGATTGTGCCCAAAGGAATGAGATAATCCTGCAATTTAGCATTATCGATGCAACTAAATACAATTGCTTGGGTCTTACTCGGAAAAGATTGTGAAGCGGCTGATGCATAACTGTTTGTGATATTCGAACGTTGATTTACTGGACTGGTTAGATCGGAAGGTGTGTTAACATTCTGTGAAGTCATTTTAAGCTATGGCGGTGAAGGCCTTACTCCGACTCTAGTAAGTAAAAAACTAACAGCATGCTACTATAACGTACTTATAACAGCTAACCTAACAAAATGGTTGTACGGTAGTATATATTTATTATTGACGTTTTCTTTTCACACTAGTAAAATAATAATTACGTATAGATAACTTACGTAGTAGTATCTAGTAGATAAATACTTTAATTTTAAAAAACTATTTAATAAAACCACTTGTTTTTATTAAAAACTAGGAGTACGATATCAGTACAACTTCAATACTTATTATTATTTTTATTTATTTTTACATTGACTACGGATGTAGTTTATACGAATCTTCAAGTAATACCAACCTTAAAAAAATAGATAGAGTTCAATATAAATGTATTTGAATTTGCATCGGTGGGATGATATCCTTGCCAGTGAATGCAATACTGGCAGAATGTAATGAATTTCCTTTGAATTTGAAAAGCCCGGGAGTCAAACATGATCAACAGACTAGGTCATATTGTAAAAGAATACTTAATAAACCAGTATTGGGAACAAAAAAATTCTTCCTCGCTCGCAGAAACATTTCCCTTCTTCTTTGGGTGCCGTCTTCTTAAGCAAGGTTGGCGATGACCTCAGCAAAGTCTTTCCTATTTTGGGCTTTCCTTATTAAACTTTAAGAGTCTAATCCTGTCCAATCTTTGATTTTGCGCAGCCAGGTCATTTGTCGTCTACCCGGGCCACGTCTACCTTCTATTTTCTCTTCTATAATAAGCTGAAGAAAGTTATACCTGTCGTGTCTAAATATGTGTCCAAGATAAAATGTTTTACGCTTCTTGACAATTTCTGTGAGTTCACGGTCTCTATTCATACGCCTTAAAATTTCTTCATTTCGAACGCGGTCGGTCCATGAAATTTTTAGCATGGGACGAAATACCCACATCTTAAAGCTCTCTAAACGTCATAACGAGCTGACTGTTAACGTCCAAGCTTCCACGCCGTGTAATAATACACTATATACGTAACACTTTATCATGCGGTATCGTAGGGACAAATCAAGATTACGGGTAGTGAGTATCTGTCGCATCTTTAAGAAGGTGTTTCTTGCCTGTTCTATTCTACATTTAACCTTTTGTTCTTGGTCTAAGGTTTCATGTATCCAAAAGCCTAGATACTTAAACTTTTTCACGTGTTCAACTGAACAGTTGTTCAAACAGAAGCATTTACTGAGACCAATGGAGTCCAAAACTTTTTTGATAGTAACAAATTACAATACATGTACACCATACCTTTTAAATCTTTAATAAAAATACTTAGGATTTATAATTTCCAAGTATACTGAATCTCATCAAATAAATTACATCCTCCTATAATTCATACTAGGTGATTTCTATAACAAAACTTTTATATTTACAGATGGATCTAAGACGAAGGAAAGTGTTGGTTGTGGTGTATTTATCCAAAATACAAACCAATCATTGATATTTAAATTAATAACTGTTTGTAGCATTTATACTGCCGAGATTTTGCAATCATTAAAGGTGTTACCTCGTTAGCATCCAGTAACATACTCGAAGGAGTAATATTAACAGGTTCTAAATCTGCATTAGACTCTATAAAAAAATACAAAATTTGAAGCAATGAAGTGTCCTATGTTATATTGTTTAAAAAACATGATTGCAAATTTAAATATATTTATTTGGGTAAGAGGCCATGTAGATATACCAGGGAATGAAAAAGCTGATACTCTAGCTAAGGAAGCAGTGCAGAATGGAGTCTTTTGCAATATTTATACAGTAAGGGATATATTTAACGCAATAAAAAATAAAATAAGGTTGAAATGGGCATTTTACCACTTTCACCCCAATACATATTTAATTATTCGAGTTTCTTTCGCGTAAAAACGAATCATGGTCGATTTCCTTCGCATTTATTTAAGCTTGGAATATTACCGGCACCATCCTGCAGTTGTGATATAAATTCTTACGGAGATCTTAACCATATTTTCTTTAAATGTAACAAATATTTAGAAAAATCTAATAAATTATGTCAAACTCTTATTGATTTGAAATATTTGCTTCCGTTAAATATATCACACATTTTGCATCTGCTAATAGAGAAACCTTAGAATTGCTAATAAATTTTATTAAAGATCTCAAAGTAAAAATTTAAATTAGTATAACTTTAGTGATTTTTACATCTAGAAAAAAGTGACAAACAAGAACAAAAAAATTATTTTATTTTTAATTAATAATAATATCTTTAATATAAATAATATTGTAATATAAATAAAACATTATGTGGCTGATGGACTTGTTTCTGTGCCATATATTTCACACACACACACAAGTATAATTACAATGTCACCGCCAAAGTCACAGACGCGATGGCGGTAACATTTTAACTTTAAAAATTTGAAAATTGTTATCATGTCATAGCTTCTTCACGTCCCTACGGATGGTTGGTGTTGCTGTTACTGCGTACTGCTTCTGTTGGTGCGTTCTGGCAGATACTGAAGAGTTGAGTTACAAGTGGGTGATAGAAGCAAGCAAGCAATAGAATATAACCTAGCCTTGGAGACTTAAACACCACTTCAAATGACATTCGAGTGATACAATTCATTGGAAAGAGGAGGAATAATTCGTGTAATCAGGAATCACTTTAAACGCCCTAATTCTCTAGGCCATCCACTACCCCCACCCCAATAGCACTCTGATTCGTTATAAAGGCTCTCTATCAGTAAAGCGCTTGTCGTATGAAAGTATTGGATACAAGTACTCCTACACGTAATCCTACCAGTGTAGGATTATAGCAGTGTAGAGTTAGGTGTGCTTATCTCGTCCTCTATAGTGACATATCTTGTTCTTGTAGTGCCTATCCGTTTTTGATGTTGGCGACCAACATGGCAATCTGTATTTTGCAAACTGCGGCTCTAAAAATATTTGTGGTTGTTGTGTTGAACTTCTTACGTAGATTTTCTAGCCAGCAAATCCGTCGCCTAACTGGTCCACGTTTTCCTTTTACTTTTTCTTGTACAATTAATTGCAGCCAGATTTTGGCTGTTTTTGTTGTGGTTAACAGTTCTTTTCCTTTTTTTTTTTGTAGTTAGAGTTTTCTGAAATATAAAAATATCAATTAGTAAATTGCTAGTACCATTTAAGCTGGGTTACTTTTGTTGATAAAGCTAGGATTATCCAGACTTTGTTATGTGTTGGCTAATATTTGCTGTTTTGATCTTCTGTTCGTCACTCCATTAAACCCATCATACCTTAATATATCTTGCAGCGTCAGGTTTGAATGGTTTTTAACTTGGCTAATTTTGTTTTAGCTTCTTCTTTCACTGTCTCTATTATCCGTATCCTCTAGCTACTTGTATCCTCTTTTTGTTGATATTACATATTTTATTTATTTTTACGCACAATAAGCCATTAAGGCCTAGAACATTTTTTTACAACATAATCCTAATATTAAATAATTACAATTATTTTAAATAAAACTTTAACTTAAATATGTATATATAATATTCTTAACTTCTCTGAAGGACCTGTTGTACAATATTTCTTCATTCGCTTCTATTTTGTGCTTTTATTTTCTAGTCCCTCACCTCCACGTGTTTAAGGTCTTCCTCCGCTTTACTAATCCACCTCGTTCTGGGTCTGCCTCTTCTTTTGGGGCCGATTAATTTTCTGGTCATTATTAGTTTAGGCATTCTGTTTGCTGCCATTCTTTCCACATGTCCCAACCATCTGATTTTTTGTGCCTTGGCGAACTTGGTAATGGTAGGTTCTTTGTATAAAGGCAGTAATTCATTGTTGGTTCTTCTCTCCCAACCATCTTCTGTCTTCCGTCACCCGAATATGCGTCTCAATATTTTCCTTTCCCATTTTTCCAGAGTATCCTCTTCCTTCTTATTTAATGTCCATGTCGCACCGGCATATTTTACTGTGAGTCAAATTACTGTTTTATATATTTTGAGTTTGCCTTGTCTCGAAACGTATTATGAGTTCAGTATGGCTCTTAAACTACCTAATTTTTTATTCCCCTTTTCTATTCTGGCTTCGAGCTCCCATTTCACTTTTTCATTTTCATCGAAAACTACACCCAGGTTTTCAAATTTGTCCACCCTTTTAAAACTATAGCTTTTACCACTTACTGACCTCACAATAAAGTCTTCTTTTTTCCCTTCTATCCCTCCCATGATCATATATTTGGTTTGTCTTTATTTAGTTCCAATCCAAATTTCTGTGCTTCTTCGATGATTTTCTTCACAACTCTTCTTAATTCTTTCTCGGTTTTTTTCTAGGATCGTTAGATCGTCGGCAAATGTCAAGCACTGGTGCTCATTTTTCATGATCGTTTCCTCCACTTTCATGCTGCATTTTCTGGTTACAGTTTCTAACATTAAGTTGAATAATGTAGTAGATAAAGGATCTCCCTGTCTCAAGCCTTTTGCAACCGTAAATTGATCTGATATGTGACCCTGCCAAGCAATTTCACACGTAGAGTTATTAAGTGTCATTTTAACTAGTCGGATCAATTTTTTTGGTATACCTAAATGTTCCATTGCTCGATACATTTTGACTCTATCGACTCTATCATCTCTCTCTCTCTCTCTTTAATCCTGACCCCCCAGGAGAAGTGTAGTGGTCGACGTGATGTCGTGTATTGTCCGTCTCGAGAGATGTCTGTCTCTGGTCTTTTCTTTTAATTCATGCATAGGTCTTTGGCATATTCCTGTAATTTGATATATCCATCTTCCTCGTGATCTTCGGCCTTCTACCTTTCCTTGTGTTATGAGTCTTTCCATGTTTTCTGTGTTTGCTCTCATAACATGCCCAAAATATTTTAATTGTTGGAGATGGACTTTACTAGAGAGTCGTTGGCTAACTTATCGACTCTATCATATGCTTGTCTAAAATCCAGAAACAAAACATGCAGGGGAACTTTACCTTCATAACAAGTCGTTTGTATCTCCTTTATTGAGAAGATTTGGTCTACAGTAGATCTGTCCTTTCTAAAGCCGGCCTGATATTCATGCAGATATATTCATATATTTACTTTCAATCATAACATGATCTATTTGATTCACCGTCCTTCCATCTGGGGAGACCCACGTACCTTTGTATATCTCTTTTCGTTTTAGTTGTGTGCATCTCACCAACATGTTTTCCTGCATGGAAAATCCAATAAGTCTTTGACTATAATCGTTTTTTACTTCGCGTTTACTGTAGTTACCAGTTACTGCAGTGTCTAGAGGTCCTTTTCCCACTTTAGCATTACAATCACCCATTATTATTTTGACATCACGTTTAGGTGGGCACTCGTATTTATCATTTTTCTGTTCATAGTTCTTCTTCTTTGGGTACCGTGTCCGTATTCAGACATTGGCCGTCATCATGTTTACAATTTCCTGAAACCTTTCTCTGTCAGCTGCTGCGCGAAATAATTCTTCTACTGTGGAACCACACCATTGTCTATTATTACGCAGTTATGAAAGTTTCTTACGACCATTCCATCTCTTTCCTTCCACTGTTCCTTGTATTATAAGGCGAAGTAGATGGTATTTAGGTCCTCTAATTATATGGCCGAAGTATTCTGTTTTTCTCCCCTTTATGGTGTTTATGAGCAGACGTTCTGAATTGATCCTGTTCATAGTAAAGATATTTTATTTTATCGTCCTTGTCTTCTGACGGTGCATGAATATTGATTATACTCCAATTCCTTTTCTTACTTTTAATTCGTATTGAACACATTTTACGATTAGCGTTTCTAAGCTTTTTTTATTTTTTTAAGGTGTTCCTGACTACATATACAGTTAAACTGGTATTGAAGTGGAGATTTTAGGAAACAAATTTAAAATCTTTTTATTGCAAAATGCATGTATCCCTGTGTTTGTATAATTTGTACCATCCATTTAAGTTAACTAGGCGTTCCAGACTTTTGGTCCACTCTGTATATACATATGTATACATTTAGATAGATGTATATAATTGAAAATATCTTTTACTTATCACAATCAATTTGCAATAATATCAATTGGCAATATAAAAAATATTATGACTAAATCAACTTTATTAACTGAAACACAAAGAAATTATTAATTCAAGGATAATCTTGAAAGCCACCGGAAAGATGAAATGAACCAATAATTAGAAATATACATATTAATGCATATACTTAACAAGTTATGGTAGATCCTTTGATTACTAATGTGTGCGTGATAACCAGTATCCATATTGCAATATAATTTTTTAACATATGCATAATCAATTAAAATGTTTTGTAAAAGTAACGAACAATTTATTGCTACACCTACAGTCCAAGAATTTTTAATATTTAAGTTTAATATACGAAAATAGAAGAATACAACGAGAAGTAGCTTACAGTTAAGAGAATTTCTATTTTTGCGAGAGAGGAGGTGTCTAGAGAATCAAGCACAGATAGTCTTCAGTTCATCTACTGAGGGAGCCATTTCAAACCTAAAAATTTACATGACGATTTCTAAATAGCATGCTTGTATCAATACCATAACAATCTTGCAAGTTCTTCAACTATTAAGTGTTTCTTTGTCCTGGACTGCATTTGCCTGCTATTTTCCCTTGCGGCACTGTGACTTTCTGCATTAAATTTTAACACTGATATCCAAGGTAAACAATTTGATTAACTGGCTCAAACAGTCTTATATTCTGTTGTTTACTTAATACGAGTATTTTGGTTTTTATATTATTGGTAAATTAAAAATTGAGTGTTTTTAATTACCGTCCTGATAAAGGTCAAAGCCTCTGAGGAGTTGATTGGGGCGGTGATTGTTCGTCTTGAACTGGTAATAACAGTTCAACATGTAATAACGGTTCTCTTATATTTATAATGATTTGTATTTATTTTAATTATGAATAAAATTTAAAGGTACAAAATTTTCAATGGCTGAGCATATAAGAGGACAAAAGAAGTTAGATCGGAATATGACAGTAATGGTGAGGGAAACGGGGAGAAGACAAATAGAGGAGAAAGTGAAATCGAAGAGATTTTTGAAAAGAACAAATTAACGAAGAGTTCACCGAGCAAGAATAGGTTCCCAAAACGAGGATATTCTTTAAATGATGTGTGGGCTTTTTGCGAAAAATGACGTTATGATGGTCAAACTAAGAAAACTTAAGAAAACTGAATACATTCAATAGAAATGACTTAAAAACTAAAAAAAGCACCACAGTGTGAACGAATAAAGACGGAAAATGCAAATAATACGACGACAAAGGATACGACTATGGAAACCGAAGGTGGCAAATGTAAATAGAAATGATAGAGACAGCAAACAAAAAAGGATGTAAATTAAGGGAAAAGCAACTAAAAATATCCTCGTAGAATATTGCAAGTATTAATGAAGATAAAGAAATGAATTTAATCGGCATCTTGAATCAATAAGACAATTTAAGAATTTAATCGGCATCTTAAGACAACCAGAATGTCAAAAGTTGGTAAGCAATCGTATTTATTAGTGGTAAATAGACTGCTGGGTACGGTGATTTTTGATGAAGGGAAGTCTCAAGAGAAGTGTAATAGACTTTAAACCAATCTCGGAAAGGGTCTGCTGTTTACTTACTGCAAAAAAAACCAAAACGTACCTCAACCTTGCACAATAAATGGGCACATTTTAGAACAGGTCAATAGATTTAAGTACCTGGGATGTTGGATCGACAGCAGCCGAAATCCTGATCTAGAAATAAGATCGAGAATAGAACAGGCCAGAAAATCTTTCGAAAAAATAAAAAAATTGCTTTGTGATTCTCGAATAAAACTCGAACTTCGACTACGTTTATCAAAATGCTACGTCTGGTCGACTCTTCTATATGCAATTGAAACGTGGACCCTTAAAACATCAACCGTAAATAAATTGGAGGCCTTTGAAATGTGGATCTACCGGAGAATACTCAAAATTTTATGGACATCGCATACCTCAAACGAAAAAGTGCTGCATAGAATAGGCAAGGAAAGAGAACTTTTTAACACAGTAAAAGTTAGAAAAACATCATACCTAGGCCACATACTGAGAAATAATAAGTACCAATATGCCCAACTTATAGTGAAAGGAAAAATCGAGGGAAAGAGAGGCCTAGGAAGGAAAAGACTATCGTGGCTCAGAAACATCCGACAATGGACAGGGCTAAATTTTGAACAGCTAACAGCTGAAGATAGAGAAGAGTTTAAAATTGTAGTAGCCACATTGAGGAGAGGGCACTTTAAAAAGAAGAAGATGAGGGAGGGTTTAAAAAAGGAAGGTCTGCAATTGATCAGATTTTTACCATGAAACAAATGTTGCATAACAGCTATGGCCAAAATCTAGGTTTGCATATTCTGTTTATGAACTTAGTGATAATGACCTTAAAAGAAACTTTAAATAAAGTGATCCTGGAAGGTAGATTAATTCGTAGAAGGTAGGTAGGTACTTTAAGTACATTGAAGTGACAATTACAAACAGAACCAAAGAATGTACTAAAATAGAAAAAAGACACTACAGGAAGTAAAGCTATAGGATGGTCAAATCTAGATTAACATGCAGGAATACGAAAATCAGGATTTACAAAACGATTGTGTGATCTTCGGTTATGTTTGGCAGTGAAATTTGGGTGTCAAGCCAAAAAATACATCAAAATTAGTAAGATGGGAAAGAAAGACATTACGGAAGATATATGGACAAAGGAAAATAACGGCTTATGTAAAATAAGAACAAATAAGGAAAAACAAACAAGTAAAAGCATGAAGAGCACGTTGGATGAGATATGTTTATAGGATGTCCACAAGCTGACATGCAAAAAAAGTATTCATAAGAGAAGTAGGTGGTAATCGCAGAGGAGGAAGACCAAAAACAAAGTGGTTAGAAGAAGTTAAAACCGATGTAATAAAACTAAGACTATCATACTAGGAGAAAAAGATGAAAAACAGAGATCAGTGGAAAAAATAGTGAAGATAATAGAAGACATAGTCCTCCAGGCCTGAAGAGCTGTTATATGTTTATGTGAAAATAAGCCCCAACTGATTGTAATGATAAGTATATTTAACCTAAAAATTTGATTTTCACTTTGAAAATCATTCTCAAAAAATATGGTTAAATAATTTTCTTTAAAACGGTGTCATGTCACAAAATTAGAGGTTGATTTACTTTTGGCCACGGTGTTAGGCAACAGTCATATACGATGCCATGAAAATTTTAAACTCTGATTATGCCTACTGTTCGGTATTATTAATATATGCCATAAACGTTTGTATGTATGTAGAGTGTTTCTGTTTAATAAAAGTGTGTTGTGTGTTGCATATGTATTATGTATGAACTACAAGAAGGATGACAACGGTACCATATGTAAAGGGCTTATCAAAAAAAATTAAAAAAGATAGAAAACAAGTACATTACAACAACATTTAAAACAACTAATACACTTAGATATATCTTGTCCAAAACCAAAGCTAACAACACACAAGAGAGATCAAAGAATTGCATCTGTAAAATACCCTGTAAAATTAATAACTTCTATGTGGGAAAAACCGCTAGACCACTAAGGAAGTAAAATCACAGATCACAGATATTCAAGATATTCAAGATATTCAAGTCACAGATGCCTGTGACAATGAACATAAAGTACATCGGAAAAATGCAACAATATTCATGAAAGAAACAGACATAAAAAAGAAAAAACTCAAAAAAGCAGCCCTTATCCTAAGAAAAATGTGTAGCAAACCCCTTACCAGAATGTAGCAGGCTTTGGCTGTCAATACTATAATAAGAAGTCACCAATAAGAATATACCAATAATAGCGGAATAAGACACCATGTACACATAATTATCCTATCATACACAATACATATGCAACACAAAACACACGTTTACTAAATAGGAGCACTCTAAACACATACAAACGTTTATAGCATATGTTAATATTACGAAACACTACCAAATAATCAAAGTTTAAAATTTCCATATGGCAAAACATTCACCCTCACATATTTTCAGCCAAATATGGTTGTTGTCTATAACACCGTAGCCAAAAGTGAATCTATCTCCGATTTCGTGGCATGACATAATCTTAACTAAACGGTTAAATACCGTTTTCAAGAAAATTATTTAACCATCTTTTTTGAGATCGATTTTCGGAGTGGAAATCGAAGCGTTAAATTATTAGGTAAAATGTATTTGTCATTACAATCAATTGTGACTTATTTCCATATAAAATTAATATGTAAGTATATGTAAGTTAGATCATCATTCCTCAACCTCTTGCATCCACTGTTGGATATAGGTCTCCTCCATGTTCTTCCACTGTTCTCTATCTTGCGCCTTCTGTATCCAATTTCCGACTGTTTTTCTCAAGTCGTTCATCCATCTTTTTGTTGGTCTGCCTCGGTGTCTTTTATCTTCTCTAGGTCTCCATTCTATGAGTCTTGTGGTCCCCTATTATCATTTAAACGTGCTATATGTCCAGCCCATCTCCATTTGGCTTGTGCAATTTTTTCTATGACATCTGTCACTTTAGTCCTCTCTATCACTATCCTATTTGGTACCATATCTCTTCTAGTTATTCCCAACATTGCTCTTTCCATTTTTCTTTGGGTTACTCTCAATTTATTTGCAGAATGTTTGGTTAAAGTTATTGTTTCGGAACCATATGTTATTACTGGCAGTATGCATTCGTTGTAAACCTTTTTCTTCAAGCAAATCGGTAGCGTTCCTTTTAGAATATCTCGCATCTTGCCAAATGCTGCCCATCCCAAGCCTATGCGACGCTGGATCTCACAAGTTTTGATTGTCTTTTCCTATTCTAATTTCATGCCCTAAATAGATATAGCTAAAGACCTGATGCACACCATACGCACAAAACAGGGAAGAGTGGAGAACTCATGGGGAGGCCTTTGTCCAGGAGTGGATGCAAACAGGCTGAAGAAGAAGAAGAAAGACCTGATGTACTTCGTTCCCATCTACCCTCATAACATCACTTGGAACTAAATTAGTCATGTATTTTGGTTTTTCAAAGTTTATGTTCAGGCCTATTTGGTCTATTGCCTGTTTTAGTTCTTCCATCATTTTGTGAGCTTCATTTAAACTCTCGGCTATAATGACAATATCATCATCTGCAAAGCGCAAGTGGCTTAAGTATTCGCCATCAATATTTATTCCCCTTTTAGCCCAATCTAGTTTTTTAAAGGCATATTCGAGAGCTGCAGTGAATAGTTGGGGGGAAATGGTATCACCCTGTCTAATTCCTCGCTCAATTCTATATTTATCGGTAAAGTCATGGAGTTTAACAGATGCTGTTGCGTTGTTGTATATATGTTTTATCAAATTTGTATATCTATAGTCTACTCGACTTTGTTTTAATGCTTCTAATACTGCCGGTAATTCCACGGTATCAAAAGCTTTCTTGAAGTCTATGAAAATCAACGTGAGTGGTTTATTATATTCAACACATTTTTCAATTAGTATTTTAAGTGCTTGTAGGTGGTCATTTGTTTCATAACCTTTCCTAAACCCAGCTTGCTCCTTAGACTGATATAAATCTAATTTTCGTTCTAAACGTTTTGTGATGATCTTGGTAAACCATTTGTAGAGATGTGACAACAGACTTATCGGTCTATCATTCTCTAGGTCTGATATATCTCCTTTTTTGTGTATTAGGATAGTAATTGCATTGTTCCATTTTGTAGGGACAATACCTTGGTTTAGACATAGGTTGAATAGTTCAGTTACTACTTCCAGCAGTTTCTTGCCTTCTACTTTAACAGCTTCTATTACTATTTGGTCATCTCCCGGAGCCTTGTTGTTTTTCATTTCCTTTAGAGTTCGTTTCACTTCTTCTATCGTTATGGTAGGCAGAAGTTCGGATCCTTGGTTCATTTAGTTTAACAATTTCCTTTTTACCATCACAAAGCTTTCTTCTGAGTATTTTCATATTTCCATTTTGCTCAATCACATTTTGTATTTTCTCAGTATTATACTTCCTCTGATCTTTACGAATTGCTTTTGAGATATCTCTGTTCAGATTTCTGAGTTCAGCTGAGTCGCCTTTCTGCTTTGATCGCTTGATTTTTCTTTCTTTAGTGAGCTTTCTGGTGTTTTCGCTCAGTTTCTCTTCTTTTCGGGCTGGTCTAGCACAGTGCTGTTTTTGTGCAGTTATTAACGCTTCTTTGATTGCATTATTTACGGTTTCTACAACTGTCGAAAGAGGGTGGTTTTAAGGCCCGATTTATAGCTTTCACATATTCTTTTGTGTTTTCTGGTGTACTCCATTTTTTCAATTCTCTTCTCTTTATTAATCTTGTTCTTTCATTTTTTAAGTTTAACTGTATTGTAGCTCTCACTACTCGATGATCGCTAACAATGCCAAACTGATTTAAAACAATAGAACAGTTTCAAAATCTAAACAGTATCAGAATTCTTATCACTGCTGCTTAAAGTACCAAAGAAACACGGTCAACATATAAGCAGCGAATAGAGGGTAGTGATACTAGGTAACTAAATAATAAAGTTAAAAACTACAGATTTTGATTACCATGTATAGAAGAAACTCTAGACGTTTTAGCAGAAGCCAAAATACTTTTCTAATTTAGATTTATACCAAGCATATTATTAAAGAGAATTTAATTCAAAACCAAGGGACAATCACATTACATGAGTTCAGGTGGGATTAAAGACAAGAAAATAGTTTCTTCTCCCTAATTGATTTAATAGTTTTAGCAATAGTAAATCTTTAATTAATCTCAAGTAAATTCAAGTATGAGAAGATAATCAAGTAAATGCAAGTGTAAGAAGATAGAACTCTTGTACATGGTACATAAGATTTTGCGTAAGGATATAGCACTAGATCCTGAGAAGATCGTCGCAATGAAAGAGTATTCTACACCGCAAAATGCAAAACCCCCAAGAAGATCCGTAGTATTTCTTCTTTGT
This sequence comes from Diabrotica balteata, assembly GCA_918026665.1. Lineage (NCBI taxonomy): Eukaryota > Metazoa > Arthropoda > Insecta > Coleoptera > Chrysomelidae > Diabrotica > Diabrotica balteata. The sequence goes on from OU898283.1 coordinate 84,183,019, forward strand.
CTTCTTCATTGGCTTAACAACTCGTAGTATTTGCGAATTATTATAGAAAAAACGATTATTATGGGAAACTTATGGGAAATAACACAATATATAACCGGAAACATGGACTTAAGGCTGTACTGGAGCATATAACAAGGCTGTACTGGATTCAAACTAAACTTAAAAATAATAAAAACCCCGACAGCTCAGAAAAAACATAATAATCGACTCCTAAGAAATGTCGTAATAGCAGATGAGTTCGGAAATATGATAAATCATCAAATTAAAAAACAGCTAGAAAGATCTGAACAAGAAAATATCGGACAAAATATAAATATAATGAATTCCGCCATGGTTACCATAGCAAACAAAGTTTTGAAATCAGAAAAAGAGCCAGTAAGGAAAAAGGATTGGATAGCCAATAACATACTAGACCTTATTCAGCAAAGAAGAAATTGTAAAAATAAAGATGAGACTCGATATAGAGAAATATATTGACAAATGAGATAAGAGGTTAAGCGAACAAAAGAGTCCTGGATGGAACAGAGATGTCCTGAGATAAAAGAACTACTAAGTTTATTATACACAAAAAAAATTTAAAGAAATTACCTAGACTCAGAGAAAAAGAACTCCTCACTTTATGAGAAACACCAAAATTATTCTCGACTTAAACGAAAAAACGGAAGAATGGACCAACTATATAAAACAGCTCTTTCTGGATAGGAGGCTATCACTTAACACCACAAAGTATACGAATACTGATCCTAGTATTTTAAAAGCAAAAAAAGAGAAAGCCTTCAAACAAAGCAAAAATGGGAAATCTCCAGGCCCTGACCAAATACCATCAGGCTGGCTTAAACTTCTAGAGGACGACAATGTCTAAGAACTAACAAACTTTTATAACCACATATACGAAATTTGAACACTGCCACAAATATAGTTAAAGTCTACATTTATCCCACTTCTTAAAAAAACTAATACATTATCATGTAAAGACTTTAGGTTAATTAGTCCCATGAGTCACTCTCTCAAGCTACTTCTTAGGATAATTTCTAATGGAATCAAGCAGAAATGTGAAGACACAATGGAAAATAAACAGTTCGGTTTCAGAGAAGGATTGGAAACAAGGGAAGCTTTGTTCTCAATGCTAACACTACTTCACTGATCATGGGAAGTACAAAAACTAATTTACGTCTGTTTTATAGATTTTGAGAAGGCGTTGGATAGGGTACAACATGGTAAGCTGTTTGATTATCTAAAAATGACTGGAATAGATGATAAAGATGTGAGACTTTTGCAACACATATAAATATAAATATATATATATATATATATATATATAATATATATATATATATATATATATATATATATATATATATATATAACACTGTTTTTGATGGGTTGGAGTCAATAAAAGGGGCTATTTGTTGACTATTTTTTACTCGAGCTTTCAATTGTGATTACAATTTTTATCAAGAGCTTCTAAAAAATACAAAATGTCTTACAAAGTTGAACTAGAAATAAAAATTTTTTGTTAACTCACCAAATAAAATTAGTTTTTTATATAAAACTACTGCTTACATATTAAATACAAAAAATATTAATAAAAAAATGTCTTATTCTAATAAATGTTTCTCTGAAAAATTTAGATGAAGTTTCTTAAGAAAAAAAAAATTGAATTTATAAACAAAAATAGAATAGCTACAACCAGCCTAATTTATTTTTGACATATTGTCAAAAATAAAATTTTGTTTAAAAAATTCTTCTTTGTTTAGTAACAACAAAAAAAAAGAAGAAGATTTATTCACCATTGATAGATGCCCGAAAAAATGTAACAAATACATGGAAAATTCAAAATGTGATATTTTACCATCGAGCAATAAGACAAAAGAGGGAATCTAACGCTTATGAAAAGGAGACCAAAAAAGTGGCCTCTGATGGCGGACATATCCGGAAATGCGAATGCGCCAAATTTAAATTTTCCGACACTTATTAACAGTAGCTGTATAATATTTTTCAGAATGTGTCTTAGACGAGAAAGTTTTAATTAATTATTAATGATAAGAGTCTAAAATGCGACACAATTGTTAAAAAACTTCAATATAAATAAGATTTCATGTGACATTTGGGACAAACAATAACATAACCCAACTAAATTTGATTTCTTAAACAAGGAGAGAGACTCTCTTTCCTTGTTTAATGTGGCCTCTAAAGATCGCACTTCCTGTCTAACAATATGTTTGCCCCCACTACCTTTACATTCCCTCTTTTGTCTTTTTGCTCAATGTATTTTACTGACTGCATAAATTAAATAGAAATTATATAATTATAAATTTTGCTTAAATTTTGAATTTCTGACCTTTTGTTTAAATTATTATCACTTTTGCTAATACAAACCATTTCCAAAAAAGTTCTTTTAAATTTATTACTTTCATTACATAAAATTTTAATATTATCAAAATCCATAATATGGTCTTTGTCTATTACATGCTCTGCCAAAGCACAAGATGGTTTCTTAATTCTATAATCACTCTTGTGAGAAATAAATATTAATAATAATAATAATAAATATTACATGCAGATGCATATTTTTTCCAAAAGAGTCACAAGTACTTCTTTTTTCTTATATATATATATATATATATATATATATATATATATATATATATATATATATATATATATATATATATATAGGAATCAAGAATATTCTATTCTGGTGGAGGGCAAAGAAACAGACAAAATTTGTTCAAAGAGGTGTTAGTCAGGTTTGTGTGTTGTTCCCAAGTTTGTTTAACGTTTACTCAGAAATAATTTTTAACGAAGCCTTGGAAGGGCAATGTGGAGTTTAAATCGGGGGTGAAACTATTAACAACATCAGATATTCAGATGATAAAGCGCTCATGACTGAAAGTATCGAAGATATTCAATTCCTTATAAATCGAGTAACTAGAGAATCCTCTAATAACAGACTAAGCATAAATACGACAAAGACAAACTTACTTGTGGTTAGTAAACAAAACCTCGGCGCTATATAACTATATGTCAATAATGAACCGATAACAGAAGTTAACCATTTTAAATACCTAGAATGTTGGATAAACGAGACACTAAATTCGGATAAAGAAATTAAAACTCGTATTTCAAGAGGAGCATTTATGAAACTTAGATCTATTCTGAGCAGCTGAACTTATAGCAGAAATTAAGTTCCTAAAATGTTATGTGTATCCTGTATTACTGTATGGATGTAAAACCTGGATTATGAAGGTTAACATGATGAACAAATTAGAAGCCTTCGAGATGTTGTTATATCGTAGAATGCTCGAAATATCATGGGTTCAACACATTTCAGACAGAGAAGTCTTGAACAGAGTAGGTCAAGGTGAAGGTGACTTATAAAAAGATAATAAAGATGATAAGATAGAGAAAACTCTAATATATGGGGCATTTATGAGAGGAAGCAGATAAAGGATAATGCAGTTGATACTTAACAAAAAGATCGACGGAAAAAGAGGAATTGGTAGCAAGAAATACTCATGGCTCTGAAACATTCGTCAATGGACTGCCTTATCAGCAGATTATTAGATATTAGATATTAGATATTAGATAATTAGATAATTAATACATGCCGCGCAAGATCAAAACGATATCGGCAAATCGTCATGGAAGCTACCCACGCCTAAAATTTGCGCACGGTACGCAAAAAAGAAGAATAGAAAACCATTTGATAACTTCAAAATATCGTTATCAAACCCCCAATGATAGAATTCCTAAATTTATCAATGGGAAATCAGTCTACTCCAAGGACAAATATATCAATCATAGCACTAGGACCTACTTTGCCGAGCAGTAACTACAAAATTGTAGCATGTGCCAGTTAAACACTTGATAAAGTAGAAATTAAATATGCTAATTTCAAAAAGGAAATATTAGCAGTAAAATGGGGCATTTACAAATGGAGACATTACCTTCGATAAAAGGAATTTGTTAATCTGACGGACCATCGCACATTGCTGTACCTGTTTAGTATGGTAAACCCTACGAGCAAATTAACCAAATTCAAATTAAAGTTAGAGGAATACAACTTTACAGTTAGATACGTGAAAGGAGCTAAAAACGTTAAAGCAGATGACTTATTAGTAGACTTCGGCAAATATGCATATTGCATATTTTGCATATTGTGCATATTTTATGCAAATATTTCATATTTTGGCATATTTGTATAAAAGTTTGCATAAAGTACATAAAAGTTCAGATTTTTATACTGAATTTGAAAATTTTTAAACATACCAATTTATTTCAATTCTTGTATAAAATTTTGTAGTCATTTTAATCAAGAAATGATCTAAGTACGTAATCTCTACAGGTACAAAACATTTACAATTCTACATAGAAAGTCTCGGTCACTGAGGCATTCAGTTATTGGATAATCGCTAAGGGTTCGCTCATTTGCATTTTATGATCTAATCCCCAAATCTATCCACAATTTATTGTATCTTAACAGCAGGTAAATGGCTAATAGTTTTGTTCCTAATTTAGGGATTTTCCAAAATCTCCCAGTTTATTGAATTAGGTACCTAAACATTTCTAATTTGATGCTCAGATTTGTAAATCATTTTGGTTTTGATATTCAAAGCGTAAACACTCGTTGTGCGTAACAAAAAGGAAGATTGTGATTTTATAATGCCTAAAACAACCAGTGCTTCAACTTGGATTAAACCTTATAAAGAGCTGTCTATGGATATGGGAAAAATCTACTGTTCAGTCTGTGGCAAAATTGTAAGTATCTAATATTTTCTATTAAATATCTAATATTTCATACATACAGGGTGTTTCCAAATGACACTTACAACGTTTGACTGTAGATACTACTCGAAAAATTGAACAAAACGATATAGTTAATGAGGGGTCAAACTTATTTAATTTTCGAGATACTGGGTGTTAAAATTAAAAAAAATTAAATTCTTTTAGTTAATAACAACAATAACTTTAAAACCAATAAACGTATTTACTTGAAATTTAGTACTCGTAGGTTGTTTTTAAATGAAAAATAGCTTCCTTTAGTGAGAAAAAATTGTCGATGGTACAATACAATGGTGTTTATTTAGAAAAATTTTTCTCCTTTACTTTTTTTTGTGAAGTCAACTATTCTAAAACACAATTATTTTTATTGTAATTGAATTAACAAAAAAAAACTTTTGTTGAATTTTAAAATAAGTTATATGATGTACTAATAGTTAGTAACAAAAACTAATTTGTGGATTAATACTGCATTTAAAACACTTAGCGAGTGTTTTTTTTTTCAAACCAGTTATTTGATTAACCAAAAACACCTTGTATATTTTTATATTTTAAAGGTTGGGTTAAAATAAAGGTTTTTATTTTTATTTATAGATAGCATGTGAGAAAAAATTTCAGATAGACCAACATGTGAGAACTGCTTCACACATTGCAAAAAGAGGAAAAATAGGAAGAAAACATCAAACTTCAATGGCTAAATGTTTCCAATCTACTTCAAAAAAATTAGATCATCAAGAAACTTTTAACGAAGACTTGTGTCGCGCATTAGTATCTGCAAACATACCGCTTTCAAAATTAGCAAATGTAAATTTTAGTTCGTTTCTAAAAAAATATTGCAAACTTAATGTTCCAAGTGATCGGTCTCTAAGAAGAAATAATGTGAACGGGCTATACTCGTCGGTGTTAATTAATATTAAGGAAGAAATTGCAGATAATTATTTTTACATATCTGTAGACGAAACCACTGATTCCTCAGGAAAGTATATTGCTCATTTATTGATTGGTGTTCTTAAAGAAGATACCTTACCAAAATCTCATCTTATTTCATGCCAGCAACTTGAGAAAACAAATGCTTTAACAATTTCGCGTTTTATACAAGAAACATTAGCAACTTTTTTTCTTCCGACAACTATTCCTTCTAATAAATTACTGCTTATTTTATCGGATGCTGCTCCTTATATGGTGAAAGCAGGACAGAATTTAAAAATATTTTTCCCGCATTTAATACATGTTACTTGTGTAGCGCATGGATTAAACAGAGTTACAGAGGAAATACGAAAAAAGTTTCTTCTTGTAAATACCATGATAGCCAGTGTCAAAAAAGTATTTCTTAAATCTCCTATAAGAATTCAACTTTATAAAGAAATGCTACCTAACATTCCTCTTCCACCACAACCTATTTTAACGCAATGGGGAACATGGTTAGAAGCAGCTAATTTTTATGCAGATCATTTTGTTAAAATAAAGAACATAATTGATACGTTAACAGATGAAAGTTCCCAATCTCTTTTGGATTCTAAACATACTTTTCAGAGTAACTTGCTTCAACAAGAACTTTCGTTTATAAAATCAAATTTTAGTTTTGTTCAAAAAACAATTACTCAGTTAGAATCACCAAAACTGTCATTGTTCGAAAGTACAGCATTAATAAAAGAATTTGCGTCATGTTGTCGGAACGTTAGAGGTAATATTGGAAAAGAAATTTTAAAAAAATTTGAAGCTACTATGGAAAAAAATAAAGGTTACCATATTCTTTCTGAAGTAGTCAGTGTTCTAGCTGGAAATATTTCGGAAACAATTAATTTAGAACCAAATGTTTTGGTTAGTTTGAAAAATGCTCCCGTTACATCAGTTGATGTTGAACGAAGTTTTTCCATATATAAATATATGTACTCAGACAGAAGCCACAAGTTTTTGTTAGAAAATTTTGAATACCACTTGGTCATTTATTGTTACCATAATTCTAAATAAGTTTATTCATACTTAAAAATGATGTAGTTACTTAAAATAAATGTAAATCTTAATGAATAGTAGGAAATATTTAGTTATGTACACTTTTTTTTTTTAAATAAAATTGTTACTATTTTACGATTTTTTTATTTATTTGTATGCATATTTTGTAAAATATTTGCATATTTTCGGGTAAACACGTGCATATTTATGCGCATATTTTCTACATTTTTATTTGCATATTTGCCGAAGTCTACTTATTAGGAATAAAGATACAGAACGAATGATATTGGTGTCGACGAGAGCACAAACTAAGAAGCGGAAAGAAATAGACAATTTGTAGGAAGAATGAACCGATCAACCGGACGTAATCGAATTGTTAAGATTACTGAAAAGTTCTATAGGAATGAAACTAATAGATAATGACGAATAAAATGAAATAAAGCTAGACTCTGCTAAAGAACATACAGAGAATAGTAAATTTTATAACTAAGAGAAAAATATTATTCAGTAGATTTGATTTTCTCAATTAATATCTACGCTACAAGCGTTGCTGAGAGACTATATACAAAATTACGTACAAAGTAATATACTTCTTCTTCTTAGAGTGCCGTCTCCCTACGGAGGTTGGCGATCATAATGGCTATTTATATTTTAGAACTTGCTGCTCTAAACAAATCAATCGATCTGCATTGATATCAATCAGGTAGATTCTTTAACAGTGAGTTCTGCCTTCGGCCAACAGACCTTCTTCCTTGAATCTTTCCCTATATTATCAGTCTCAAAATTTCATATTTTGGTCCCCTCATCACGTGGCCTAGGTATTCCAGTTTTCTGATTTGTATAGTGGTGATTAGTTCTGTTTCTTTACCAACTCTTACCAGTACTTCTTTATTTGTAATTCTATCAGTCCATGATATTTTCAATACTCTGCGGTATAACCAGAAATTGAAGGCCTCGATTCTTTTTAAATTACCTTTTTTTAACGTCCAAGTCTCAGCTTTATATAATAATATTGAAAATATATAACAGTAAATGGTACGTAGTCTGATCTCCAAATTGAGATTTTTGCACGTTAGGAGTGGTTTCATTCGTATAAATGCTGATCTGTCAATCTCTATTCACCTGTTTATTTCTACAATATTATCATTAGTTTCATTGATCATAGTTCCCAAATACTGATATTTTTCTACTTGTTCTATCACGTTGCCATTGATTGTCAATGGGTGATGTATATTTTGTGGTCTTTTGTCATTAGCATGTACTTCGTTTTTTTTTTAGCGTTTATAGTAATTCCCATCTCAGCACTATTCATACTCAAGATTTCGATAAGATGTTGTAGATCCTCTATACTCGTTGCTATGATCACAATGTGGTCTGCATCTCTTAAGTTGTTTATTAATTTTCCGTTTAAGTTGACTCTCGCATCGATATTATTGAGGGTGTTTTGGAAAATTTCTTCAAAATATCAGTTTAACAAAAGTGGTGATAAAACACATCCCTGTCTATCTCCTCTACAGATCCTCATTTCTTTTGAGTGTTGCCCATCAATTTGAACTATGGCACTAAGGTTCCAATATAATGTTTGAACTATATTTATGATTTTACTGTCAATGCGCTTGTTCATAAGTATTGATATTAGTTTTTCATGTCTTACTTTATCGAAAGCTTTTTCGTAGTCGACGAAGCACAAGTGTACATCAACATTTACATCCCGACATCGCTTAATCAATATGCTGATAGCAAATAGTTCTTCTCGAGTACCCATTCCATTTCTGAACCCAAACTGCGTCTCGCTAATATTCTTCTCTAGCCTTTAGTATATTCCCTTATGTATTATTTTTAGCAGAACTTTTAAAGTATGACTCATGAAACTCAGTGTTCGATAATCAGAGCACTCTTTTGCTACTTGTTTTTTAGGGATGGTTATAAATGCTGAATTCAGCCAGTCTTGTGTTATTATTCCCGTATCGTATACCGTGTTGAATAAATCTGGCAATACTTCCAAGTTATCCTCTTCCACTAGTTTTAACAGTTCTACTGGTATTCTATCTAATCCAGCTGCCTTATTATCTTTAGAGTTTTTGATAGCATATTTGATTTCATCTATCGTGATCTTTGTCTCTCTAAAGGATTTAATTCTGGTATTTTCTGCATTTCACTTCTTTCATCTTGGAAAAGTTCTCTAACGTACTCCTCCCATCGTTAAATTCTCTGGTAAATCTATTAGTACTACTCCTTTTTTGTCTTTTGTGTGTCCTTGCTGTCTATTTCAACCCATTCCAGTCACTTCTCTTTTTTTTTGTGCATAGTTCTCATATTATATTTTGTTTCTAGTTCTTCTATCTCTTTACATTGCTTCACCAAATAGATTTCCCTAGCTGTTTTGATTTTTTCCTTAATTATCAGTTGTATTTCTTTATACTTCTGTAGATCTTTTCCTTTTTATTTCTTTATTTCTTCCATCAGTAATAGTATTTCTTTTGTCATCCAGTGTTTTTAGCCTCTGACCTATGTTGTATTAAACTTTCTTAAGCTAGTTTCAGTAATGTGTTTTTTATATTATACCACTTTTTATTTACATCCATAATTTGTTTGTTGTCAGTTAGTGTTTTTTGCATATTAACATTCACATTATTTTTTAATTCGTTTTTTATTTCTTCGTTTTATAGCATTCTTACGTTAATTTTTGGTTGTTGTTGTTTGAGTTCAATTCTTTTTAATTTTATTTTCACGACAGCCACTAACGGATTGTGGTCTGAGTTAACATCTGCTCCAGGATAAGTTTTAACTGAGGTTATAGAGTTTGTATATCTGCTATTTACGAGTATAAAGTATATCTGCTTTCTGACAGTGTAGTTTTCTGTATGTAAAGGAGTCGCCCATGTATATAGTCTTCTTTTAAGAAGCTGAAACCAAGTATTGTCAATTATCATATTCTTTTCTTGGCAGAATTCTACGGGCCTTTCTCCTCTCTAGTTTCTAGTTCCTAGTCCGAACTGTCCAACTATATTTTCAACTGTACCTACTCCAATTTTTGCATTAAAATCTCCTAAAATGTAAGTAATATCTCTAGATTTTGTTAACTTGATTGTATTGTGCAATTCTAAATAAAACTTTTCGATCTCATCTTCAATCTTATCAGCAGTGGAAGCATAGACTTGTATCATATTAATATTACAGTTCCGTGCTTGAACTTTTATCATTATTATTCTTTTTGAGATTTGAATCACACCTAGTACTGATTTTCTAATAGTGTTGCTTATGATGAAAGCTACTCCGTGTCGATGATCAGTTTTGTCTCCTCCAGTGTAATAAATATTGCGGTTATTTATTGATATCTCTCCATTTTCTGACCATTGTACATCGCTAACCCTAAGTATATCTATATTTAGCCTCTCCTTCTCTTTAATAACATTGTGTAGTTTTCCAGGCTGATACATACTTCTTACATTCTAGGTAGCTATTTTTATCAGAGAGGGTAAAATGTTTTTTTGTGGTATTTTGTGCAAGGGTTTCGCATATTGACGACCGAGGTGGAATTGCGTTATGATGGTTGTCCCCCCCCCCTGCCGGATTTTGGTCTCCGATTACCGTAATCAATAATGTTTCTTGCGCAAATAGTGCTAGCCATTATTTATACTAGAGATCTCATCAGGGACCTTTAATGCAGTGGTTTCTCGTTACCTTCAGCATTCTGATGCCGTTGACCACTTTCTTGGTTCTTCTGCCTTCGAGACCAATTTCTCAGTCTCAGGACAACAGAGTGTCCTTCCACTTACTAGATCATTTGCCCTAAGCCGTTGGCCAGTAAATAGTTGATTGCTTATCCCGACAAACACTCGGACGTCAGAGCCTCGTTAGTTATCTTAGTAAATAGTAATAGACAGTAACTATTAATAATAAAAAATAATAAAGTTATAATAAAAAAAGTTATAATAAAAAATGTAAAAATATATACGGTACAAGAAAAACAGAACATAGCAGGTTAAAAGTTAAGAAGAATTATAATTAATCATTAGTAGATGTTACTGACAAAAGAGCATGCAGAAATAAATTTAATGTACAAAAACATTAGGATACATTATTTTTGGAACGGGTTACTTTTTGCCCTTACCAACGTCATAAGTAATTAATCATGAGTAAACAAGCTCACGTTATCACATTAACCACCACACAAACATTTGACATAACATTTATAGATCTAGTAGTCTTATCAACTCAACAAACCTAACAGTCTTCCGGGTTAAACCGTGTCAGTTATCACTGCGCCGAGCTTTCGATATCCTCTTCGATGTCTTGTACAGGGCTTCCAAGATCTTAGAGGGTCTTCTGGTCTCAAGCCCCCAAACCTTTTACACTTATCATTAATTACTGGTACTAAGAATAGAGGACGGTTTATTTATACCGTCGATGGTGAAGTGGTTTGGTCAAAGGTTGGCGCCGGAGTTAGCGTGGTTTTTGGCATGGGAATTGGCGCGGGGGTTGGCGCGAACATTTCTGACAGTAAAGTTCCTCCTGTATAGGCGAATAAAATGTTCGGAAAGGTTTTCGCGGTTAGTACAATTACTTCTGTAGCTAAGATTAATACTATTACAGGAATTAATATTAAAATTAACAATCTTTCGGGTTAAATCTCTATCTCCAGTAATTGCCAATATCTTTATGCAAGACTTCGAGACCCGAGCACTATTCACATCAATGCTTAAATCCACATTTTGGCTACAATATGTTGAGGATACATTCGTCATTCTGAACCTTCGAACATTCTTCGTTAAACCCATCTAAATGGTATACATCCTAGTAGTACTATACTTAGAAGGATTTGTAAATAGTAGCCATATCATTGGTAGAAAACTTTATCTTGAGGTATGTATCTTTACCCAGAAAAAGTTTCACAGACATACAACAAAACAGATAAAACGTAACATCTGGTCATTCGAATTCTGAGCTCTAGACTAAGGTCTTGATCTTGAAAAAAATGTGTTCATGTACATGTGTTGTTTTCTTTGCTTGTTCCTTTCTTGATAGGATTTCTTTTTTTTTGCTTACACTGGCTATTGATTTTTGCTCCCAAATATTTTATGATAGTTACCTGTTCCATTATTTGTCCCTTGGCATACAAATGTACGTTTGTTGGTATTTTTAAAAATACTGTAGTTTTAGTTCTGGAAACATTTAGATGTAAACCGAACATTTCGCTATGACGAACTACCACATTTATTATATTTTGTAGTTCTTTTGTATTGCTTCCACTTTGCACTTTGTCTAATGCTTTTCTAAATATAGATTCCAAGCACAGACTAAATAATAGCGGTGATAAGACGCAACCTTGTCACACTCCTCGTCGAATTCGTATATCTTCGGATGTTGTGTGCCCTATTTCAATTGTTGCCGTTTGCTGCCAATATAGTTCTGAGATAATAATTTGTAATTAATAATGCCAATCTCCACTTCTTAATGTAATATTTTATTTTTAATAAAACGTATTTAACAAGAAATAGCATAAGTAACATTAGTAGTAGTAGTTTTCCTAATATAGTTATTAAACAAATTTATTTTCACTTAAGGGTAGCTTTTATAATAAAAGTACATATATTTTTTGTACAATATCCTGATCCTTTATTTTCCAAGATAACAAAATTTTGATCCAGATTCATTATGATTTACATACATTTATATATATATATATATATATATATATATATATAATATACATATATATATATATATATATATATATATATATATAAATTATTAAACCATATATACATGTTTTAAGCAAAACTACATTATTAATGAATAAATAATTCAAATCATCAATGTGTTGTAAGACTTACAATCAATTTAATTTAATTATCAGATAAGTCTTATTTATTATTTCTTTACCTATTTGAATAAATAATTGTAGTAATGAATTTTAAAAATACATGCAACGTAATGTACATTATTTATTATTTTTTTGCCATGAGTTCGTTCCAAGTTGCCTTGAATGCATCTTCTGCATCCTTATTAAATTTGGAGTAAGGTAATTCAGACATTCTCTTTAACCAAGCGGTTATTTTTGGATATTTGTCTTCGGTACACAATCCAACCGCATTCCAGTTTGTAATTGTAGTCCAAAAGCTAAAATCTGCTATTGTCAGTTCATTACCAGCTACATACTTATTCGAACCTAAAAATTTTTCAACAATTTCATAGGCTTCTTCCAACGCTTGCAGTTGCTCTGGTACAATGTCTCGTTTTTTCTCCAGGAAAACTCTTTTCTAAAATTAAAACAAAGGATTATTTTTTTACATTTAATGTTGTCCGAACCACTAGGGTTATAGAGGGTTAACATTGAAAAAAGAAACATTTGTGAATGCGAATAAAGTATTTTGGTACACCTCTACATTAAGTGTTTTGATAGGAATATTACTCATTATTAGTTCTATTTCATGTATAAAAATAAAACGAGTAGTTTTATTTTTATAATGTAATGGTAATCTAAAAGTAACTGTAACAACATCGGTTAAGAAAATATGCTCAAACACGAAAACGGCCAAAACATCTAAACTCCAACCTAATACAATTAAACTACTCCAAGAAAGACGAAACAGAACAGATCGAACTTCGGAGAGCTTTAAAAGTTTAAACAAAAATGTGAAGAAAGAAATCAGGAACGATCATAGAAACTATAATAACAATCTAATAAAAAATATAATACAAGATAACTGCAACATGAAAGTACTCAAAGCAAAAAACTCAAGCGGCACAACAAAAATCATAGAAATAAAAAATGAGAAAAACGTCACCGTCAGAGACAGAAAGGAAATAAGCGAGGCCATTGAAAAATTCTACACTAAACTATACTCGGTAAATACACAACCACAACAACGACGTACTCAACGAACAATAATTAACACCGGCTCAGAAGAAATACCGGACATAACCGACTATGAAATAAGAATGGCCCTAAATCAACTTAAAACGAATAAATGTCCGGGAGAGGATAAGATTACAGTTGAAATGTTGAAAATTGGTGGCAGAAAAATGGAACAGGTATTAAATGTTTTATTTAATAAAGTAATTGATGAAGGAAAGATTCCTCAAGAATGGTACAACTCCGACGTCATTTTACTATTCAAGAAAGGAAACAGAGCAAACATCGAGAATTACCGACCAATATCCTTGCTATCACATCTGTATAAATTACTAACTAAAATCATAACCAACCGCCTAACACATAAGCTCGATTTCTATCAACCTATCGAGCAGGCTGGATTCAGAAAACATTTTAATACCATAGACCACTTGCACACCGTAAGAACACTGATAGAAAAATGCACCGAGTATAATGTTCCAATTCATATGGCGTTCGTCGATTTCCATAAAGCATTCGATTCCATCGAATTATGGGCAGTGCTTGAATCTCTAGAAAATGCACGCATAGATTCAAGATACATTAACATAATTAAAAACATATATGAAAATGCCACCATGCATATAAAGCTGGACGAAAGCACAAAAACTAATCCCATAAGACTACAACGGGGAGTAAGACAAGGAGACACCATCTCTCCCAAACTATTTACCCTTGCTCTAGAAGATATTTTTAAGAAACTGGAATGGAACAATAAGGGTATCAACGTCGACGGATCATACTTAAACCACTTGAGATTCGCAGATGACATAGTTTTAATAGCCGATAATATCCAAGAACTAAATGATATGTTACAACAATTAAATGCAGTTTCAGGAGCGGTAGGCTTAAAAATGAATTACAGCAAAACAAAAATACTGAGCCGAGACCAGACAAATATAACAATACAAAATCATACCATAAAAAATGTGGAACATTATGTATATCTAGGTCATGTTATCAAACTAGGAAAACCAAATCAAGATGCTGAAATTAAAAGAAGAACACAACTGGCTTGGGGCGCTTTCGGCAAACTAGCACATATCTTGAAAAACACCTCCATTCCTATAAACTTAAAGAAAAAGGTGTATAACACATGCATACTACCTGTTTGTACCTACGGCTTGGAGACAGTAGCACTTACCAAAAAATCTGCCAAAAAATTAGAAACAACGCAAAGAGCAATGGAACGAATCATGCTTGGAATATCACTAAGAGACAAGATTAGAAACACCGAGATAAGACGTAGAACGAAGATTAGGGATATTGTGGAAGAAATTACAAAAATGAAATGGCGCTGGGCAGGTCACGTAGCCCGATATAATGACAACAGGTGGACACGGAGAATTCTAGAATGGAGACCAAGGACGACAACAAGAAGCATGGGAAGACCTCAAAAAGATGGGTAGATGACATAAGAGCAGTGGCAGGCAAACAGTGGATTAGATTGGCGCAAGATAGAGAAAGATGGAAGCAATTGGGAGAGACCTACATTCAGGAGTGGATGGAAAATGGTTGACAAAGAAGAAGAATGATAATCTAAACGAAGTAATTAAACATAACTAAAAGTTAATGATGAACATTTAAATCATGAACAAATTATGTATAATAGTAAAAAAGTTTTGAAAATTACTAAAATTTTTTTACAAAATGTTTAAAGTAGAAAATGTAAGGTGTTATTAAAAATATTAATATTTCAGTTTTAAGCAGACATAACATTTCATTAACCCGCACACTTGTATAGTCTTAAAGCGCGTTTAGAAGTAGTCACTTCTGTCGGTACTCTGCAAGTGCCACGGGCCGTTTTTTAACGTCCCCAGGAGTGATGTAAATTTTCGTTACTTTTGAACATTTGTAATAATTTGTTACTGTAGATATCAATACTCAGTACTTTATACTAGTTACTTTCGGTACTTTTAGTCTTTAATTAGAGTACGATATTCATGACTTTAGTGATTACTATATAAAAGTTAATGGTAATAGACTTCGGTACTTAATGTTAATAAAAATGGTCCAAACTTGGTTAACTGGGATTTTATTAAACATAATAAAAATTCTTTTATTTTCACAAAACAAAAGAAAAATACACAATAAAATATAATCGACAAATCGAAAAAATAAAAATTGCTAATTTTTATAAATCATTAATACACTGTAAAATAAGAAACATTTCTACATTTTTTGATTTTAATCTATTTCTGCGTTCGGTTACTATTTGACCGGCCGTCACATAGCACATGCGCATAAATACTTTTGGGGTTAATTTAGATTACCAGGGATTCACTCTTTGCCTCTCGCACCACCAAACGAGAGGATCCATTTTCTTTTAAGGTTTGGCTCTTCAAAAAACATTTTGATTTCGGCGATGGCGACTGCTGTTGGACTTGTCACATGCAAAGAGTTTTTTATACACATTTATCAAAATCCTACCAAATCATATCGTAACTTTCTGTATTGTCCAATAGGTCCTTCTTTATTTATATTTGTTTCATTAACGGTTTCAGTTTTAGTAGATTGATATTCTATAAGATTGATATTCTAGAAGACCTAGTTTATCTTGAATTAACTTTGAACCGTTTTTAAGGTTTAGGCGTTAGAAATTTCTTTGCCAACCATAAGGCGATTAGCAAATGAAGGAATACAAAAAGATTCTGATTATACCAATAAAGTAAGCGAATCAGTAGCCACTAGTTGTGAACCCAACTTGATTTTAAATAAATACCAACATACCATTAGGACTCGTATATACGGAATGTTTAGTAAAGGTAAGTTAAAGTCTCTATGTACATATACATATATATCTGTCGCTTGGAATAAAAACACAACATGTAAACTCCAGTAATCAGCCATTGTTTGTATTTGGCCACATAGTAACCACCTTTGATTGTAGTTTATAAGCTTATTACTCAATACACATCAATATACTTAAGTTAATATTGGAATATCACTATGTTTGAAACAATTTGTATGCTAGAAATATTATAAATAATATAAAATAAACTGGAAACTTAATGCTTCTCATTCACCCATTGTAGAAGAACCATATGATTGTTGTATTTCTGTTTATTAATGGTAATTAAACTACTTATCCTTATTTTATCTATTTACACCTTTATGTTTTGAAAAAGGTAAAAGCCTTAAAGATATGGACATCTGATTTTTTTAAATGAAACTATCTCATGTCCTTACTATAGAAATGATATTAACCTAAAATCCAGAAAAATTGACATCCGCCCTTTTATTCGAAGCCACAGATAATATATAATTAATAATAATATAGTTAAAATATTTTATCATATTTCTGTTATGTAGAAAGGCAGGAGCAACTAACTTTTCAGATACATTTCTTTTAAAAAATTCTTACTGACAACTAGTTACATAATATATAAAATATATAGAAGTAAAAAGTGATAATAAAAAGAATACTACTGATATAAGTACCAAACTTCTGTGGTAAATGGGTAAACTTACTTACAATATTGTAATAAAGATTTAAATCCTTTTTGCTGAAGTTTGTCCATTTACATCATACATTTTAGGAAAATATATAGATCTATTTTCATAACTCTTACACTTTGAATTATTTAAATATGCTTACTACGATTTATGAACGGAGTACTGTTTGTTGCATATACCATTTAAATAGATAAATTCCAAATGTTACAATTAATATGTTACTTTACATTCCAAATATTGTTTCTAGAAGAATCACTATAGTGTCTTATTAATTTTTCTTTGTTCGTTTTAGGTGAGCATGTAACTCTCTATACTTTACAACAAAAGCTCGAGGAGTGGATGAGGTAAAAATTTCGATTTCTGCACTTCAGCGAGTTTTAAAAGTATTAAAATTCAGATGGGTGAATTGTAATATTTCAAACAGGAAGTATTTAATGGAGCAAGCACATGTTACATTCAAAAGACTCCAGTTCTTAAAAGCATACAAAGAGAATGAAATGGATGGATACCCTTTTAAACCAGTTTTCCTGGATGAGACGTGGATATTTAGTAAAGGAGGATTCCGGAAGAGCTGGCAAGATGGCAGTAGTTATGCAGTCCGAAAGAAGAGTGGAGAAGGTGTACGATACATTGTCCTTCATGCAGGTTCTGAAAATGGGTTTATTAATAACTGTGAACTCATTTTCAAAAGTGGAAGTAAATCTGGTGACTACCATGATTCGATGAATTCAGATAATTTTGAAAAATGGTTTGTGCATCAGCTTTTACCAAACTTAGAAGAACCTTCGTTGATTATAATGGACAATGCATCGTACCATTCCACTTTAGTTGAAAAAATTCCAAATGCAAGTTGGACCAAACATTCTTTATTGGAATGGTTGACAAACCGAAATATTAAATATTCAATATCTATGATGAAGTTTGAGTTAATGGCTATTGTAAAGAAGCATTTACCAGATAAAATATTTAAGTACGTATTAGAATTTATTTATTAAATGGCATTTTTATGTATTTTGTTTTACAGATTAGATAGACTAGCCCTTCAATATGGCCATCGGGTCTTGAGACTCCCTCCATACCATTGTCAATTTAATCCGATAGAGAACGTTTGGTCTGACTGCAAAAGGTATTATGATGCAAATATAACTTCTGCTGGCGTTACAAATGAAGCCACAGTTTTAAATCTTTGGAAACAATCTCTACAACAGGTAAATTAATATATTTTTTTTAATTCTTAGGTAATAACTTTGCTCTAATTTTAGGTTACACCAAAAAAATGGGAGAAACTATGTTAAACATGCGGAGAAACTTATTAATGAGTATTGGGAGACTGCCAAAAAGAATAAACCCCATAGCTCCAGTAATTATCGATTGAAATGAATCGGATTTTGACTATTCAGATGACGATTTTGTTGGCTGATACTCAACCGTTTTTCTCGTTTGATTCGCCAATTTTGATGTTTGGGTTACATTTATTATTATGTTCAAAAGAATTTTTTTTTTCAAAAACATTTTGAAATACAAGGACGTCCTGTAATGGGGACATTAGGTATTTGTATGGTATTTTTCAAAACACATAGTTTTTTCACCATATTGCGACCTTTGTATTTACTTGACCTAGTGGTTCAATGGTATCATAATTTGATAACATAGAACACTTATCAATATATTATATATACGTCATACCATTTCACACACAAAATTTCATTAGTTTTGTCAAATCTATAATAATATGTATTTTCTTCATTAGCTTACTCTTCATTAGCTTTCTCCATTACTGGATATTTTACAGTTCCTTTTGCCTTTACATTTTTGTTGTTTCAGATATATCATTAGTTAATATGTCATGAAATGTTTATCGAAAAAATTTCATTTGTAGATGGTTCAGGCAATTATTTAAAAATATCATTTACTATTTTAGCTCCAAGTGGTCTTTTTTAATAGTACCATTTGCTTTTTTCGGCAACAAAGGTGAAAACCATAATTATATCCAGTGGAACCAGTTATTATTCCATTCTTATATTCACATCTGACTGTCTTCTCTCTAATTAACTGTTTAGCTAAGTTATAACCAAAATATTTCACCATGGAGTTGTCTCATCATCATCATCACACAGCCAAATTTGTCCACTATCGAACATAGGCCTCCTCAAGATGTCTCCACTCTTCTCTGTCCTGTGCAGCTGCGATCCAGTTTGTCACTATTCTTTTAATGTCGTCCGTCCATCTGGTAGGTGGTCTTCCACGATTTCGCTTGTCTGCCCTTGGCCGCCATTCTAAAATCTTCTTTGTCCATCTGTTGTCTCTCTGTCTTGCGACGTGTCCTGACCATTTCCACTTCAACTTCGTAATCCGTTTTATGACGTCTTCCACTCCAGTTCTTCGCCGTATCTCATCATTTCGTATTCGGTCTCTCAAAGTTACGCCAAGCATAGATCTTTCCATTTTTCGTTGTGCTACTTGTAACTTTTTTATTGATGCTTTAGTCAATGTCAGTGTTTCAGCTCCATAAGTGAGCACCGGAAGTACGCACTGGTTAAATGCTTTTCTCTTTAGCTTTATTGGGATGTTTTCCTTAAACACGTCTTTTAGCTTGCCATAGGCTGCCCATCCTAAAGCTATTCTTCTAGATAATTCGCATGTTTGGTTGTCTCTACTTATTTGTATTTCGTGGCCCAGATATATGTATTTGTCAACCGTTTCAATATGCCAGTTTTCTAGTTTCAATGGTCCACTAGGTACTAAGTTGGTCATCATTTTAGTTTTCGCAAAGTTTATTTCCAGCCCTACTTTTTGGGAGACTCGTTGTAAATCTTGTAGCATTTCGTTGGCCTCCTTTAGGTCGTCGGTTATTAGAACTATGTCATCTGCAAATCGTAGGTGGTTCAGCCTTTCGCCATCGACACTCAAACCTCTGTTTTCCCATTCTAACATCTGGAATGCATGCTGCATTACGGCATTGAATAGTTTTGGTGACATGTTGTCTCCTTGTCTAACTCCCCTTTTTAGTTTTATTTTTTGAGTAGGGGTGTGGAGGTTTATTGCTGTTGTGGCATTTGCATATATATGTTGAATAATGCTGGTATATCGGTAGTCGATTCTACAATCTCTCAAAGCTCTTAAGATAGCTACCATCTCGATAGTGTCAAAGGCTTTTTTATAGTCAACAAATACTAGAACTAGTGGCCGGTTGTACTCTATAGTTTTTTCAATTAGGGCCTTTAGACAAGTTAGATGGTCATTTGTACCATACCCAGGGCGGAAACCTGCCTGTTCTCTTGGTTGGCATGTTTCTAGTTTGTTCTCAATTCTGGCAGTGATAATTCGAGCAAATAATTTATACAGGTGACTTAGAAGACTGATTGGCCTATAGTTTTCGAGGTCTGTTTGATCTCCTTTCTTATGCATGAGGAGCGTTATAGAATTATTCCATTCAGCTGGTATTGCTTGGTTTTCTAAGCATATATTGAAGAGCTGCTTGATTGTCCTGATGAGAGCAGAGCCTCCGATTTTTAGCGCATCCGCCACTACTCCATCTTCTCCTGGTGCTTTGTTTTTTTTTTCATTTTCTTTAGAGCATGGTAAATTTCAGCCGTTGATATGTCGGGAATATCTTCTGAACCTTGATTCATAATTTTTTGTTCTGTATGTTCTGTCGGGTTTAAGTCCAATTTATTTGTGTATAGTGTTTTATAGAAGTCTTCTACTATCTCTAGCATTTCGTCTCTGTTGGACGTTAGTTTGCCATTCTTTCCCTTAAGTCTGATGATTTCTTTTCTGCTGTTCGTCAATTTCCTTCTTAATATCTTCATGCTCTTGTTGTGCTCGATTGTCTGCGAGATTTTCTCATTTTTATATGCCCTTATGTCCTTTCTAATTGCTTTTGAGACCTCTTTGTTGATTTTATTTATGCTTTGTTGTTCTATACTCTTATCTTTTAGCATTTCTCTTCTTTCTTCCATTTTAAGTTTGGTGTTAGCAGTGATTCTCTCCTCTCTCTTGTTACCTGTACAACATTTTCTTTGAGCTTCTGCTATGGTATTAGTAATTACTTTATTTAGCTGATTTATATCATTTGTGGGGGGCCTGTTTTGTAGACGTACCGTTATTTGATCTGCAAACTCTGTTTCATTTTTTGGTTGTGACCATGCTTTCAATTTTTTCTTTCTTATTAGTTTATTTCTCTCTTTATCGATGTTAATTTCTATTCTAGCGCGAACCATTCTGTGATCACTTCCTGTTGTGAAGCTGTTGAGTACAGTGACATCTTTAACTATAAATTTTTTATCTGTTATTATATAGTCAATTTCATTTTGCGTTCTCCCGTCCGGGCTTCTCCATGTCCACCTTCTATGTTGTTTTTTGTAAAAGAAGCTATTCATTTGATATAATTTGTTCTGAAGGAGATAGTTTAATAAAGTTTGTCCGCGTTCATTTCTTCCATCGCTGCCGAAGTTTCCAAGTACAAATTCTGATGGATCGGATTTCATGCCAATTTTTGCGTTCATATCACCACATATGATTGTAAAATGGGTGTGATTTTCTTTCAGTGCTTGTGTTATTTCGTCATAGAAAATGTCTATTTCCTCTTCGCTATGGTCTGTGGTTGGCGTATAAGTCTGTATTATTTTGATGTTATATCTGTCGTTCAACTTTAGAATGACGTATATTACTCTCGTGGATATACCATGTATTGTATGGATTCTACTGTACAGCTGTTTATTTATGAGGAAACCTACACCTCCCACTGATTTGTTCTCTTCACCGAAGTGGTAGAATATATGGCCAGATTTTAATTTCTGTAGGTGTTCGCCATGTCTTCTTACCTCGCAGAGCCCAATTACGTCCCAGCTGATCTTTTCCGTCTCCAGCTCCATTTCAGTGATCTTGGCTTCTGACAGTAGCGTTCGAGCATTGTACGTTGCGACATTCATCTTAAATAATTTATGAGTCAAGGTTTTGTCCCCCTCAGAATCCTTGGAACAGACTGATAAATCAGTGTGAGATTCTGGATTCATCCTACTCACCTGGTGTAATAAAGTTTTAAGTCTTGACATTTTGTGAGGGGATATGGCAAATAAATCACCACGCTTGCCATGCGGGTTGGTGAGTGTCTAAAGAAATATATTTATGGAAACATCCCCCCTGGCAGTATTTTTCTATAATTTTATCTGCTAAAAGTCTAATTTTGTACATACAAACTGCAGAATTGCCTATTTTGACATTATCCGCTAGATGAATAAACTTTGATATTTATAAAAATACTTCTCTCTGCTCAAAGCGTTGTAAACACAGGAAACTCGTAGGTCCTCATCCAATGACCTGATCTAATTTTATTTCTAGATGGTTCAGGCAACTAGTTTAAAACATCAATTACTATTTTAGCTCCAGGTGGTCTTTTTTAATAGTACCATTTGCTTTTTTTCGGCAACAAACGTGAAAACCATAATCATATCCAATGGAACCGGTTATCATCCCATTCTTATATTCACAATTGACTGACCTCTAATTAACTGTTTAGCTAGGTTATCACCAAAATATTTGACCATGGATTTGTCTAAGGAAATATCTTCATGGAAACATCCCCAATGGCAGTATTTTTCTATAATTTTATTTGCTAAAAGTCTAATTTTGTACATACAAATTGTAGAATCGCCTATTTTGACATTATCGGCTAGATGAACAAACTTTGTTATTTATAAATACTTATCTCTGCTCAAAACGTTGTAAACACAGGAAACTCCTAGGTCCTCATCCAATGACCTGATCTAATTTCATTTCTAGATGGTTTAGGCTTATATTTCAAAAGATCAATTACTACTTTAGCTCCAAGTGGTATTTTTTTATTATCTTCAATATCATTCGCAACAAACGTGAAAACCATAATCATACCCAGTGGAACCAGTTATCATCCAATTCTTATATCCAAATCTGACTGGCTCCTCTCTAATTAATGTTTTGCTGGGTTATGACCGAAATATTTTACCATGAATTTGTCTAAGGATATATCTTTAAGGAAACTCTCCACTAGCAGTATTTTTCTATAATTTTCTATTACACTGATATTCATATTCTACTTTTCAGTGCTGTCAATAAAATATTATTGTTACACATTAGTACATAAATAGTTTTTATGATTAGAATTATATTTTATTTATGTAATTAATTTAGAAGTTACCTAATAAATTTTTGAAAACAGTCTTTTTTGTGTTACTTATACTATGACCAAAAAGCAGTAGTGAGAATAGAAGAAATAAGATCAGAAGAAATGGAAGTACAAAGAGTTGTTCGACAAGGGTGTATACATACACCAGTATTATTTAATATGTATACTCGGAAGACATATTAAGTAAGGCAATGGATTAACCCTTAACTTGACGGTGTGCACTCCAGGATACGTTATTTATTAAATTATACTTCCTTTAAATAAATTAAGTTTGCAGCAAGATTTTAAAAGTACCCTCTCCCAATAGCATTTGGCTAACCAACAAATTAATTTGAATGCCATACATAGAGTTTTGGCACAATTAGAGAGTGTTTTGTGTAGACGTGCTCAAAATGACTTCCAAAAAAGTGGTAATTTGTGTCATTCGGTAAGTAAATTAAGTTTTTATGTGTTAATAGTTATTGTATGGATTGGCAAACTATAATTATAGTTAATTGTGTCTTCATTAAATAATTGTATAAAATAATATTTACAATTTGTCTATAAACAAACAGATAGGATCACTTTGAAAAGTAGTATCTAGGAAGACACATTGCCAGTTAAGCGACAATTTAGTTTGTATCCTCGGGTGTACATTGCCAGGTACTGAAGAAAATTGAATACGTATCTTTCTGGATACATTACCCGGTATACGGACAAATACTAATTGTATCTTATTAGATACTTTGCCCATTAGAGGATTAACAGAAAAGTAATAAAAACATTTGGTATATTATGCTTGTAACGATTTGTTCTATAATTTGCGATTTATGGTATACAGTCAGATTCAAAAATTTATTTTCCTTGTGGATTTTTGATTTATTGTATGTACTCCAAAAGCTTGTGAATCAAATGCAACTATTGTTGATCTTCACATATATATATATATATATATATATATATATATATATATATATATATATATATATATATATATATATATATATATATGTATATATATATATATATATTATATATATATACATATATTATATATGTATATATATATATATATATATATATATAATACATATACATATATCATTTGTTTACACATTTTGTAACAAAATAACCATCAAAAACGCTCCATTATTGAAATGTGTGAGATCCTAAAATACCCATCTACAATAAACAAAAGAACTGACATCGACAATTTAAGCCAGGTTTACCGCTCTCTCATCTTACGAAATAAATAATACCAATATTTCTGCGAATATTATTTTTTGCAAAGTTTTTGTGTTCTTTGTTTCTGTTAAATTTTTGTTTAAGTTGATTCTACATTTATGAGTAAACTTAAGTACATAATAATATACAATAACATCTTTAATACTACATATTGAGTTGTAAGTAATAAATTATTAGATCTGTATTTCTTATAAACTCTATGTCATCTTTGTGTTTTAGAGAACTGATGAAGCTTTAGAAGTATAAAGCGAAACGTCTTCTATAAACTTATGAAGTAGTTGACTTCTGTTTTATTTTGCCAACCTGAATGACCGAATAAACCTCTGAATTCACTATTATAGTTGAATTATAGTTGAATACTTTATTAATATAAATTGACGGTCGTAGTTTTTACAATATATATATATTTATTTATATATATATATATATATATATATATATAATATATATATATATATATATATATATATATCTTCTTCTTCTTAGAGTGCCGTCTCCCTACGGAGGTTGGCAATCATAATGGCTATTTTTATTTTAGAACTTGCTGCTCTAAACAAATCAATCGATCTGCATTGGTACCAATCACGTAGATTCTTTAACCATGAGTTCTGCCTTCGGCCAACAAATCTTCCTTGAATCTTTCCCTGTATTATCAGTCTCAAAATTTCATATTTTGGTCCCCTCATCACGTGGCCTAGGTATTCCAGTTTTCTGGTTTGTATAGTGGTGATTAGTTCTGTGTCTTTACCAACCCTCTCCAGTACTTCTTTATTTGTAATTATATCAGTCCATGATATTTTCAATACTCTGCGGTATAACCAGAGTTCGAAGGCCTCGATTCTTTTTAAATTACATTTTTTTAATGTCCAAGTCTCAGCTCCATATAATAATATAATATATATATATATATATATATATATATATATATATATATATAAATATATATATATATATATATACATATATATATATATATATATATATATATATATATATATATATATATATATATATATTTATATATATATGTATAATCCGAATATGTATATAAAGAAAAATATTAATAGAGAAAAAGAAGACCAAAAAATGTTTGTAAAATCATGTTATAGTTATATCATATTTATATATACGGTTTAATTTTGTTGTGTTGTGAAGTTATATTGTTTTGTGAAGAAAGGACACTTTTTCGATTTACGGTTTGCAGTTTTACTTTTCAAATTAGCATTTTATTTAAGATTAGTTTAAGTAAATAAAATGTTATATTGAAATATCAAATCTACCTACATTTTTCAAGGATTAATATCCGTTACCAGGAAACAAGCCATTAGTAGATAGTAGAAAGTCTTTGTCTGATATTTTCGTATAATACACAATTTTTGGGTGCAGACACGAATTGAGGATCAAAATAAAATTTTAAGTAAGGGTTTACCTTTATACCTGAAAAAATCGCGCGAATGGAGGACCAAGACTTCTGATAAGGAAATCATTATACTCAGGTATAAAATATTATTAAAAGTACGAATCTCAATAATCACAATAATTGTTATAATCACAATAACTATTAATTTCACTAATTTGGAACACCTTTCAATACAGCTCAAAAGAAACTAAATCTAAAATAATATTTTAATATTAAATGTTTCTTTACTCATTAAAATCTCGTTCGGTCCGTAATTCGGTGCACTTATTTTGGCTGTTCAGGTAGCGGTCCTCAACTCGAGAACAGCGATTTTTGGAATTGGAATGTGTTGGCTTTTTGGAGAATTGAAAACATATGAATTATGAAATTGGCGTCGTTAATAAAATTTATTTACATATTCGTAATAAAATTCACTAAATATTTTTTTTTTGTTTTAATTAGCTATTTGGATCATAATTACATAATTAATTTAATTATTGTTTTATCATATTTCAAAATTACAATATCATATTAATATATACATATGTATATATACATATATATATATATATATATATATATATATATAATATATATATATATATATATATATATATATATTATGTATGTTTTTTTCACAAAAAGAAAAACATGTAATGTAAATTTACAAAAACTGTTTCTCCTTTATCAAGTTAATATGCTCTTTTCCTAACTTGGCTGCACCGTACTGAAGACGACCAATAGTCAGAAATACCAATACACCATCTTATACACATATATTATTATATATTTTTTTCCTTTGTTGCAATGCCATCTTTTACCTTTATTATTATTATTATTATTATATATATATATATATATATATATATATATATATATATATATATACCCTGTCCATCAATTATCAAACATTACAATGCACATACGGGTGGCGTAGATTTGGCAGATATGCTAGTTGCGCGTTATCGAACACCTTTTAAATGCCACAGGTGGTACCTTTCAATTTTTTCCCAAATACTGGATATATGTGTCAACAACGCTTGGATTTTATATCGCGGAGATAATAATTTACTGGAGGACGAAGAAAATGGTATGGGTCTAAAGGAATTTAGAATATTACTTGTCGATTCCCTTCTATTTAAAAATTGAAAGAGGAGATCCGACGGAATTAATACACCGAAAAAAAAAAGATTCCTACTCACGTCCAGAATATACCTGGAGAAGATGTTAGAAAAGATCTTTTTGGACACTTTTTTGCAACTTTTACAACCAAAGGACGATGTCGAAACTGTTGCAAAGGACAAACAACTATGAGTTGTTCAAAATGTAGAGCGAGGTTATGTTTAGTGGAATCCCGTAATTGTTTTTATGATTTTCATAACTAAATTTTTTAATTGTTTAACAAATTATAATTATTATTTTTTACTTTTATTTTTTGAGTGTTCTAAGTTTTATTTAAAGTTTTGAATTTAAGCTGTAAAAATAAATGTTTGATCATCTTTGTAGTTTATTGAATAAACTAAATGATAAAATATTGTTATGTTACTAAAAGTAAATGATAAAATATTATGTTTATGGTTTAAACCCCTACTTTATGGTATCTGTTCATAATAACTGAAATAAAACACAGTTCCACAAAATGTAGTAAAAACATTAAACATATCTACAATTGTTTTGCTAAAAGTCTTGATAATGCTAAAGACCCTTAGCGAAAAAATTGTAGATTTGTTTAATGTTTTTATTATATTTTGGGAAAATTTGATAATTTCCATTTAATCCAACATTACTTAATATATTGGTCCAAACGACAAATATACGTCTTGGCAATGTATCTTTCTAGATACGGAGGTATTTTTCTAATAACCTGGCAATGTATCTAGTGGTCATCAGTACTTAATTTTATAGTATACCTGGCAATGTGTCTTGCGAGATACATTGTAATATACCGTACGCCTGGCAGTGTATCTTATGAGATACAACGTCAATAAAATGTCAAAAAAATTAAAATAGAAACAAAAATGTAATTGACTCTGAAAATGGAGTCCTCAAAAGATAATATTCAGTAAGCAAAAACATTTTTCTTACAGCGGTTATGTGCGTGCCAAGTTAAGGGTTAACGAAACGTAGACATTAGAATTAATGACATGATCATAATTAACCTGAGATACGCTGATGATACAGTTATTTTAGCCGAATCACATGAAGACCTACAGATACTTCTTAATTAGGTGACCGCAGTAAGCGAAGAATAATATGGACCGTCACTCAACAGAGCAAGAAATATATGATAATAACAAAGACAACTCAGGACATTCGTGAGATATATGTACAAAATCAGCCTATTGAAATAGTAAGAGAATTCAAATACCTAGATACAACTATTAATGAAAACAATGACAGCTCTCAAGAAATACGAATCAGAATCAAACAGGCCAGAAGCGTATTTACAAAAATACAAAGACTTCTCTGCTGTAGAAGTTAAAATACAACTGCTGAGGTGCTACGTGCTATCCGTATTATAATACGGGATGGAAGCGTGGACACTGAAGAAAATTCACGTGAGAAGACTGAAGGCATTCGAGATGTGGATGTACCGAAGATTACTAGAGATATCATGGATAGATGGAATAACCAACGTTGAGGTAATGTGACGAATGCATAAGGAAAGAGAAGTACTAACAATTAAGATCTGAAAAGTGGGATATATGGGTCATGAGATGAGAGGAGATAAATATCTAATACTCCAGATCATTATGCAAGGAAAAATCCAGAGAAAAAGATCCGTAGGAAGGAAACGTAACCCATGTAATAACGGCTCATTTAGAGCCGCTATCTTAAAATTAAAAATCGCTGTGATGATTGCCAACTTTCGACGCGCAGACAGCCCCTTGAGAAGAAGAAGATACAAAAATTCAATAAATAAATCATTTTGTCGTCAATTTCGAATGTTTCCATATTTATAAATTTAATAAACAATATTGTTTACTTTTTATTTTTATTAATATACGAGATTACTCCCTGTGACTTAGTACGATCCTGGAATCTGTCAGATTCTTCAACAATTATATAAAATAATGCTCGACACACCCAATTCATTATATGACGTCATAATTAATGACTCACTGAAAAGTACCTCTGGGATGTACTTTAACAAAATCGCCATATAAAAAACAGTGTATTATAAGAATTAGAGGCTAACCTGGCATATACAAATATTTATAAAATTGAACGAACAAAAAACAGAACAGGTATTAGTATGAAACAAATGTTTGTTTAATACATACCACAATAACAGCTCCCCTTACATTGAGGATATTGGAGTCAAAGTGAAGTCTCTGGTCGACGATAGCTCTCTTTTGTAAATCTTTTGGATACAAAGAATCATTTTTTCCATATTTGGATACTAAATAAGGCATGATAGCATGACTGTCGAATAAAATAAAACCATTGTCGTCCAAAACTGGCAGTGTGTGTTGGGGATTCATCTGAAAAGTTAACAAAACATAAGACGCTGTGTTTAAAAAAATTTAAATTATATATAATTTGTCTTGAACGTATGTATTTTCGTAAAAAAAATATTATCAATTAGATAGAAAAAGATGGTGAAGGTCTTTTAAAATTAATAAATTTTTAAATTTCAGGATAATAAAAAACCAGAAATATTTTTGGCAAAATAATTTTTGTTAAGATTAAAGTAGAGTTAATATTTTTGAAACTTGGATAAAAATAATAGATTTACAGTTTTATTATCAGAAAAATCTAGATTTTAATTTTATAAAATATATTAAAGGATAGCTTGTAGCATTTTCGTCCTACTCCGTATACAGATAACCACATAGTTTTGTTGACCATAGGAATTAAGATTTATTGCAAACCCATCTCTATAGCATATTTATTATAATGCTCTTAAACTAATTTTTTGGTTATTTTTTAGCCTTAATAGCAATATAAATAAATAAGTAAATAAGTAGTACGCTTTATTGTCACTGAAAATTGTACAAATTTTATGGACAAAGCTTATAACAATAAGACAAGGCAAAAGAAAAAAAATCAGAATAAGAATCGTTTGTACTTTTAAATAAATAAAAAAAAAACAATAAAATTCTTCCAAACTTAACATAAAAAATACTACCTATTTAGGAACCTACAAACTTCGTAAAATGTACCTAACAAAAAATAAAAATTAGGAAAGCAGGTTAATTAATTTAGGGCTCAAATATTCCACCTCCTTGTGCTAAACAGTAACCAAATCTGTCATACAGACATATTCTCATATTTTGGAGTGGATCTGGTGTAATGCTTGTAGAGAAAGGAAATATTTTGCCATTAGGTCGACTTGGTTTGAGGCCCTTTTAAACTGATGCCTATAAATGTTTTCTTTGAAAAAACTCAAAAAAAAGAAATCGTTAGGCGCTAAGTCACAGGATCTAGCGGGTTATTTAATTGTACCACCTGTACTTATCAGTCGATCAGGAAATGTTTGATTGAGGGAGCCAATAGTTGCTCTAGAGTTGTGAGCCGAACACCCATCACGTTGGAAATCACCCTAGATGGATAGTGTTATTAATGAAATGAAAATGAAGATTCGTCAAAAATTAAAATATTTTTAAAAAAGTGTACATTTTGATTCTGTTTATCTAACATAAATTCACAAAACTCCATCCGCCTAAAGTTATCTTCCGGAAACAGTTCTTGTGTTGGTTGAATCTTAAAACTGTGATACGCATTTATTTTAAGAACTTGCTGGACATTTCGAGCATTTATGTTAACTTTCCTAGAAATTTGTACACTATTGTAGGGTTCACTAGCTTTCACAAAGGCACAAATATCAATATCACTGTTTTAACGCTCCTCATCAACAGGTCTAACATGTGGTTCGTTATCTTCATGACACTTTTTACAACTGTTTACACATCCCGTAGTTTAAAAATGTTTAATGGTATTTTTAACCATTGTAACACTTAGTAAGGGTCTATTTTCGAAGGTAATAATACATAAATCAATTACTTCGCGTATCGAACGACCGTGAAAATACCATGGTACAAGTTGAACTTTTTCCTGGACGGAATACAACGTAATAGGTATTTTATTAATTATTTGTTTATTCTTTCAGAACTTCGTTTGAAATTTTTAATGTCAATGAAACAGTTACGACAATTCGTACCTACTGTAAAATGAATATAAAGTTGGACACGTGTAACATGTCACGGCGATTGCCATTGTGTTGTATGGTCAATAAAACAATGATGTGATCTGTATGACTTCTGTTGGTATATTGTGATGGATTTAAAACCCTTTTTCATCAAATTTATAGAAGCCAGAAAATATGTTAGATCAGATAAATTATTCATGCTAAAAAATGGCATCAGACACAAGCATGAAATCTTTCTTCAAAACAGTTTCACTGAATGATTTTGGTTCAGGGTTTGTAATAAATATTCACAACTTACCACAGAGGCTTTGAATATTTTTCTGTGGCTTCCAACAACGTACTTGTGTAAAATGATATTTTCAGCATATACAGCTTCAAAAACAAAATACCGCAATAGACTGGATACTAAAGCAATCAAGAGAATTCAACTTTCTTCTTCTAGCAAGTCTAATATTACCCAATTGATAAGTAATAAAAAACAATGTCATGCTGTATTTACCTTTTTAATACGAATATTAATTAGCAATACACATATAGGTAATTGTTTTTGCTTTTAGTTGAGGGCTTTAGGGTTTATGATTAGATAATTTAGTATTTTAAAAGGATTCGGTCACCAAAAAAGTTTGAAAACCGCTGTCCTAATTTAACAAAAACTAGTTAACTCTTCTAATAGAGAAAGAGGGAGTGTAATTAAAGATTAATGAAAAACATTCACATTGTGTTTAGTATACTGTTTGGTAATTTTAGTTTTAAACGCGTTTAAATAGTTTTTTAACGAGATGAAATTTCTTTAATATATTTCTGTCAATAAATGTGTTTCTCACTTTGATAATTTGGTAAAATCAAGCTCAGTAATAAATTACGAGCCATCGGAAAAAAAGTAATTAAAGCAGGCAGTGGAATAAGATTTTATTACATCGAAGGGTTAGTCAATCTCACATAAACAATTCATAATACTGTCCTACGTTTGGATCATCCTCCATATTGTCTGGAGTTCCGGAATAAGCTCCAGCCGCAAATGGTGAGGAGGAACCAAGGTTCTTCGGTTCCATTCTCTGGTAAATTAAGAAGTAATCGAAAAGTGTTTTCGATTTACGCCGATAAAAGATTCACCGGGGGCGCTGTTGTCAACAAGGTGCTAGTGGCAATGTTAAGTACTTTATCAGTTCGAAATTTTTTACTTTTAAATATATGAGGAAAGACAGTTAAAATTTGATTTCACGTATATTTGTTTCTGTATATTCGCGGAAAGGAATCATCGGAGCGAATATTTACAGATGCTCTGAACGTGAAAACAATATTTTCTATCGAAAAGGAAGCAACGCTAACATGATATCTGTATGGATTCAATAGCGACATCTGATAATAAATTACGAAACTAGAAATCCGAAGGTTCCTAATTGTCGAAACCAAAATCCAGATTTTTCTGGATAACCTAACCTAACCTAACTAAATCTACCCTAAGCGAATATACAGAGGTACTAAACGTTAAATCAAATCGTAACTGTCTTTCTTTTCATTTCAATATACTCTTTATGAGTACGAGAAACCAATTTGCCAAGGATTTTTGCTTAGTTGAGGAGATATGTTGCGGAATGTAATTTAATATTCTACATTTTTCTATTTACATCTTTATTAACGTGTGTTTTGCCTTGAAATTCTCAGAAGGCTACATTAAAGCAAAAATCTGGATTTTATTTCGACAATTAGAAATCTTTCGATTTTTAGTTTCGTGATTTATTTAAATAAATATTTATCTTACATGAAAGGTTTATTAGTACAGTAACAGAGCTGTCGGTTCCTCAGGCACTCGATGTGTAATAGAGATTACTCTTCTCGATATATAACAACACCGACAAAATGCCGGTTTCCTACACTTCTGATTGTGTTTATAATATCAAAGGCATGAAACTTTGTATTTATCCAAACAATTAAAAGAAATATGAAACTGTTCTTGTTTGAAAACCGGTGTCAAGATAAGGAAATAGCTTAGGTTTTAAAACGCAGAATAGTTAAAAAAGGCTACTCAGCCAACGGTAGAAAGGTCAAAAGGTAGAACGACTTGGTCCCGATCTTAAGACGCCTTATTATGCGTTTCTTGATTGCACCTCTGCAGCGAGCTTCCTTCAGAAGGCCAATAAAAACGTTGGTAATGAAACTGTTATTGACCGGCCATAGTGACAATCTTTGCTGTGAATGGCGACTCTGACGACACACGTTATTTTATGCATTTGCTCGTTGTATGTACGCAGCGATCTTCCGTTGGAGGGCCAATACAATTATTGGATAATAAAACTGGTTGTAATTGGCCGGTCAGAATGACAATCCTCAGAGTGATTGGTCCACTCTGGCGACAATACATCTAAATAAATATTACATAACCTAACTTATATATATATATATATATATATATATATATATATATATATATATAGAAAAGAAATTTAATCTTTGCAGATAAGTTAAATAGTAAACTCTTAAATATTGGGGAAATCTGCAAAATGCAGATTTCCCCAATATTTAAGAGTTTACTATATATATATATATATATATATATATATAATATATATATATATATATATATATATATATATATATATATATAATATATATATATATAGTAAACTCTTAAATATTGATGCATTAAAATGCATTTTGCAGATTTCCCCAATATTTAAGAGTTTACTATATATATATATATATATATATATATATATATATATATATATATATATATATATATATATATATATATACATATATATATATATAGTAAACTCTTAAATATTGGGGAAATCTGCAAAATGCAGATTTCCCCAATATTTAAGAGTTTACTAAATATATATATATATATATATATATATATATATATATATATATATAGTAAACTCTTAAATATTGGGGAAATCTGAATTTTGCAGATTTTCTCCAATATTTAAGAGTTTACTATATATATATATATATATATATATATATATATATATATATATATATATATTTGAACATCCCATTGATTTACAATCTGTAATAAGGATTACAATAAGTAAATTGTTTAACTAGATTACAAGAGACTTGTACAAGACTGTCCAGTGATAATAGCCTATTAGATCATAATTTTAGTAACAAAATTATTTGTGACTCTAATATGTTTATAATAAATAAAAAAAATTTAATTTAAAAATTTAAAATCTTGTTGGTAGATCGCTTGGAGTAAGACGCTTTAGCCTCCTGTTATTGTTCTTATGAGGCCTGGGGCTCATTAGGTTCTTTGGGCATGTATTCATTGGGCATGTACCAGGGTATATTTGTGATAATGCGGAAGGTCTTCGATTTTAATCTCTTCAGTATGTCGATATTAGATCTTGACGCAGATCCCCACAGTTGGATCCCACAGCTCCATATTGGCTTTATCACTGACTTGTATACTATGATTTTATTGTACAAATTCAGTTGTGATCTTTTTCCTATTAGCCAGTACATTTTAGTGAGTTTTAGGCCCAACTGTTTTCATTTCGTGAATATGTATTTCTTCCACGTTAATCTACGGTCCAGGTGCAACCTAAGTATTTAACATCATTCTTTTGTTGCAGTATTTGGTTATTTAATCAGATAGTTGGGCATGTACCTTTTCAATTAGTGAACTTTATATGTGCTGACTTTCGACTGGCTTTAATTCGCCATGTTTGTAACCAAATCTTTATTTTGTCGAGATTGGTCTGAAGCAATTGTGAGGCAATATGCAGGTTTGGGTAAGCTGCAAGGATTGCTGTGTCGTCTGCGTATGTGGCTGTGACAATATTTTTACTTGTAGGAAGATCTGCTGTGTAAAGTAGGTAGAGAACAGGTCCAAGGATACTACCCTAGGGTACTCCAGCTTTAATTGGATATAAGTTAGTGCACCAATCCTTTACTTTTACAAGAATTGTACGGTCGGAAAGATAGGACTTGAGGATTAGAAAGTTGTTAAAAGGAAGGACTTGTCTTATTTTGTATAGCAGGCCAGTATGCCAGACTTTATCAAAAGACTGCGAGATATCCGAAAGGCTGCGCTGCAGAACAGTATTTCTTCTCTTCTAAGGCTTTGTCTATGGAGCTGCAGATTCGGTTAATTTACTTAATGGTAGCATACTGTTGTCTAAATCCAAACTGGTGGTTGGGTATTAGCTGTTGTTGTAGGAGGATTGGCTGTAATATGTCTAATAGTAGTTTTTCAAATACCTTTGACATCACTGAAAGTAGACTAATAGGTATATAGGACTGAACTTTTTTTACAGGTTTGCCTGGTTTGGGAATTAAAATGATCAATGCAACTTTCCACAAAAGGGGATAGTAACCAGTTCTTGGAATTGCCTTAAAAATCTGTGGTAAATATTGCACTCCTTTCTTGGGAAGTTCTTTTAGAATTCTTGCAGTGATTTAGTCGAACCCAGGGGACTTCTTCGGATTCAGATCTGTTTGGATTTAATTGAAAACTTGTTTGGCAGTGAATTTCTATAATGGTTCTTCTAGTTGGTATGGAGATTTTAAATACGATTGTATATTGTCTTCTGCATCGGGTTGTTGTTTTGAGTGGTTAATGTGGTTGAAACACTTCCTCCAGGTATTTCGCAAAGACTATGGCTTTTTCTTTGTTACCTTTGGCCAATTGTCCATAACTGGCCCGGATAGGCGGATTAGAAAGTTGTGGGTGATTAATTTTTCGTGTTGCCTTCCATAGTGAGTATTCGGAGGCTTCCGTGGCGAATACAGATTGTAAATATCGTTTTATGTCGTTTTTTGTATTGTTGTTTTGCAAGGTTTTTAATCTTACTGTAGCTTGGTTTAATCTATATTTATCCTGAGGTGCTCGGGTTTTTTACCAGATTTTTTGCGATTTTTCGTTTTTTGCGATTTTTTCTTTTATTTCGTTGGGTATGTCTTTTTGTACGATTGCTTTTGTTTGTGTAGGTGTTGACTGCCAGCCAGCTTTCTGAATTTTCCTATATAATTGATCTACTGCTTCGGCCATCAGATTTTAGTGGGATGTTTAGATCCAGTCTGCCATCAAGAATAGCCCGGAATTTAATCCAATTGGTATATTTATTGCTAAGATATGACTGAGATTCTGTTTTTAGGATATTTGTGGATACCGTGACTAAGACAGCAGAGTGGTCGGATGAAAGATCGAAACAAGATTGTGATGTCTGGGATTCGAGTGGTATTCGTTTGGTCACACAGAAATCCACCAAGTCTGAAATTTTGTGTTAGTCTGTGGGCCATTATGTGGGCTCGCCAGTAGATATACATTTAAGGTTGTTGGTTTCCATTGCCATGCATAATATTATTACCCTCTTCATTTTGACAATGAAAAAAGCAAAGATGACAAAATTAAGAAAATTACAGACCTCGGCTATATGCGTATATACGTGAAGGACGAAAGCAAAACCAAAAAAGAAGTTCTACAATGTTACAACTGCCAAAACTTCTACCATGGATCGAGGGCTTGTCACTGGGCTCTCGATGCGTAAAGTGCGGTGATAATCACAAAAGCAGCGAATGCCTCAAGGACCGTAATATGGATCCTGAATGCGCAAACTATGACGAGGCACACACAGCCAACTATAGGTGATGCTTCAATCCACTCAAAAAGAAATTGTCTGCTCAAAAATCACCATAAAGCAGGGGTGTACAAAGTACACCGGTTAACAATAACATAAGTTATGCGCAAGCAGCCACAAAAGCTGAAAATAACATAAAACTCGTCCGCTCTCATAACAACAATTAGCGAAACAGCTGCCTTAATGAATAACTTAAACATCTTCTTCTTCATGTGCCTTGTCTGTTCCGAAAGTTGGCAATCAACATGGCTATTCTGACTTTGTTTACGGCAGATCTAAATAGTTCAGCAGATGACGACAATCCGAAGCATTGCCGCAAATTTTGGAGCCACGAGTGTCTTCTCCTCCCTGGACCCTTCTGCTGTCTATTTTCCCTTGAACGATCAGCTGTAGTACTCTATATTTATTATGTCTCATAACGTTACCCAAGTATTCCAACTTTCTTTTCTTTATACTTATTCCTACCTCTCTCTCTTTACCTATCTGGTGTAGTACCTTTTCGTTGGTCACGTGCTCAGTCCAGGATATACGTAATATACGTCGGTAAGCCCACATTTTGAAGGCCTCTACTTTTTTCATTAATGTTGCGGTAATTGTCCACGCCTCCATTCCATATAACAAAACCGGTAATACATAACATTTCAGAAGTCGAATTTTGAGAGGTAGGGTGAGGCTTTTAGAGGTGAAAATTTGCTTCATGCTAGTGAACGATGCTCTTGCCTTTTCTACTCTTATACGTATTTCCTTCGCTTGATCCCAATTTAAGTTAACTGTTGTTCCCAAGTAGATGTACGAATCCACGTGTTCAATTTTTTCATTGTCTAATATCAGTTGCTGTGATGGTTGTTGGGTTTTGCTTACTAACATCCATTTGGTTTTTGTGATATTTAGTCTGAGTCCGTATTGTGCACTTGTTTTTTGTATCTTACTCATTAGACAACTCAGTTTCTCCATGCTACTTGCTAGAATCACAGTGTCATCAGCATACCTTATGTTATTAATTATTTCTCCATTTATCTTTATGCCTTCTGTGCTAAGATAAAAAAGTTCGACTGCATGTTAGAAAAAATGACTACAGTAAGAAATGCTTTGAGTAGTTTCGGACAGGTGTAATGCCAGACCGGTTGGACAATTTACGAGTTGGTCATGGAATTCGGGCAGGCTACGTCAAAAATTAAAACTACTGGACGAGTTTACGAACAGACTCGATATAGATGTCATAGCTCTTCAAGAGACCAAACTCGTTGAAAGAATAAAAACTAAGTTTCTTGGCTATGATATGATATAAATATGACCACAGAACACGGTCCGGAGGCACGGCTATCATGGTCAAAAAGGAATTAAACCATCTACTCATCCCAACACCTGATGGGCTGGTCACTATGGATGGAAGTAACCATAGTTGGGATCATCTCGTCATACGTCAGGCCGAATGATCCGATCCTATAAGAAATCTGAATTTAATACTAGACTTAGACGAGCCCACTATAATTATTGGTGACCTGAACGCGAGATCCCCCGACTGGTATGACAGAGCATTAAACCGTAACGGCAGACTGCATTGTAGATATCTCGAAACGTGCAATATCAACAATCAATAATATAGTGGAACTAGAGTAAAATGTGATAAAACTAGAATACACTATACAAAATGCTATCGATGTCAGCTCCAAAGAAGAAAAAAAAATACTGAGGAAAGAGAAGAAACCGATTCCACCCCTACATGGGGAAAATGGAATCGTATATACAGAACAGACAAAAGTTGAAGTACTGAAAGAAACGCTGGAAAAAGAAAGCAGGATTAACTTTCACCTGGACGAGGATTTAGATATCAAAGAAGACATAGAAAGAAGTGCCAGACGCCTAAGAAGAAGAAAGGGTAGAATAGAATTAACACATACCTCCCCTGAAGAAATCAAAGAAATAATAAAATTGATGAACGCAAAGAAAGCACTTGGACCAGATATCATCACGAACAGAGCGCTGAAAAAACTTACCGACGAAATTAATAGTCTATAACATAAACATCATCAACAGCATAATAAGACTAAGATACTTACCGGACAGATGGAAAAAAAGCTCAAGAAATAATGATTGGAAAGCCGGGGAAAATGGGAGCTTTCCACAAAATTATAGATTAGTCTGCTATCATCTATAAATAAAGTAGCAGAGAGAGTGATACTAAAAAGACTCAAAGAAGAATCAGAAGCAACAGGAACGATTTCAGAAGCACAATTCGGTTCAAGATTTGAGCACTTCTGCGAATTACAGATACTAAGACTAACAGAATATATCACCAAGGGCTTCAATGAGAAGATGTACACCGCATGAGCCACTGTTCCGCAGAGAACAGTGCTTTCGGTGTACCTGTACACTATATACACATCCGACACACCAACCGACCCGACATCACTGTTAAGTCTACATACAATGGAAGATAGCTCTCAACCTCAACAAAATACAGACCGCCATGTTCCAGCATAGGATGAGTAGAGCGAATGCC
Organism: Diabrotica balteata; assembly: GCA_918026665.1. Lineage (NCBI taxonomy): Eukaryota > Metazoa > Arthropoda > Insecta > Coleoptera > Chrysomelidae > Diabrotica > Diabrotica balteata. Next base: position 84,222,149 of record OU898283.1, read on the forward strand.
GAACTTACAATGGCAAATACGTAAATAGAGTGGAACCGTCAAGCTAAATATCTTGGTGTAACCCTTGACAAAAAGCTCATGTTCACAGAACATGTAAACCAAACGGTCTACAAAGCCAAGACACTACGTAGTGTCACTCTTCTCGCTAATAGACAGGAGAAGCAAATTAAGATTTACGACCAAAATCAGAATGGATAACAGCATAATCCTGCCCACTCTCTCATACGCTTCTGTGGCATGAGGATACACATGTAAAACCAACAGAAAAAAAATACTCCAAACAGTCCAAAACTACATAATAAGGGAAGCCCTCAATGTTACTACCTACGTACCCTTAAGATATTTTTATCGGAATACCATGTAGGAAACAATACTGCGGGCAATGGATGAAAAAGCCTACACAACCTTCCATGAAATAAGGAACCACCCCAACAGAAAGCTGAGAAAGCTAACAGAATATGACGATAACGTAAGAACGGTACACAGACGGCCAAAACACCAAATACCTGGATTAAGGTTCGTCCCATAAAATATAGTCCGAGATATCTATGAAACAGTCAAAACACGCAGAGTAGGAAAAAAGAGCTGGCTAAGACGTTTAACTGATTTTAGAGGGTTAATGTTGGAGCGAGCTCACCAAAAAAAATATATATTAGCTTTAGTTAAAATCTACTACCGCGATGATTTTCTATTTTACTGAGAGAGTACTGATCGGGCTCATTATAACAAATCTATTTTAAATAGGTAAAAGAAATAATAAATAAGACTTACTCACAATCAGTTTAATTTAACTATCTAGACGACCGGTTTCGCTTTCTACAATATGCAAAGCATCTTCAGGTTTCGATACAAAGTTAAATAAATGATGCCGGTACTCTATTAATTCATGGTTGGAAGAACACGGTTCAAACTATCCTGTATTGCTGAATGGAGAACTTCAGTTTTTACTATTGTAATTGTTTGAGAATAAACGGAGAAGTTTCTTGAGGAGATAAATTTTATCCAATGAAGTAGAAAATAGGTGTAATGTGATTGTTTGTTAAATGAAAGTGATGTTCTATATTATTTAATTCTTAAAAAGTTATTTATACTTATTCAAGAGATATATTTATGAAATATGTGTTATTTATTGAAATTTTATTAAGGTGACAGTTGTATGACAATGAATGAAATTAGATGTACAATTGTGTGGGTGTGCAAATTTCTTTAACGTGTAATTATCAAATTTCTTTGATAAAGTTCAATTAACTTACTGTTATATGGCAAATGATTGTAAAGTCCAGTATGTAAGATTATTAAAACTAAAACAATTAAGGACACTTAGGGACAAACAGAACACACTTAAAAAGGACACAACAGACATTAAATTTTAAAAAGGGGGACTTAAAAGCACTACATCTCTGACTTGGAGATTTTTTTGTTGTCTAGACTATTTTTAATCCAATTTTCAGCCCCATATGTCATAATACTTCGCACTAATGTTTTATAAATCTGTGTTTTTGTCTTCATATTTAGGTGTCTATCCCACCATGTTGAGTTAAGTTGTCGGATTGCTGTTCTTGTTTGTCCTAATAGTCCAGGCTGTGAGGCCGCTCACGTTGGGAAAATGTTTCTGATTCAGATTCTTCGCGGATTACGGTTCAAAAATGTCCCCTTTAAACAAATCTGAAGGGTGCCGGGCGAAATTTTTGGGCAAAAATTGTTTAAACAATTTTTTTAAACAAAGTCCAAAAAAATTTTTTTTAATCTGGAAAACGTTTTTTTTTAGGTTTTTTGGGCCATTTTAAACAAAAAAAAATTTCCTGTCATTTTTCTCTAAAGTTGATAGTTTTCGAGTTATAAGCGATTTAAAGTCTGAAAAACGCGAAAATACGCATGTTTGAGGCTTGAAAACACATATGTAAATTATTATTTTTGAGGTTACCAAGTGTCTAAATCAAAGTTTAAACATTTAACTTCAAGATTGTTAAGAGTAATCGGGGCTTATTTTAATTTAGACCGATGTTTTTTAATTGTTAAGTATGCGCGTACACTCGATTTTTCAGCCGCCGCGGCGCCGCGCGCTACCGTGCGCCTCTATCGTACTTATGCATAGTTTACATATACTTACAAATAATTATTATTTATTGAGTATATATTTATTTATATCAATTGAGTTATAATATAAATTTCGTCTAAAGTCTAATAATAGTTACATAAAATAATTGTACAAAAGATTGTTAAATAACACACTAATATCACTCAGTAAAAGTATCTTTGTTTTCACAAAAATCTAAATCACATCCACATAATGGTACACAGTTGACATGATTTTTCTTGCAGTTGCAAGCATTAGTTTTGCAAGTCTTTTTGCATTTGCACGGTTTCCCAACCCACCACTATCAGACATATAATATCCATATTGTGTAAAATCGAGAGTTTGATAGCGGGAATATATGGCATTTCGCCAGATATATGTTTTAGCGAAAGCTCTTAACAAGTGTTGGTAAAGTGCGTCAGAGGTACAAGGTATATTGGCTAGATTAAATTCAATTTTTCAGTCACACTGTCTTTTCGTCGAAGAGCAGCATTTTGTATTGTTATGTAAAAATCTACTTTAGGTTTTTGCACTTACTTAATATTGTTGATGTTATTACAAAAAATACAAATTAAACTTTCTTCGGTAAGTTTTCATTTAAGAAGAGGTACGGAAAAAGACATTTTAAATCCATTCACAATTTTTTTAATAACACATTAATAATATAATACCCTTTTAATGGGCATTAAACAATAGTCTTCCTAATGATCGTTTAAGTAATAACAAATCAAGTATGAGCGCGCGATTGTTAAGCAGGTAAAAACTTGCATTTTTGCGATAGTATATTGTTTTTAAACACCGCGCAATTTACAATTAAGTTTACTAATATTAATATGTACTGCATTGTATTATTTAAATAATAATTTAAAAATATTATTTACAATTGATATAAATAAATATATACTCAATAAATAATAATTATATTGTTCAAATTTGGAAGAAAAAAAAACTATATACGGTTATTACATTGCGATGATTGATTTATTTAATTAGCCCAATGACAATAATTAATACCTACATAAATAAATTATGGAAAAAACTATGTTAATAAACTTCAAGGATTTGTTCGGGTTTTTTTGCGTAAGTGTATATATAAACTATGCATAAGTACGATAGAAGCGCACTCTAGCGCGCCGCGCCGCGGCGGCTGAAAAATCGAGTGTACGCGCATATTTAACAATTAAAAAACAACGGTCTAAATTAAAATAAGCCGTGATTACTCTTCACAATCTTAAAGTTTAATGTTTAAACTTTAATTTAGACACTTAATAACCTCAAAAATAATAATTTACATATGTGTTTTCAAGCCCAAAAATGCGTATTTTCGCGTTTTTCAGACTTTAAATCGCTTATAACTCGAAAACTATCAACTTTAGAGAAAAATGACAAGAGAACTTTTTTTGTTTAGAATGACTTAAAAAACCTAAAAAAACGTTTTCCAGATTAAAAAAAATATTTTTGGAATTGGTTTAAAAAAAATTGTTTAAACAATTTCTGCCCAAAAATTTCGCCCGGCACCCTTCAGATTTGTTTAAAGGGGACATTTTTGAACCGGAATCCGCGAAGAAACCGAATCAGAAACATTTTCCCAACGGGAGCGGCCTCACAGCCTGGACTATAAGTTTTGTCTAATTTCTTCCTCTGTTGTTTCCTTTTTCGTGATTATAAACCCAAGTATTTGAATTTATCCTTTTTTTATTGTTACATTGTCATCAATCTAGAAATCTTCTATTTCTTCTTCACTTGTAGATAGGTACTCTGTTTTCACGAGGTTAATACCTACGCCAGCCTTGGTATATTCTTCTTGTAGCTTCTTAATCATATAGCTGAGGTCGTCTTGTTCTTGTGCAATCACTACTTGATCGTTTGCAAAGCTTAATGATATAGGTATTTGTTCCGTACCGGTGCTCCTATGCCTTCGCATTTTCTTTTCCATGTAGCCAAGGCTTTCTCTAAGTATATTTTGAATACGGTTGAAGATGTGGAAAAACTCTGCAGGAGCCCTTTTTGTTGTGGTGGACACTTTAATGGACACTTTATTTTCTTTATACAGGACTTTTGTAGCTTCTATGAGTTCCGTCTCAAATTTTTATTTATTGACTTAGAAAAGGCTCTTTTGAATCCAAAATAAACAACTGATCTAACCCTAACATGCAACATAGTAAATAATACAAACAATCAAAATTTCAGAAATCAGAAACAAATGGGAGACAATAAGTGAGGATATTGTTAGTACATATGTTATTTAATAATACATCCCAACAAAGCGAAAAACAATATATAGTCCTGGATAGATAGTAACGAATTTTATAAACTTATATATAGAAGATGACTCAATACTACCAATCTTAAGTAGTTTTTTTATTGTTGTTAAATTTTTTAGCTACCTATTTGGATACTTACAATATATGCCCATGATCAGGCCACAGTACATGAACAAGTATTTGTTCTAACAAAAACAATAGTTAAATCAAAACAAGACTTAAAATTAAAACTAATGTTTTTTTATGAATGTACTTTTTCTAATTTTAATTTTTTATAATGTTTTGAATTGTTAGCAATAAAGTTTAATACTTTCACAGTCACTTATATCGATTTCCAGAAAATCCAAAGGAAAATGGTCTACTGTTGTTGCCGTCTTTAAATATATTGTTCAGGACACCAACATACTAGAAAGTTGTATACTTAACAGAAAATTCTTTGGGGTTGAGTAACGAATGGTATATTTTTAATTATTCATATTTCCTTATTCATAATAGTTATTGGCAAGTCATAAAGTAGATGTTAAATATTACTTGTTTTCATTCTATAAAAAGCTAATATCAACTTGTTTTCACCAACTATCTTAAAAACTAGAACTACTATGAAAAAAGGTTAATATTAATATTTTGAAAACCAGAATATCAAATATAAATATATAAATAATATCTATATATTTATATTTGATATTCTGGTTTCCAAAATATTATATATTGAAAAGGTTATGTTTTATTAATTTTATTTTTATTGATAATAAATGTTGTATTTTTAAAGTATGTTGTTCGTTGTTTAATTTAATATACCTCGGATAGCTCAATTATGTGTTCTTAGCAATCTGTCACTGTGTGATGTTGACTCTGTAGTCTCCTGGTAGAGTTCAAACAGAAATTAAACCAAAATTTACTTTAGACTTTTGATAAATTAACCCAAATGAAGCACGTTATTTATTAATATTGAACAAATTTATTTTGAACAATAAAATTCGTTTGCAACTTGGGTTGCCTATAAAAATTTACAAAAATAGGAATTGTGTAAACCTTAATATGGTTTAGTGTCGTGACACTAAAAATCGATTACAAAATGTGAAGACTTTCTACAAGTACCTGAAATCTAAATAAATATTGCAACTTTATAAAGTGTTTAAATGAACTATAAAGAAAAAGAAACTGAACACTTTATTCCGCTGACTTTCAACTTGCATTCAAATATAATCAAAATTACAAATGATCCTCTAAATTATTATCCAACCTCACTTTAAAACAGTTCTGATTTCTTTAAAGAAAACTAACTTCTCGCAAAATAATCGGTGAAACTGGAATATCAATCCTCTCTTCGGAATTTAAGGTACGTACTACTCTAGTTTTAATTTAATGATCATTAATATTTTTCAATTTATAAGGCCTATCGCAATTCTGTTAATTCATGAATTTTAATTTTCTCAATCTCAATGAAATTTCTGTACTCCAATAATAATTTATAACTCAAATTGTTTCTCTTACTCTCTGGAACAAATTGTGGATATCTCTGCTCTTCCAAAACACTGGAAACTGTGGAAAAACTAAATTTTAATCAGACGAGTTGAAAACACTCCCGGCCTATTCCACAGTTTCGGGGCAAGAGGTCTAAAATTAGCGTCGGCATCTCCAAAATATCTTCTCCGTTGCTAACCGCAACCAACGTTCTTTTTTCTTTTTTTCGTCTTCTATTTAAAATTTATTTAAACCATAAAACTGTCCTGTTCTGACACATTTGTCAAGCACATTAATTTCTCATAATCACTTTAATCACATCTTATTTGGGAATATAAAAAATATGTTCAGATATAAAACTTATTCTAATAATACAATTTATTCATTTTCATCTCCACATCATTATAATTTCTTATTTAACAAAACCCCTATTAATTTAGCTCCCACAGACTTGCTTGACACTTTAAATAAATTTCCTTCATTTATTTTTTAAAATTTCTATGTTTAAATATTTTTTAAGAATTCTTCTTCTTTTTTTTTAGGTTTAGACGATTCACCTATACACTAGGCAACTATACTATTCAGAAATTATTAACACTATACCAGGTAAGTCAAAATTAATTTTGCATTATTCAAATCATGAATGTGTTGCTTGTGTGAGTGCATATCAAATAGGTAAAGAAATAATAATAAGACTTACTCACAATCAATTTAATTTAACAATCTGACGACCGGTTTCGCTTTCTACAATTTGCAAAGCATCTTCAGGTCGAGATACAAAGTTAAACTAATGCTGCAATAAAATAAACCCAATTAGGGTGGTGTCTCATAAAGATAAAATAAACAAATAAATTAGTTCATACAAATTATGGTAATTATGCCAATATTACATGTCTGTGGTTTTCAAAATGAATAATTTGAATATATAAAAGGTATTAACAAACAAGGTAAGGCCCACAATTGGTATAAAGTAGCAATCTTATATTGTAATAAATTAATAAATGAGCAAATAAATAAAACAAAACAAAACAAACATTACTTGAAATATTCAAGATTTAAGTCAGTCAATTACTCGAATTCAAAATTTGAATAATCATCAATATTCACCCAATTACTACTTTATTTAATTATTAATTATTACAATTTAAATTAAATATTTTAAGAAATGTTCATACACCATAATAGATAGCTCAGACCGACAATTATTTCAAATAAAAAAGTTTCAGGCAATTTGTAAATTTGTTATACCTTTCAATTACAAGTACACTTGTTTGTATTTACTAAATAATCATTTTAATTTGTTCTGAAATATTTAGACTAAAATTGGTTAGTTATAACAAATGATGTATTTCAATTATTCACATTGTTACCTTAAATAATTTTTGAATTTGAAACTTATTAATTAAAATTGTTAAAGTATGCCAATATTAAAAACATCAATTTACTTTTGATTTCTAAATTAAAACAAATTTTGATACATTCATTAATATCAACATACTCCATAATACTGAATAACTAAACTTACAGTATTTAGTAATAGAAGAAGAACTGTCACACTTCAACCTACATATGTCAAATTTACCTCTTAAATCTAATAGATTAAATATGAAAAAAACTCATTTCTTCCAACAGTGAGATGTAGTGCTTACAGTTTCTTCCATCCCCCAAGTTTAAGTTTTAAATTCAATGTTTGTCCCGTCATTTAGTGTTTCTGTTTCCTGTTAATGTGTGTTTAATTTGTCCCTGATCGTTCTTAATTTATAATAATTTTATATACTTTTTATATACCTTTTTACATAGTTGACTTTACAATAATTTATTAATTTTGCCAATAGACTTGATAATTACAAGTCAAAAAATTGCACAACCACACAATCGGTACAGCTACTCTTATTCATTGTCATAAAACTGTCTCCTTCATTACATAAATACTCAATAAATAACACACATTCCAAAAAATATATCTCTGATATAAGTGTAAATAATTTAAATAATACAATAGTAAAGAACATCACTTTCATCTGACAAACAACCACAATATACCTATCTCTAATTCATTGGATCAAATCTGTTCTCCTCAAGAACTTCCCGTTTATTGTCAAAACAACTGCAATAGCACATTAAAGTTCTCCAATCAACAATACATGATTTTTGCAACCATGACCTACCATCCATCAATTAATAGAGTACCGGCATGTAAGTAATGTTTGTTTTGTTTTGTTTTATTTATTTGCTCATTTATTAATTTATTACAATATAAGATTGCTACTTTATACCAATTGTGAGCCTTACCTTGTCTATTAATACCTTTTATATATTCAAATTATTCATTTTGAAAACCACAGACATGTAATATTGGCATAATTACTATAATTTGTATGAACTAATTTATTTGTTTATTTATCTTTATGAGACACCACCCTAATTGGGTTTATTTTATTGCAGCATTAGTTTAACTTTGTATCTCGACCTGAAGATGCTTTGCAAATTGTAGAAAGCGAAACCGGTCGTCAGATTGTTAAATTAAATTGATTGTGAGTAAGTCTTATTATTATTTCTTTACCTATTTCAAAATTAATTTATTTAACAATTTACTAATCTTTTTCTCTCTTTTATTTCAGAGTCGACCCCACATTGTGATGGCTTCATGAAATTCATGAACAACAAACTCATATAAAAATCCATTTAAATTGTATCCTTTTTAACATATTGAAATCATTATTTATAAAAATGAAAAAAAAAAATTTTTTCTAAAAATCAAAAATATTTTACATTGAAGACATATATAAGCAATTAAAATGACAAGTAAGTACTCAATGAAACTCTTGAGAAATATTTGCAAAAAAACAATACCTTTAAGAACTCTGGGGCAAATTGTTCTTTGGTTAAAACATCCACATACTTCAGAGTAAGCTTAATAGATAGCGCTTCAGCAACCAATTGTACAGCCCGAGATGGCGGGGCACCATTCTGATATAAGAGGAGCATCTTTAAATAATATTTTATGAAAATCAGGGAGACTTGCAACACAAAATGGTAGGTGGTAGATTAATTGCACGCTATTTATTGTTTGCAATAATTTAAATTACCAACAATAATAAAATGTGGTAGCAGATAATAACTTATCGCAATAGTTGAATAATTAAAAGTATTAACCGGTTATAAATATGTGTTTATTTATATCTTGAAATATTAAAATTAAAGCCTGACATAACTTATATGATATAGACAAAAAAATTTTTATCTATTTAAAAACTACTTAACTAAACGCACTTTCATCAATTGAAAAACAAATATTGAGATATATAAATAGTCCAGGAAATAAATTACTGCATTTTCCGTAAAGTTAGATGGATTTTAATGCCGTTTTGGTGAGTGCAAGTTTTAAATTAATAATAAAGGAGCTAAAACTAAATGAATCTTTTTATAGTAATTATCATGATACTATGACTAAGAAGATAAGATATTGCGCATAAGTCGTGACGTCATTGGAGAGTTGCACGTTCGTAATGTCAGTTTTTTGTTTATATCAATAAATAATCTTTAATAAATAGTTTGGAGATATCCTTATGTGTACGATTATTGTAATTATTAAACCTCTTAACTTATTTTCGTCTAGTAATTTCATCACAGAATGCATACAAATTCCATTTAACTTTAACAAGAATTCAAATTCTACTCTCCAATGACGGCATGCGCGAACACGACCGATTTTGTGCTACGGAAAGATTCTATCTTGTTAGTTATAGTATCATGGTAATTATTATTTACTAATTCTGCATCGGAAAAATAGACACTTCGGAAAGATTAGACAGGCTTGGGTGAGGTTATGTCATATGGTTGAACAGCTCCGAATGTCCACGTTGCTTTAATTAATGTACTTCTTCTTCTTCTTCTTATCTATTGGCTTACGAATAAGTGCGTTTGCCAGCAGATTTGGGTACACTGTACTTTGTCTTGCTCTTGGCAATTGTACAGTGTGGATTTATTTCTGAAACTAAATAATTATATTTATCAAATATGTTACAATGTTCAGGTTTTATTTTACTTCAAACTTTATCTCATATGATCTGTCTATTCTTGGTGAGGGAGTAAGTTTTTAACAAATTACAACATAGGAAAATAAACTTTTCGCGCTCCAGGGCAACGCAGAGCATTTCACTACACCCAGCGAGTTGCCTCGGACAGATACCCGGGAATAGGAAGGTTAAAAAAGAAAAAGGAATATTTGACTATATGTTACATTTGTTTATGGAAAGAAATTTGTTTATTATATCTATCTGATTTGTGTTAATATTTTTTTAATATGTCAGTCATATTTGCATCTATTTGTAGTTCTGTTTTTATAAATTCAGTAATGAAATCATAATTATTGGATTTATGAATTGGGCAGTGAATAAAAATATGATCTATATCCCCTAGTTGCCTGTATTCACAAAAAGAATGTGGGCTTGCATTAATATGGAACAGGTGAGCAGCAAATAATTCATGGCCAGTACATAATCTGATTGTGTTTGTTAAAAATGTCTTCTATCGATAAAATGAAAGGGTTTGAACCAAGGATTGTCAGGGAAGGTAGGTTGAATTTTTTGATATGATCAATTGTCATTTTTATCAATTTTTATATTGAGTGGTACGTTTATTGAGCTTCTTACTTTTGCCAACAGGTCAACATGTTCTTTACCCTTAGTACCATTATGGCCCGGGATCCATGCCAAACTAAGATTAAATTTGTTGTTATTGGATTCAACTAGTAATTTTTTAGTCTCTAGAGAGAGATAGTCAGCTTTGGCACCTATGCTTTTACGTTTTAGCTTATCCATTGCACTTTTGGATTCACCAAAAATTATACAGTTGTATAATTTTTTTTAATGCAGGTATTGATGCCTTGGACAATAGCCATAATCCCTACATTACAGATAGTAATAAGGGGAGGAGGTTTAGTGGAGAAACTAAATTTAATTATAGGAATGTAGAGACCAAGATTTACTCTAACTGAATCATCCTTGTCAGTGGATCTCGAGGCATTTGTATATACAAAGATAATGTCCTTGTCCAGAGAAACTGTTTCTGCTTTAAATGCTACATTGTTGAGAAAATGATTGGGTTGATTATATTTTTTTAAGTTAAGGAAGATAATAGGGGTGTGATAACAAAGAGTTTCTTCATCCATTTTGAAACATGGAAGAGTATCGGATCTATAAAGTGTATCTTTAATGTATCTTTAAATTTCATTAAGAGATTCGATAATATATGGGATATTTTTGTTATTCCAAAAGCTTAAGTGTAATTTTATTTTCATACGGATATATTTAAGTAAAGGGATGAGAATGTGACGAGGGAAGATGTGAATTTTATTAACACGTTTAGCTGATAACCATCTACATCTAAATTCCAAATATCATTCCCTGCTTCTGCTAATATTGCATTTGTTGGAGTTGATTTCATGCAACCCAAAGCTACTCTTAGTGCTCTAAATTGAACTGTATCTAATTTTCTTAGTAGTTGTTGATTGGTTGGTTTTAGAAGCATGCTCCTAAAATCTAGTTGTGATCTTACAAGACCATAATATGTTTGAAGTAGTGTGGATGGATCAGTACCCCACCAAGTTCTGCAAAAAGATTTTATGATATTGAGTTGATTGATTTTCCTATTATGTGATCAATATGTTTTTTCCACGAAAGGTTGTGGGTAAGGAAGATACCTAAATATTTCACTTCCTTTTTGTAAGGAATTATATTATGATTAATAGTTAGATCTGGAAGATGGCCATAATGTTGATTTTTTGAGAACCATATGCCCTCACTTTTGTCTACAGAAATTTGGAAGTTGTGGATGGTACACCATTCATTAATATCAGATAAAACATGATTTATGTGGGAAGGGTCTTAGCTAGGATTTTGGCTATTAAAAAGAAGAGCCAGATCATCAGCATATAAGAGTAATGTAACAGTATCTGGTATTAAATTATATATGGATTCTATGTAGATGTTAAACAAAATTTGACTTAAGGGAGAGTCCTGAGGAAGTCCTTGGGAAGTGAAAGATGGCCCTACGAGTCGGGTTTTATCGTCTTTAATAAATATTTCTCGATTACTGATGAATTGAAAGGTTAAGTTGACTAGATCTGTTAAAATTTGGAGGTTCAATATAATTTTATATAAAAGATGTACATTTACACGATCAAATGCTGATTTTATGTCAATTAAAATTGCTAGCATATGTAAGTTATGTAATTAATTAGTATTAGTTTATCTAGTAATTAGTACTAGTTGAAAAGTCTATCGAATATAACAGACCCTTGCTCTTATCTTTGTGGACTTCCACAAAGCATTTGACACAGTCGAAACAGTTGCTATCTTAAAAGTACTATCAGAATGCAGAATAGATCACAGGTGTGTAAATATTATTCGAAATATATACGAAAATGCGACAACAACCGTTAACCTCCATTGCATGACTGAGAAGATAAAAATTGGCATAGGGGTGTGGCAGGGAGATACCTTGTCGCCAAAACTATTTATAACAGTTATGGAGTACGCATTTAAACAGCTAGAGTGGGAATCAAAGGGTATTAGCATCGATGGAAAGATATTCAATCATCTCAGATATGCCGATAATATTGTTCTCATAACAGATAACTTAGGAGAAGCCAGAGTTATGCTACAAGAACTACAGCAAGTAACCCAGAAAGTCGGTTTAAAGATAAACTATGGAAAAACAAAAATGATGACCAACCTCGTCCCCAATGAGCTAATAGAAATCGAAAAGTCGCCCATAGAACTTGTGGAAAAATATGTGTATTTGGGTCACGAAATAAGGTTAACGCGAAATAACCAAACATGCGAGTTACTCAAAAGAATAAGTCTGAGTTAGGCTGCATTCGGAAAAATGAGAGACGTATTTAAAATAAATATACCGATCCATTTAAAAAGAAAAGCTTTTAAACAATGCGTTCTACCAGTCCTCACAAAAACATCAGCCGAAAAATTAAGAAGGACACAACGAAAGACGGAGAGATCAATGCCTGGAATATGCTCAAGAAATATAATAAGAAACGAGGAAGTTCGTAGACGAACCGAAGTGGAAGACATTATCGAACATATTACAAGGCAAAAATGAAGATGGGCAGAACATGTTGCAAGAATAAAAGACGGCAGTTGGACAAAAAAATTGCTTGAGTGGACACCACGGACTGACAAGCGAAGCCGAGGAAGACCCCAACGCGATGGACTGACGACCTCAAAAGAATCGTGATCAATTGGATAGCAGAGGCGCAGAACAGAAGCAGATGGAAAAATCTACAGGAGGCCTATGTTCAACAATGGACAACTCAGGGCTGATTGATGATAATGATGTAAGTTATCTGAGAAGGAATTCTGTATGTGTGAAATGATAAAAATAAGGTTATCCTAAATTCCCATGCCTTTCCTAAACCCTATCTGAAGGGGGTTAAGTATTTTTTTGTTTTCTATGAACCACTCTATTCTGTTTTTTATTTTATTTTCCAATATTTTACCTATACATGACGAGAGTGCAATGGGTCTATAGCTTTCTATTGAATTGGGTGTTTTTTAGGTTTAAGTATGGGAAGAATAATTTGTGTCTTCCAAGTAGGGGTGAGTTATAGATATTTATAAGGATATCGGTCCATTCATCAGGTAAATGTTTTATCATGGAATAGGAGATGTTACCCACACCTGGGGAAGTATCTATTTAATTGGAAATACAATATGAATTTATTCATAGAAATTTCTTTTTAATGTAGGAGAGGAGTTTGCATTACGAAGTAAGGATCAATTTGAACAGACAAAAAAAACCAATAGCATATCTTTGCAAACATTTTCTGATGCTAGTTTAAGTCTACTATCCGTATTTTTATTATAAAATTTTTTGATAGTTGACCAAATGTAACTAATATTTGAATGTCTGTCTAAAGTTTCACAGAATTCTTTGAATTTGCTATTTTTTTTTTTTGTTTAAGGAGTTTTTTAGTTAATGCAATTTGCTTTTTAGCATTAATGTAGTTGTCTATATTGAAGTTTTGTTTAAGTGAAACTAATGCAAGTTTTCTTTTTTGACAGAAAATGAACATTCTGCATCCACCAAACACACCCCGCCTTGCCTGGGATATATTATTTTGTTAGGAATGGATATGCTAGCTGCTATTTCGATTATGGATGTTAGGATGTTGAATTTAGATGTTTAGCTAGCTTTTAGATGGATATGCTAGCTGCTATTTCGATAATGGATGTTAGGACGTTGAATTTAGATGTTTAGATATTATTCTTGAGTATTTGGGCCAATCTGCAATGGAAAAGTTTCTTTTGTCTTCATGGTTGATGACTGTATATTTCTCTACACATTTATTTAGGGATAGGATTGTGGGATAGTGATCACTATTACCAACATTATTGTAAACTCTTCATGTGGAGGCTGAGATAATAGTTTGAGAAACAATATTGAGATGTACTGCACTGCGATTTTCTCTAGGTGGGGTTAATCTAGTAGGGGTACTATCATTTAACATCAATAAATTTGAATTTTCGATCAACTCTATTAGATATTGACCATTTGTGTTATTAATATCACTACCCCAGAATGCATGATGCATGAATTAGTGTAATTATATTAAACTGTTTAATAAGTTAATAAATAGTTTTGTCTTGTTAGTATGGGCTTTACACATAATATTTGGCGACGAGTCACAAAAAGAATTTCACGTAAAAGTCGAAAAATATCTTTAATTGTGGCCATTGAACAATTCGATCCTGCTGAAAGTGATGTCACGTCTTATCTAGAGAGACTTGAGCAGTTGTTTTTATATAAGATAGTAGAAGAAGACAAGGAAGTTCTATTAGTGATTACCTTTATTGGTGAAGAAGTTTACAGTGTCTTAAAAGACTTATTAGCACCAGAACTACCAAATTTAAAAACATTTGAGGAGATTAATTACTATTTATAACTAATTTAATTAATATTAATTAATTAATTAATATAATAATTAATTTACAATGCCACAAGAAAATAGCTTCAGAACAATATTTGAGGAGATAAAAAGTGTTGAGCGAAAATTAATCTGATATTAAAAGACCTCACTGGCGATATTAAAAGTTTTGTGTCAAAACTAAAAAGTGTCGCTCAATATTGCAAATTTGGTCAATTTTCAAAAGAATCGCTCAGAGACAGTTTTGTATGTGATGTACAATCAGTCAAAATTATACGTAAACTTCTGGCAGAAGATAATATTTCCTTTGAAAGAGCTTATGAGATAGCATTGTCGATAGAACTTACAGAAAGTCAAGTTAAAAGGATGGAACCGGAAAATGTAGCTGCAATTGAAGAAAGGTTAGGTAAAGTTCAGAAAGAAGGAAGCTACAATTAAAAATGATGGTGGTCATCAAGCTGGTAAAAATTATCTCCAATGTAAGTCATCCTTTAAATGTGGTAGAAAACTGGATTCATCAAAATGTCCAGCCAAAGCA